>CAKNYM010051821.1:72009-175089 GCA_932195095.1 Andricus curvator | reverse complement strand
TAACTTTTTTGCGTTATTGAATTTTTTTTCAATTATGATACTTTGGGGTTCGTTGTGTTTCAATTAGTAACTTTTATTTTTTTCCATAATTGTTAAATAAATTCCTAAAAATTATAAAAAATATAATTGTTTAAAAAATGACTTTTTTAGAAAAATGAAAAAAACACCTGGAGATATTGCCGAGATGAGTCTACGAGTATCTTCACTTTTTCAATAAGACTTATAGTGTTATTTACAATAAAGGCTCAATTTTCAAATCCATATGCTGCATGGTATAACGTGAAGGGGATAAAAACAATGTTTAAATTAACTTTTTTGCGTTATTGAAATTTTTTTTCAATTATGATACTTCAGGGTACGTTGTGTTTTAGTAAGTAACTTTAAATTGTTTTCCATAATTGTTAAATAAATTTCTAAAAATTATAAATAATATAATTGCTTAAAGAAGGACTTTAAAAAAAAAAATGAAAAAAACACCTAGATACATGGCTGAGACGAATGAAGGGTTGTTTTTAGTTTTTCGCTAGGACTATTACTTCATTTTTAATTCAAGGTACAAATTTCAGATGTATATGCATAGCTAACTTCTGGGTCGTGAATTTAGCTATACATATAGATTTGAAAATTGGGGAATTTATTTAAACAGAAGTAATTGCCCTATCAAAAAAATGAATACATATCTGGATTCGCCTCAGCCATATCTCTAGGTGTTTTTCGAATTATGCAAAAAAAATTATTTTTAAACAATTAAATTGTTATAAACATTTCGGAATTCAATATAAACAGATGTATCAATCCGAAAATAGTTTCAAGCACATTAGTAGACAATTCAATAAAATACCCCCAGGACTTTTTTTTAAACATCGCAAAAAAATAATTATTGAAACAAACACAATGTTTATACATTTTTTTTCGTCGTTGATTGTTTAGTGTACAATAAATTTAACTAACACTAAATAAACACAAACTAAATGAAGATTACACTATTGTTAACTTTGTAAGACCACTTGTAGTGAATAATTCATCAATTAAATATTGTTTTTATCACCTCAACTCTCACTACATAACAAAAAAGCCTTTACATATGGATTTCAATATTCGTATATATAGCTAGAATAAACTAAAAGTCGCAGAAAAAATATGAAGGTACATTTGGAAGCGTCTCGACCATGTCTCTAGGAGTTTTTTTATTCCTGCGAAAAAAATATTATTTAAACAATTACATTGTTTATACTATTTATTATTTGTTCCTTCCCTAGGGGCTGTAACACCTTGTAGTTGGTGGAGAGGCTTAAGCGTGCGGGACATGGGGGTCAAAAGGACCTCGGCCTGCATGCGTATGGATATGCATGAAAGGATCCCTATAAACGGGCTCTCCTGGTATGCGTGATTACGGTATGGTAGAAGGGTGAAAGAGCCTAACTTACACGGGCCTACTGGATCCCTGGGTCGAGGCCCCTCCCGGACCGGTTTTCAGTTTTGAAATCAGGACAGGAATTACCTGCGCCCCACATAGCGTCCAAGAAACAGCCCTTCGTTTGTTATGGTGGTCTGCAAGCGAATATTTGAACATTGAGTGTCTCACTCAATGTGACTACCCCCCTAAGCCATGGGTGTAGAGTGATCGTGCTCGTGGCACTTTGGCACCTAGGGGCAGGGGCAGACCTTTTATTTCCCCAGCTTCTCGTGGGATCAAAATGAACACGCAAAACACTAAAAATGTAAAAGGAGGAAGAATGGTGGTGGCGGAGGGGGGAGAGGGGTTGGGCTTGAACGGGTCTAACATAACCCTTTCCCCCCATCTGTCTCTCCGGCAAGGCAAATTCAGATTACGGCTGCGCTCCCAGCTCCCTCAGGAGCTGAGGGTTCGACGGTCCCCCTGAACGAGGCTATGGTATTGGGAGAGTACAATCAGTCTCCCAAAAAGAGGAGATGCATCAACGGTTTCCTGAAAAGGAGACTGAGGAGGCAAGCGCAGCAGGCTAGCAGAGTAGCTGCGGAAGCTGGAACGTCGGCAGCTACAGGGCCGACATCCAGCACTGAGGCCCATAAGAGAGGTAGGGGCTCAGAGGACACCCCACCGGGGATGGCTAAGACTCTGAAGAGGCACAAGGCGGCCCAGCAGCCGACGAACAGAGAGTCGTCGGGAGCTGGACTGACGGCCGCTCAGAGGACTAACCCCCTGACGATGGTGGTGACCGACACCAACTACCCGGACTCGTTGTTCACTACGGAGCAGTACGAGATCTTCAGGGAGGCTACCTGGAGGGCGCTCGAAAGAGTGTCCCCAGATCAATGGCCAAAATTCGTGACCTCCTTCTGCATGGGAGGGATCTTCGTATATGTGGCAGCCGACCTAGAGACTAAAGCCTGGCTACTTAAAGCAGTGGTCGAGACAGAGTCTTGGGAAGGCGCATCTCTTACGATGAGTGGGGTTGAGTTGTTCCAGCAGATGGTGAGGTCTACGGCGTGGTTCCTGGGTAAATTGGAAGACCCGTCTGAGGTGCTCCGTCGGTTGAAGAAATTCAACCCCTCACTTAAGACAGCGTCCTGAGGAATCGTCAGGCACGATAGGCCTCAGGAAGAGGACACAGCAGGAGGCACTAGGCATCTCGTAGTTGTGCAGATTCCGGAGTTTCAGACGAGGGCTCTTGCGGCCCTCAACAACAGGCCCTTCTATCACTTTTGATAGGTCAACTTTAGGGTTGCCGGCCAGGGACAGGAGGAGCCTGTTGAGACACCGGAAGATCGGAAGCAGACCTAAATGACTCCTCCTGGTCTAACCATTACCCAGATTAACTTGCATCACAGCAAAGGCGCCTCTGCAGTTTTGTAGAGGGGCATGGCTGCGAGGCACACAGGTATCTCACTAATCCAAGAACCATGGTTAGTTCGAGATATCATAAGGGGATTAGGGGGGGCTGGCCTTTTTTGTTACAGGGACCCCAAGGCGGCCAAACCAAGGACCTGCATACTGGCTAAGGGAGTTAACGCTGTCCCGCTGCTTGACCTGTGTTCGAGAGACCTGATGGTGATAGCCACGGATCTCAAAGGAATAGGAAGGCTAGTTCTGGGATCGGCTTATTTTCCTTATGACAGCGATACCAATCCACCAGTGGAGGTATGTACACTCTTAATACGGGCAACACCCCGACGTTCCGTAACTCGGTCAGGGAGGAAGTCATTAACATCACTCTCTGTACCAGTAGTTTTAGGGATAATATCAAGAAGTGGAGAGTTTCAGATGAACCCACTCTCTCACATCAGTCACAGATAGAGTTCGTGTTGGAATCCGTTGTACCCGCTGGCCCTAAATGGGTCAGAAATCCAAGGAGAACGGACTGGGATCAGTTTTCCACGGAACTAAGATGTGCACTTTCAGAGGTTCCCAGGTCTATTCGAGACGTGGATACCATGGAGATGGCAGCCAAAACTTTCACGGAGGCCATCAAAGCTACTTATAAAAGTAATTGTCGACCTACAAGAGTCCGAAAGGCCGGGAGACACACAGGTGGAATGAGAAACTCGAAGAGCTTCGCAGCGAAACCAGAGAATGGTTCAGACATGCTGGTACTGGCAAAACGAAGAAACTATGGACGTCATTCACAGCGATGAGGGACGAATACAGGGGTACAATACGTAAGGTAATGCAAAAGAGCTAGACCAACTTTTGCACAGACATCGAGAAGGGAGCTGAGGCGGCTAGACTGGATGGGCTGCTTTCTCGAAATCCGGACGCTATTCTCGGCACTCTGAAACTGCCCGGCGGGGGGTACTCAGAGTCGGACAGGGATACCTTGGCTCACCTGATCAAGGCTCATTTCCCGGGCTTTTCAAGGTTTGGAGAAAAGGGGACGGCACCTCAGAGGCAAACAAAGTCGCCTGCAGCCCAACTGGGCCCGAAACGGCGGCTAGCCAATGAGATTGTCACCCCTGCCAGGGTCAAATGGGCCCCGAAGTCTTTCAGTCCTTACAAGTCTCCTGACCCAGATGGCATATATCCAGTCCTCTTACAAAGGGCTGGAGAGATCATCATAGGGCCGCTAGTGAGACTTGCTAGTGCTAGTATGACGTTGGGTTATGTCCCGACGGCATGGAGGGGTACACGAGTAGTCTTTATTCCGACAGCAGGTAGGATCGGTTATACCTCACTCAAGGATCTCCGTCCCATCAGCCTAACATCTTTCCTACTAAAAACAGTGGAAAGACTCGTGGATTGATATATCCGTCGAAGGAGCCTTCAATAACACCTCTGGAGAGGTGATCAGGGCGGCCATGATTGCACATGGTGTGCCTGTTGCAGTCATGGAATGGACGTGCCACATGTTGGCCAACAGGAATCTAACTACGACTAAAGGCGATGCCACTCTATGTGGAACCATTGACTCGGGATGTCCGCAGGAAGGAGTTTTATCGCCCTTGCTGTGGTGCATAGTGGTTGATGAACTGCTTCATCTACTGTCGAGTCAGGGCCACCACGTCATAGGCTATGCGGACGATATACTGGTTATCGTGCGCGGCCAGCATCTGGATGCGCTCTTCGGAATAATGCAGCACGCACTGATGATAGTGGATTCATGATGCAAGAAAACTGGATTATCGGTTAATCCGAGTAAGACAGACGCGGTTGTTTTCACCAGAACGTACAAGTGGGGAACCCCGAGTACATTGAAACTTGGAGGACAACAACTGGAAATTAAAGAACGAGCTATATATCTAGGAGTCATTATGGATAAGAAGCTGGTATGGAACAAGCTCCTGGAAAACATGTGCAAGAAGCTAGTAGCGACTCTATGGCTCTGTAGGAGAGCCATAGGGAAAAGCTGGGGCTTTGAACCGGAGACACTTATGTGGATCTACACAGCGATCTTGCGACCCAGGCTAACCTATGCGGCGGTGGTCTGGTGGAGCAGGGTCAAGCTGTCCACTGTGAAGTCTCGACTGGAAAGGATCAGGGGACTGATCCTGAGAGGCGTCACTGGAGCCTCAAATTCGACACCCACGATGGCACTGGGGGCACTAACAGGTTTAGAGCCCCTCCATCTTACCATCAAGGCCGTGGCTGCGAAGGCGGCCTGGAGGCTAAATTCGGCAAATGACAGAAGGATCTCGACAGCAGTGAAGATCCTAGTCGACATCGCGAGAATGCCGACCCTGAACATACCAAGGGACAAAATGATCACTCGCCACCTCTTCGACAAGAAGTATCGAGTTAGCCTATCCACGAAGGAGGAATGGGTTAATGGCGACGCACACCTGCCCAGTGATGGGGACAACTGGTTTACAGATGGCTCCGGGAACAAGGAGAATGCAGGAGCTGGCGTATATCGTAGAAGGAATGGAATTGGCTTCACAATCGAGATGGGGTCCTACGCCACAGTTCTACAATCTGAGATTATGGCCATAATCCAGTGCGCCTACAAGGCAAAAGAATATGACAATAAAAGGAACATCCGTATCTGCTCAGACAGCAGGGCTGCTACATTGGCCTTGAATTGAACAACGACCACGTCGCTATTCGTATGGGAATGCTACGAGGCACTAAATATGTTAGCGACGGAAAACCGAGTCACTCTGCTATGGATTTCTGGACACAGCGGGCTCAAAGCTTAACTCTAACCGAGCAAGGGAAATACTCAAGCTCAAGAGGAGCGAAATCAAAGTCCTAATAGAAATGTATATAGGACGTGGGAACCTAGGATATCACAGACATAAGATAGGGCTTACAGAAAGTCCCCTCTGTCGTCTGTGCAGAAAGGATAATGAGACAGTTACTCATATCCTTTGTCACTGCCCTGCGGTTGCAGGGAAACGTCTAAAACTCACAGGCAATTATTGCATCAGTGAGAATTTGGATTTCAATGTTCGGGCATATAGCTAGAACAAACTAAAAGTCGCAGGAAAAATCTAAAGGTACATTTGGAAGCGTTTCGACCATGTCTCTAGGAGTTTTTTATTCATGCGAAAAAAAATATTATTTAAACAATTACATTGTTTATAATATTTATTATTTGTTTACACTATTATTGAACAAAAATGTATCTCAGACGACAACCAGATGACGTTATTCGAATATAATAGAAGACAAATAAATTTTTCAGAATGAAAAAACTCCAACTTAAACATTGTTTTTACCCCCTCCACTCTCGCTTGAAAAATCTTTTGAATTTGGATTTCAATGTTCGGGCATATAGCTAGAACGAATTAAAAGTCGCAGAAAAAATCTAAAGATACATTTGGAAGCGTCTCGACTATATCTCTAGTTGTCGTTTGAGATAAGTTTTTGTTCAATAATTGTTTAAACAAATAATAAATACTATAAACAATGTAATTGTTTAACTAATAATTTTTTTTTCGCATGAATAACAAAACTCCTAGAGATATGGTCGAGACGCTTCCAAATGTACCTTTAGATTTTTTCTGCGACTTTTAGTTTGTTCTAGCTATATGTCCGAACATAGAAGTCCAAATTCAAAGGGTTTTTCGAGCGAGAGTGGAGGGGGTAAAAACAATTTTTGAATTGAAGTTTTTCCATTTTGAAAAATTTATTTGGATTCTATTATATTCGAATAACGTCATCTGGTTGTCGTTTGAGATAAATTTTTGTTCAATAATGGTTTGAACAAATAATAAATATTATAAACAATGTAATTGTTTAAATAATATTTTTTTTTCGCATGAATAAAAAAACTCCTAGAGACATGGTCGAGACGCTTCCAAATGTACCGTTAGATTTTTTCTGCGACTTTTAATTCGTTCTAGCTATATGCCCGAACATTGAAATCCAAATTCAAAGGATTTTTCAAGCTAGAGTGGAGGGGGTAAAAACAATGTTTAAGTTGAGTTTTTTCATTTTGAAAAATTTATTTGTCTTCTATTATATTCGAATAACGTCATCTGGTGGTCGTTTGAGATAAATTTTGGATCAAGAATTGTTCAAACATTTAATAAATATTATAAAAAATATAATTGTTTGAATAATAGTTTTTCTTGGGATGAATCTAACACATCTAACGATATCTTTAGATTTTTTCTGGGGCTATTAGTTTCTTCTAGCTATATGTCCGAATATTGTAATCCATATGTAAAGGCTTTTTTTTATGTAGTGAGAGTGGAGGGGATGACAACAATGTTTAATTGATGAATTATTCACTACGACTGGTTTTTCAAAGTTCACAATAGTGTAATCTTCATTTAGTTTGTGTGCATTTAGTTTTAGTTAAATTTATTGTACATTAAACAATCAAGAACAAAGCAAATTTTATAAACATTGTATTTGCTCAAATAATAATTTTTTTCGCGATGATTAAAAAAACTTATGAGGGTATTTTATTGAAGTATCTACTAATCTCCTTGGAACTATTTTCGGACTGATACATTTGTTTATATTGAATTCCGAAATGTTTATAACAATTTTATTGTTTAAAAATCTTTTTTTTTTGCATAATTCGAAAAACTCCCAGAGATATGGCTGATACGAATCCATATATGTATTCAGTTTTTTGATAAGACAATTACTTTTGTTTAAATAAATTCCCCAATATTCAAATCTATATGTATAGCTAAATTCAGGGTCGTGAAATCCAGTTAATGATAGTGCTATTTGACGAAAAATGTTGTTATAGTATTAACTTCTTCGGAATTTAGACACTGGAAAAGTATTTTATTGAAAATATTAATATGTTAAATATGCTCTGAATTGTAAGTTGCTATGAAAATAATAAACAAAATTTTATAACAAAAATGAGGAAGCTCATTTTTCTTTCAGGCTCAAAAGGGTTACAGTCCAATATGTCGAAGGTATTTTTCGTTAAAAGTTGGATTTTTTTAGTAGTAATTATAATTTTCCTAAAAGCTTCTACCATTAAGAAATGTCTTGTTCTTTAAACAAGTTACTTTCATAAATTAAGGAACACCATTATTTGATTTTATATATAAAAATTATACCGTTCCTTATACACAGTTATATATATTTATAGGGACAGAGGAAAATATTATTCATAATTAACTCGCGTAATTGTTGTATACTTATTATAGCAGTATAGAAAACATCGTTATTTTTTTTCTAAAATGGCTCGATCCCCTAAAAATTGTTTCTTTTCATGTCAAAATGTCCCCTGAATATTGGCAGAACTAAAAAAAAAATATTTAGGTATCTTTTAATCCCATTATTTGCAAAAAATTGCTTATGTTATTTTAGTTTCCGCTGTTACTGGATTTTTTTTACTTTAGAATACAAAAGGATAAAATGCATATGTGCTAAAATAAAATAATCCATTAATAGTGGTAATTAAAAAAACAATTTTATGCAAAAATGGACTTGAGAGATCCCTCAATATATATTTTTTAATAATGCCATTATTCAGGGGACATTTTGACACCAAAAGGAATAATTTTTAGGGTAGCTATTTTGCGGTAAAAATAGAGCCTTTTTTGGGCCACGCTTTATTTATTCCTATTTTTGTACCACTTTTAATAAACTCAGGTAATTGCAATTTAAGCATCCACAGATATCCATAACGAAAGGGGTTTTTAAACTATTATTATGTAATACTATGAAGGGATGTAGGATCAAAATTTTTCTAAAAAATACGATACTTAATACTTATGTAAGTGGCTCCTTATTCAGGGAAATTATACCTTGGAAAAATTTATAGATATCTGGAAAAAACTGGAATTTTCAGGGACTTTTTTTATAGAATTTGAGTAGACACACTGAGATAATTCTAAAGATAATATTTTGTAATATTCGTATTGATATGTTTCAACATACAAAATATTTACAAAATATACTGATTAATAGGATAAATTTCCATGCTACTGTCTCATTTTGAAATAATTCTGAAGCAATCTTTCAATTCAGTTCTTAAGTTTCTGAAACGAAATTTTTCATGCAAATGTTCGTCACGTTAATAGTTTATTTTCCCTTTGATGATGGTCTTTCCGATTGAATAATTTACTATGTACACTCAGAGAAAAAGTTGTTTTGGAACAAAAGCATCATCCTCTTACCTGTTTTGTTTTGAACGACGTGAATTTATGTTTTACACAAACATGATTATTTGGCTGCAAGATTAGGTGAAGCTAGTCGCATAAGGAAATTTTTTGCTGCAAAAGGATTCCTGTTGAGACAAATGAAAATCCTCTCAACCTTAAATTTAAAAGGAAATTCCATTTACGCCAAGAAATATCCTTTTGTCACAAGAAGACATTTCTTTGAGTTCATATATATATAATGTGTGTGTGTGTGTGTGTGCATATAAATGGTAAATTTAAATAATTAATGAAGTCCGGGGCACCTGAAGTTTTTGACCCAGCACTATTAGTTTCTCACAAGTAGCCATACGTTTCACTAGTTTGTAAATAAGGACAGAAAGAATCATAAGTCTCAGCGTATTGCGTGCGATTTATACACTGAGCGAAGAATTCCCGTGTAGTTTGGGTTTACACCCCAATAGTTCGGGTGGTTTCTCATTTTTTTTGGTTTCACACGAAGGTTTGGTGCGCTTGCACTACTGAGACGTGCAATCACCCCAACCATTCGGGTGCTCACCTGAAACAGCAGCGGCCGAAGTGGTGGGGCACCCGCCCGAATAGTTGGGGAGCTTGCACGAATGATTTGGGAGATTCGAGTCGTCAACCGCGTTGGATGTTGCGCGTTCGACGTTTGCGCATGTTCGCTAATGGCCGCAGCTGATGAACATCAGGCTCTTCCCGAATGTCACTGTTTCTAGTTTATGTCGATTTTATTGTTCGTGTGCGAGATGTCACCGGAATAAAGTGTAACTAGTTATCTGGTTTTTCTTTTGATAATCATTAACGAAGGTAAGAGAAAGAGAAAACATTATTCTTTGCTTGCACATGAGTCGAAAAATCAAATCATTAGCGAACATGCGCAAACATCGAACGCGGAACATCCAACGCGGTTGACGACTCGAATCTCCCGAATCATTAGTGCAAGCTCCCCAACTTTTCGGGCGGGCGCCCCACCACTTCGGCCGCTGCTGTTTCAGGTGAGCACCCGAATGGTTGGGGTGATCGCACGTCTCAGTAGTACAAGCGCGCCAAACCTTCGTGTGAAACAGAAAAAAAGAGGAAGCACCCGAACTATTGGGATGTGAACCCGAACTACACGGGAATTCTTCGCTCATTGTAGATATAAGCACTATTAAGAAGTTTTTTAGTCCATGTAATAGTGTGCGTTCATACACTTCCACCCGTCTTTCTTTTTGCCATGCGCCAGCGTGAAACGAAAGATCACGTGACCCCAATTTTTCGTATAGTGGTTTAGAAAGATTGCAAAGCATTTTTTTCACTTCTTTCAAAGCACTATACCAATTTTCGTTATTCGAATCCGCTACAAAATTTAATATAGCGACTTAGAAATACTGTAATTTTGTGTGTGAAAGAGTCTAATATTCTTACGATTTATTCCAATCAGAAATATTAGTCTGCACTTTTATAGTTACTATTCGACTTTTTCTAACCGTATCTCGATTATCCCTAAATTCTTCTATTTTATTTCAATTATGGATATGCGATAAATGAAATATTAATACCAAAAGTCTCTGCGTGTACAAAAGTGATGAATGATAAGTGTCATACCTAACCAGCTGAGAGACAAGGCCTACGACCAGATGACTACTGGTACTGAAAAACCAGTGAACCTCACTGATTAAACCAGTGCCGGAATTTTACTGAGTGAACAAGTGAATTATCACTGATTGCCCGTGACACACTTCTGGCTGTTTCAATTAGTGAGATTTCACTGGTTCATTTTAAGAGAGTAACGAAACCTATAATAATAGAATTTATCTCCTATTAAGGCTGCTGGAGCGGTGTACTAAAAAATATCAAAATCTGTAGAATTGCTCTAATCTCTACTAAGCTTTTATCTCTAAAGATCAATGTTTAAAAAAGGCACTTTGAAAGGTTGCCTGCACTCCGAAAGGGATTCCCTGTGGCAAGAGCTGGGCCTAGTATATGGCTTTTGAAAAAAATATATCTGCTAAAAAGCGAGAGTGGAAAAGTGTTAAAATAAGGGGAAGTGGAAAAAAAATAGCAAACAGTAAACGCCAGCGCGTGGGATATGGTTGCCGTAGGTTGCCGCCACCAGGTTATACAATAAAAACGTAAGGATGAATTTTGTTTCAGGTGAAATTAAAACGATGTTTACTCTACCTTGGTTGTGATTCAAATATCTTTCGGACTTGGGGTACAAGATACTGAGTTGTTTGTTTTGTATTTCGTACTTCAAGTAACCGATACTTCGTACCCGAAATGGTTGGCACTTCTTACCCTACATCACAGGGAAACATTACCTTCAGACATGGAGGTTATTAATAAATTCGCTTGTTGCAGTAAAGCATTAACACTACCACGGGTAATTTTTGTTACAGGTAAATGGTATCCTGAAATTAGTGTTTAATTCAAACTTTGTTTTTTTTTTCACAGAGCTAACATATGATTGGTTATTATATAGAATTTAATCGTACAGCACGGTCCAAGCATTTGATCTAATTGATTTCTTCATTCCTAGCTTTCGCACCGAATCTAGTTTTAGGTGCAAAATAGGAAATGTGGTAAAAATAAAAGAGTACTCATCGTCGCCAGTGCATGTGCAGTGCTATTCATGTGCCGAAAAAGTTATTGTAGAAGGAAGTGTTGGTTTCTCCTTTGACTTCCATGTGACAGTATTATTTGGTCTCCTGTACACTTCAACTTCCCCTCACCTCCACACTTTACACCTTTTTAAAACCTTTATCTTTAGAGATGAAAGTTTAGTGGAGATTGGAGCGACCCTACAGATTTCGACATGTCTTGTCCATAAAGAATAGACATAAGAAGCCCAAAGTCCTGTTCATTGATTTCACGAAAAATGAGCACGTTTGCGGATGAACTTTCACGCCCAAACTTACCGAGCGTGGCGCTAGTATAATGTATGGCAATATCGCCGCGTTTTAACAGAAAATTATTTACCTAATAGTTATTTGTGATACAAGGCCCCTAAGTGGCACTTTTTCAGCCGAGTACTGCAACTTTCACACTCGGCCGAAAAAGTGCCACTTACGGCCGAGCGTCACATACTATTTTTTTATCACACCAGTCAACCATAAGTGCAAATAGGTTGCATAGAGTCCTAATTTAAAAATCCGGGAGGGTCCAAACGTGGAGTCTGGTAATTTGCACAAGGTAAAAAGTCGATTCTAAAATACCCTAAGTACCCTAAATAAATACCTTAGACACCCTAAATACCCTAAAGTAAAAATTTCATGCCCTATACTAAAAAGTGCTATTTTTGGTATCGTTCGCGGTACCTAAAATCGCACTTATGATGGCGATGTGATAAAATAGTTATTAGTGATACAAAGACCCTGAATGGCACTTTTTGGCTGAGTGTGAAAGTTGCAGTGCAAGTCGGAGTCGAGGTGTAGCCGAGACGAGAAGAGTACTGCAATTTACACAAGGCAAAGTGCCACTTAGGGTTCGAGTGTCACATACTACTTTTTATCATACCAGTCAGTCATAAGTGGGAAGGTTGCATAGAGGCCTAATCTAAAAACCCTAGAGGATCCGGAGACGGAGTCCGGTAATGTGCGTGCGGTAAGAAGTAGATACTGAAATACCCTAAGTACCCTAAGTACCCTAAATACCCTAAATACCCTAAGTAAAAATTTTACGGCTCATGCTAAAAAGTAATATTTTAGGTATCGTTCGCAGTACTTAAAATCGCACTTATTATGGTGGTGTGATAAATAAGTAATTATTCTGTAATATAAGGACCAATAATTTCTCAAATAATTATTAAATTTTTTAATTTCGTTCAATTTTAGTTGAAGTAATATGATTGTGCTCATACGTTGGTGGCTATACTGCCATACATTTCGAACACTAGCGTCACGCTCGGGATGTTTGGGCGTGAAACTTCATCCGCTAACGCGTGCTCATTTTTCGTTAAATTACTTTAGACTCCTTATGTCTATTGTCCATGGCTATATGTCCTTATAACATCCATGTCAAAAATTGAACTGCAAAAAAAGTATTATTTCAGGGCTTCTCTCAGGTATTAAAATAAGACTCAGAAAAAAAGTCTCGAGTGGTACTAAAATGATACCATTGGTGTAAACCCAGATTCATTTGTTTTACATTGAAAATAACAGCATAAAGTTATCCTATTCAAAAAAAGGACACGCAAAAAATGATACAATAAGGAAAGAGATCTCTAGATTTAAAGTATGGTGGCCATTTTGTTTAGTCTGACAGATGACCCTGAAAGCATATCAAAATTATCCGAATGGACAGATCATTATGATCTCGCAAGTCAAATGATCGCTTGAAGAAAATTCTCTGCAGCAATAATGATTCTTTTTTTCTACTGCTCAAAAGAATGTACAAAAGCGGTGAGAGTTCATTGCGCTTGGACCAAAAAATTCTATACCCCGTTCTACGATGCGGCGGTTCAATTAAACATTTTACAATTTAGGGTATTCAAAATTCGAAATATTCCAAATGAAATATAGAAAACTGATGAACTATTAAGAGTTTTATCAACTGGAAACTGTCCATTTTTGATGCAAAGATTTCAATTTAAAATTATTCGGTTTGAGACTAAATAATTGAACAATTGAAAATTGTTAAACTATTAAGTTATCCAATTTGCAATTAACCCTGAGTAATCACGAAGGGTATGGATAAAGTGCGACATCCGTAACATCTGTTGCGTATTAAACATTCATACTGCAGTAAGTTATAGGATTATATCGTGTACTTAAGCTCTTACTGTCTGTAAGTTATAGCCGCTGTTACGTATACCTGTACTCTAACAGAATACGTTCAATCGATACACGTAGTGCGTTTATAGGTACACGTACAGTGCAATCTGCATATATAAAAGTCAATCCTTCTATTACCTCAATACGTTCCTGCATATATTTTATGGATCAAAGATATGTCAATATTATTTTGTGGTACGCTATAGACTATTCTATACTCAAGTTATAGAATTATTAATCAGAGAGTGTTTCCATAATTCACTAGATAGGGAACCCGGAAGAAAAAAAAAAATATAACTATGTATTAGTAATTATTACTATTTTTATCCTGATTAATTATATTCTGAGAAAGTACTTTCGCGGGGTTTCACTGGAAATAACGTCCTTATTATTTCAAAAGAAACTGAGTTTTTCTTAACTCTGTTTATTTTTTTATGTAATTTTAATAAACTCAGAGAGCATATATGAGTTCACAAAGGTGTTTTTGTCTGGCTGAGACTTGAGCCCTTTTCAAGTGGTATATATGTTCTTTTCCACCTTGACAAAAATCGCGCAACCCCATTCTTTCAGCATAAACAGAGGACTATCTCTCTATCTCTTTCATCGTTGAAACTCTCCGGAAAGTTTCGTCCCTCATCTACTGTCCAATGGCATGCAGGGACATAGGACAAAAACTTTCCTGTGCGTGCTCAAGGACTGATGAAAGTTCAGCACTGCACAAGAGACTCAGAGCTCCTCATCTTTCTTAAGGGGTGAGTGGTATGTGTCGCCAACTATGGCAGGTAACTGGACTTATAGGGTGGCTTGGTATTCAAGGATATTCGTGGAGCAAATTTAATTCAGTAAAGTGTTATTTCGAACCAAAGCTTTTTAAATTTTACAAATTTCAATTTAAGTTTGAATAATTTAAGCAAAAGACCTATGCAGCATGCGCAATACTGAGTTTCCTAATAAACCCTAGAAGGGGTGACTTTAGAGTACTTCTTTCCCTCTCTACAAATAACAATGAACTCTTTCTCTTCCCCGCTGAGATTCTTCGGGTTACTCAAATGCCCCGAATAGTGAACAGGCAAATGGTTGCGAGAGACGCAGAATGAAACAAGATGAACCAAAATGAACCAAAATGAAACGTGATGAAGATAATGAAGCACAACTTAGACCTTTATAGAGAAGAGGGAGATAAGTTCTGGGGTGGAGTAGCTTCCTTTCGCAAAAGAAACAGGATAACGTCTGTAATCGTTAAGTGCGCCCAACCCATGGGGTGGCACTTTCCTAAAGCTATTTAATTGCGCACACTTTTCCCTCTTCCATCGCGAATAGCGTACGTAAAGACTTGTTCCATTCTTGGAATTTAACAGTAGAGAACTTTCTGCAACGGGATGGGTACTACATAAGCTCTCACTATACTTCAAGAAACTAGTTATTTGGGATTACTGAACTTCTTAACCAAAAGATATAGTTCAGTAAAAAACAGAGAGAAAAAAAGATAAAATATGTTGTCAGGGTGGCCACTCAAACTTCAGAAAAAAATTCCCGGCTATTCCTGGTTTTCCCGATTCAAAATTATATTTTTCCCGCTTGACTTTTAAGCGAGTGAAATATTAATTATAGAATACTAATTGCTTTAATGTATACAGTTTAAAAAGAATCCAACATTTTAGAACTTCAAGGTAAAATATATAATGTAAATTATTGTAAAAGTGATTTTAAAAGCTACTAATTTATTAAAAAATAAACCATTGGTCGCTCGTAGTTTGGGAGATTTTCACGTTTTGATGAACAAGGATAAAAAAGATAGATTTTGAGTTTTTGATATGGGAAATCATACTTCAATCTATGGTCTATCTGGTAACATTCTACTTTTATGTACCATAGAAGTGGCCGGAACTGTGTACATTGTATATATGAAGCCATTCACCAACTTTAAATAAGTTTTTCTCGAAAAGCGATTTTTCGAAATGTTATTTTCAAAGATGCCGTGGTTCCTCGGTTTTTCAACCTAGAGAGTTAATATGTAGTTAACTAAAAAACCGAAACTTCTGTAATAGAAACAAAGTCTAGGGATTAATGTCTCTGTTTAATATCTTCAAAAAAGATTATTATAAAAAACACAATTACGAACCGAACCTTCTAATGTAACAAATGACATCAAACGGAGCCCCGAAACGTAACTCTATACCGTTACAGTAGACCCTTCATTTACAGAACGTTTTAGGAGTCGTGCATATATATTATATGTAACGTTTTCTTACCACTCAGAGAAATGTCCTCTTATGTCAAAAGGATGTTTCTTGATACAAATGAAATTTTCTCTTAAATTTCAGGTTGAGAAGACTTTCATAGAATCTTTTTGCAGCAAACATTATCCATTTGCATCAAACTTCACTAAATCTTGCAGCCAAATAATTATGGTTGTGTAAAAAAGATTTTCACGTGTTTCAAAACAAAACAGGCAAGATGACGATGGTATGTAACTCTCAGTAATATGATTCTTTCACTATAAATACAACGTATATTACACTACCTGTGACTAACTTCGCGAAAAAGTATATGAGAAATGTTTTTAAAATACTGCTAAAAATCTTATTAAATTTCGCATCGATTGAGCCCTATAATTTTCTGTATGCTTCAGGGATGTGAATGGAAAAGATTGAAACATCGCTAAATGAAAGTATGAAATCTCATTTTTAAAATGAGGCTAAGAACATATTAAAATATTTACTGGTTCTCGAAATATCATAAAAAATATGGAAGCGTGCCGAAGACAAAAATCGATTGGTCGGGTGGCAGTTGAGCTTCTATCTTTTTTAAACGCATGGGAAATAAGAGACAAAAGACAGTGGTCACCACTTGACCGATCGCTTTTCCCCTTAGGCACGCTTCCACATTTTTGATGATAATTCGAGAAAAAGTAAATATTTTAATATGTTCTTGATCTGATTTTAAATAGGAGATTCCAAACTTCAATTTAGTGATGTTTTAATTTTGTCATTCACTTCCCTGAAGCATGGAGAGAGTGAAATTCGGAAGTAGGACCCAATTGACACAAAATCTAATAAGCTTTCTAATAATTTTTTTCAAATCTTCCTAATTTTTTTGCCGAGTGAGTCACTTTTTAAAACAATCCTGTTATTAATACGATTTTCATAAGGGGACCCAAAATTTTGACCGATAGTGTAAGCATGCAAAATTTATTGCCAATTTTTCTATGAACAGTTTTCGATAACAAATAATAATATAAAATCATATTTTGATAAAATCATTTTAGCCAACGGCCATGCCACGCTGAAAAAACCAGTTCTCGTCAGATCACTGAAGTTAAGCAGCGTTGGGCGCGGTTAGTACTTGGATGGGTGACCATTCGAGAATACTGTCTGCTGTTGGCATATTATGGGTGTGGTGAGCCCAAACTTGTAGTTATTTTATAACTCCAAGAAAACTATCCACCTAGAAACACTACCCGAATCGGGTAGTGTCACGCCTACCCTGAAAGGGAAATGGCTTAATGGTATACATACATACATACATACATTTTTGATCAAGTTCGAATTTTTTGTACAAAAATATTGCAGAAACTTTACAACTTTTAATGACGCTAATTTTGCATTTTTTGACTATGTTTAAGTGGCCTAAGAACTAAGTAGCGTGTTTCTTGTGTTCGAACACAACTATTTTTATGAGAAATACTTTGAAAAATTTGTAAATACGTATCCCATTAACCAAATACAAAAAAAACAAGATTTTTTTAATTTTTCGAACTTTAAAAAAAGTTTTTAATTTATTAAACTTTAAGAGCGTTCAGCCCCTCTGTGGTAGCCGACAGTTAATGATATATCAATTTTTTGTTTGAGTCAGGGCTTATCCTGATATGATCCCTCAACTTCTACACACACCTCAAAAACAGATTTCAAGACATAATTTTGTTCACGTCTCCTTATCCTCTTATATCATATAATACTTTATATTATTACGTTTAAACAAATTTTACGTAACTTTTCTTAAACCCTCCACCCTCCCACATTGTAACAGGACCACAAAACCTCCTCTTGAATCCCCCCCCCCAACGTTACATAATATATGGAGGACCCCTCAATTTATTTATAAAATCTTTAGAGTACCCATAAATTATACCTTTATTATGCCAATTATTGATAATTATTATATAATTAAAGTTATGTAATTCTAATTTAAATATCTAAAAAGGAACTTTATTATTTGAAAGAGCCATCCGCATATGCTTTAAATTCTTAAATTTGTGCGTCACTTTCGATCACTTCTGGGTAAGTATAATGTCACTAGAGAGAGCATAAATTGAAGTATAATTTCCCATACACAAAAAAATTACCAATTTCGTCATTACTCCAAAAACGCTTATAACTCCTTAAATAAATGCGCCAATTTGATCCCTTTTCATTTGGACGCACACAAGTATAATTATGTAAATTACAAAAAGAACATTCATTTTTGAACGAAACATTGGCATGTTTTATTTAAAAGGTGGGCAATTTGTCATACTTTTCATTAAATAAAACTCAAGATGTGAAAGGAAAAATCAGACTGTGATATATTGTAAACCGCAAAGCAGTTTCTTTAAAATTCAAAATATTACAAATGTATAGTCCACAATGAGTACCATTCAATTGTCGTTCATATTCGTGCCGCACCTTCTAATATAACTTATAAACCCATACTGTGTCAATCGAATCTGAGTCCTTAATATTTATATTCCTGAGTCCTGAGATTTAGAGAATATAAATTATTCGCTCAAGATTCAATAAAGATTCTATATCGTTATCTATACTTTCGAAATTGCCTGCACAGATCAATAATTCACTCTTTCAAACATTACATGAAACAAATGCTCGAAGTCCAATTCAAATATAATATTCTTGATCTCAATGTTGACTTCAATGTGGCTATCAATCTTCCTTGTCCTTAGCTTGTCTGATGATTGAGATAATCCTTTTGCTTCAAATTATGCAGGCGTCCCCACATAAATGAACTACGAAGTCTTCAGTATCCTGAATTGTTCACCAAACTCAAAAACCACTTTCGAAACTCAAAGACGGTTTTCTTCTTTTCACGATTCGCCGTGTTGCGTGTAATTAGCGAACGTGAGTGCCCCTCGAGCCTCTGACTCGCGGATTTCGGCGATTGCGTTATTAGCTGCTTCTTCCCCTTTCATCTTGATACATCATACAGTCTTGGTACTTTCTATTACGGTATCCAGGTCCCAAATATGGTTATGACAACATGAATTTTAAAATATTACAGTCTATTCAACAAAAAAGGATTCGCCTAACGTCGATGGAAACTACCTGTAAATACTAGAAATAAATCATTGTTCTAATTTGAAAGAGAATAATACAGGTATACTCTGAGAAGGAATATGGAAGACATGTTTTCTCTTTGATATGGCTAGAGTCACATCAACAGTTTTAGTCAGAATTAGACGTAAAATAAGGCAAATTATATGC
Organism: Andricus curvator; assembly: GCA_932195095.1. Lineage (NCBI taxonomy): Eukaryota > Metazoa > Arthropoda > Insecta > Hymenoptera > Cynipidae > Andricus > Andricus curvator. The sequence goes on along the minus strand of CAKNYM010051821.1, from coordinate 155,840 downwards.
AACTATATAGCACAAGTTTTAAAATGGTCACTTGCAAACAAAAAAAACCACTGGTTTTGAAAATATTGACCCAGATGGAAAATAATTAAAATTTCAATGTTCTTTTTGTGTGTTAATTTTCGTTATAATAATTGCCTTCTCTTGAAAATTCGGTTTGAAGCCATTCATGAAGCTATTTTGTCTATTACGTATGCTGCAGATATCACATTTAGAGTTCAACAAGGTGCCAAAGTTAGTGATATCAATTTTACGTTTAAAGTGTTTCAAATTCTTGAAAGGCTTTTTCCAAAACGTGACTTTACTTCAACAATTTACTTTGTACTTTTGTTAACTAGTCATTTCGACCCCTTTAAAAAGAATGAAGACTCAGAAATAATACAAGAAGAACTGAGGCATCCTCAACACATTTTGCCTTGAGTAAATTCTCTTTCAAATTATAACAATGATTTATTTCTAATGTGCAGTTTTCACCGACTTTTGTCGGATCCTTTTTTGTTGAGCAGACTGTAAATATAAAATGATCTTCGATTTTTTAACGGAGATGGTTAGTTACGCTGAGCACAATTCAAAACACATTTTTTTCGAAAAGCTAGATGATATTTATAGCAAAATTAAAAACAAATATAAAAAATTCCCGGTTTTCATAAAAATTTCTAGCTATTTCCCGGGTTTTTCCCGGTGCTCGAAATTCCAGGCTAATTTCCGTTTCTAATTCTATTCTATTCTAATGCTAATTCTTCTCGAAAGCACAAGCTTCATTATCCGTTTGATAAATAATCTTCACATCGTCATCTCTTGCAAAATTCCATTTCTCAGAGAAACGAATCGAACTAGAATGAACCTATCGAGAACTCTAAATAATTTACGATCTGAACTATGTATATCTAGTACGGTTATCGTCAAACTGAAAGGGCAAGAGAAAACCACGCCGCTCTTTTCTCTTGTTTGAGAACAATGCAAACGGAGGGTACGCTCTTTGATAAAACGAAAATGGTAGCACCCCTCGTGACTTATTCCAAAGAAATGAGCAGGGCCTGGAAAGTGTTGCAGAAAATAAATTGAAACTTCTAATAGCCCCAGTGTAATTGATATTTTCGTCTCCTGCTTATATTGAGGGTGAATATGAAAGACTATTCACTGCATCTTTGCATTTCTTACATTCTCATTAAAAATAATAACTGTCTTAAAGCAACGATATTTAATTTCACGAGCTCAAGGTACCATGGATCATTACTGGAGCTGAATTACCTTAAATTTGGACCTCGCTCTATCGCTACTCGAAAGCACAAGCTTCACTTTATATCCCTTTGATAATAATAATCTTTACACCGGCATCTCTTGCAAAATTCCATTTCTCAGATAGCCGAATAAAACTGAAATGAACTCATAAAGAACTGTAAAAAATGTACAATCTGAACTATGCTATGTGTATCTAAGACGGTTATCGTCAAACGGAGGGTACGCTCTTTGATAAAATGAAAATGGTGGCACCACTCGTGCCTTATTTAAAAAAAATGAGCAGTACCTGGAAACTGTCGAAGAATCTAAATTGAAAATTCTAATAGTCCCAGCGTAATTGATATTTTTATCTCCTGCTTATACTGAGGGTGAATATGAAAGACTATTCATTGAATCTTTGCACTTCTCACATTCTCATTAAAAATAATAACTGTCTTTAACCAAGCAATCAAACTTTTAGGAACAAAAATGTTTTTCTATTTCTGCCTCCCTTCGATTCAGTGAATTTTACCGTACTCTACGAAAAAACTTCTACAATATTAAAAACACTAGATGTATGAATAGAAAAATCAACATAAAGGGGCTCAATGTCAATATCAATAGCAATATAGTTAATTGATACCGAGTTTGTGAAGAATTTGAGAAAACCGATTTCCATCAGCAATGGATTTTTCATGGGCTCTTCTGTAAAAACAATTAGTGCTCGTTGATAAATTCTGTGCAGAGATGGATCCAAAACGAAATCCCATTCAAATTGCGTACATCGAATCGAACAGATCGTGTTTCACGGTAGACTCACCGAGTTATTGCTTTCCCGTGTGCTCAGTTCGGGGTTATCGGCTGTTTTAGGGGCAAACAATACATAACATGGTCCCAGAAGTCCCCTTTACGAGACGGAGCAGGTGTTAATGATCGAGCCATATACAGGGAAGGTGGGCTTCTGGTTAATGTGCATTTGTGAAAGCTCTTACCGTAACCCAAGTACGCACGTATTTTCAACGTTTATCCAACAATTTCGCTTTTCTTCCTGTTCCACCATAGCAACTAGCCAATGGCGTAGCCAGAGGAATATTCACATCTGTTATAAACTGGAAAACTTTATTCTATTTACAACAGCTTGTGTCTGTATTCTGACAGCTCTGTCGTTCGCAATAAATACGAATGAAAAAGAGAGAGTTACCTGCGGAAATGAAAGCAATAAACTGGGGATTTCCATATTTAAAATGAAGTAAACCCACAGGCCAACGCCATAAAACAAGATTTTAGCACACCAAAAGCAGGGAAGTCATCAGTTCCTCCACAGATACTTAACTACCCTTTCCATTCTAGTTTGCAATGACACTTCATCTCTTTGGATTCGAGGCAGCTTCGCAGGCCTGGGTCCACTGTCGAATTAATCCCGTTGTTTTTCGCCTTATAGCTATTCCTGTATCTCGAAAATATGAAAACTTCCAATAAAAGAATTTAAATATATAAAATTAAGCTTAGTCTAATGTAATGTAGTCAATAAAGTTAAATTTAAATATTTAAAGTATTCAAAGTATCCAAACTATGAACTTTTTATGGGTAACTTTGAGATAAATATACTCGCAGCCATACGCAGATTTTGCAGTTTCAAATCTCGCGATAATTTATGTTTAATGGGCCCCTGGATTTAAAAAAACAATGTTAAAATAACATTAATGAAGTAAGAATTTTTTCAGATGTTTGAGGCCTTTCTATTGGTCAAAATATATTTTAAGATGTATCTGGGAAATAATAAATGTGAACACAGTAAATTTTTGAAAATCTGAGTTTTATGTGTTTTTAAATCATCTTTTTTCAGCGGAATCAAAGGAAATTTATATTATCTGAGGGCTTGATACAGAAAAAAATACACTAGGAAGAAATTGGTAAGTCTATGTCCTGTTTTCTAACAAGTTATTTTCGTATTCTTCCAAAGGCTGCGCCTAGTCGTTCCGAAAAATTGACGGAGCTGAAAAAGGGGATGGAATAGCCAAACTCATGAAAAATATTTCACTACTTATCCTAAACTTCGGGACAAGACACTTTGTTGTTGTCTTCTGGCACTATTTATTTCTGCCAGATTCTTTATTGTATTTTCAAGGAAAACTCCGAAATCGTAAGAGAAAAAAAGAAACTAAATCCTATAGGCATTAAAATATTTACTTTGAATTTGCCAGAAGGAGAAATAAAGTGAAGCGATATTGATTGTGTTGGTATTGCTCGAGGTGGGATTTAAATATAATGAAGTTTTATCAATTTAAACTTTAAACAAACAAATATACTATTAAAATATTGTATTCAAGTAAAGAGTGTTCAAGCTCAGATTAACAATGAATATCCATTGGCACTGTACACTCATTTCACTTCTCATTGTTTGAATTTAACTTTAAATGATGGTATCAAGGGTAATCAAGGCTCGTACGAAACACTTTCGGCTCGTTGAAAGAATGTTGCAACTACTTCAGAATCTCGAGTGTGCGAAGCGAGATTTTGTAAGACCAATTACAATTACATATACAATGTTACTAAACGCAAAGAAGTCCAATCGACGGATGACTGATATCTTTCTAAAGCTGATAGAAGTGATTCAACAAATTTATTGGCAGATGCTTATATTCCAGTTGTAAAGGCGTTAAAAATCATTGATAGGGAAAAAAGACAGTACCGGGAAACCAAACTGTTCGCACCTCGGGTTGCAAAGTAGGTTTTGTAGTTTCAAATTTTTGATTGGTTTGCTAGTTTCGGAAAAGAAACTGAGCTTCACTCGCAATCTATCCCTTTAATTGTAAAGTAAATTCGTTGATCTCAGTAACGCGATTAGACATGTCGAAACAATTTTATGAAAGTTTCAAGAAATGGGAAACAATTTGAAAGAAGAATTTCGAAAACTTAGTCTACAAAAGCATGATTGACGCCCTGCAGTGTGTCCTTCCTTTTTTCTGCGTGACATCAAAGTTTAATGAAATAAAACCGGCACTAGAATGTTACGAAGACGATATTCTGTCAATGAATAGTACAAATTTAGAATCGGTGTGGGAAACATATGTCTACAAATGGAGAATCCAAAACAGAGAAGTAAAAATATACAATATTGACGCATTAAATTATACCATTAAGCCAGTTCCCTTTTGGGGTAGGCGTAACTCACCCGGTGAGGAAGGGAGTAATGTGAGGTAGGAGGTATAGATTTTTTAGATTAATCTAGAATTCTCGTGTTATTTATTTAAATAACACGTTCGTTTCGCAACAATGCTCCGACCCAGGTTGCTAATCAATCTCTCTAGCGATCACCCCAAGTGAAGAGCCTCATAAAGTCGTCATGTGAGGTTCTCCACTCGGACCCATTAGTATCCGAGGTCTTTTGTTTCAGGCGTCATTCACTCTACTAACACCCTTTTTATAAACTATTTGTCGCCACACTTTTCTGTCCTGGCACACTTCTCTAGCTTCCTTCACGTCCATGGATGTTTTCATGCAAGCTCTCGTGTTTCTATGGCTTCTTATTGACACCTCCATTCAATATGAGTCTATGTGCAAACAGCGCTCTGTATGAGACTATTCCCTATGCTTATACACAGTGCATAGTCTCATACGCGGCGCTGTCAGCACATAGACTCATATTGAATGGAGGTGTCATTATGTCTCTTCGAATTAGGGTCTCATTCACACATTCTAACCATTCTTTTAGCGGTCTGCCTCTGGGCACACTGCCATTTACTTTACCTTGATACACTTGTTTCGTTAATCGTTCATCTTTCCTTCTCTCAACATGCCCGAACCATCTTAACCTTTTTCTTTCCCATACATGTCAACTAGTGTCTCTTCTGCACCACATACTTGGAGGATTATCTTGTTACTCACTTTGTCCATCAGTGTTTTCCCGCATATTATAAGCAGTAATTTCATTTCAATCGCGTTAATTTTACTCTTATCTTTTCCTTGATAGGTCCATGTCTCGCTACCGTATAGCACAGTCGGTACAAATATAGAATTATGTATTGACATTTTAGCTTTATTTAATATATTTTTACTTTGCTTCTGAAAATGGGCCTTGCTCTACCATTAACCTTCTTACCTTCGTTTATGCGCCTATCTAAGTCCCCATCTATCTTTCGGTCACTAGTGAATAGGCTACAAAGATATACGTTCTTATCAACTTGTTCTATTCTCTTATCATTTTAAACAAGTTTGCATATTATTTTCTCACTCTTTCCTTCAAACGCCATAATTTTTGTTTTATTCACGTTAATTTTGAGGCCCATGCTCTTCATGCTTGTATTCAGTTTGCTCAATATTCTTTGCAAGTCTTCGATTGTTTCTGCCATAATAATCTTATCATCTGCGAATGCTAACCCACGTACCCTTACTGTTTCGAGATCCACACCTTCTTCGCCGAAAAGGGCCATTCTTAAAAACGTTTCCATGAATATAATAAATAGCCATGAGGACATAACGCATCCTTGTCTAACACCTTGCATAATATCGAACCAGTCACTCAGTCTTCCATTAACCATTACACTCGCTTTGCTACCAGTAGAGTAGAACGGGGCGAGGCAGCCAGTGGCGCGAGGCAGCCAATTTCTTCTTATTCCCAAAGCTGCCAACAAACGGCAGATGATGCCGAAAAGGCTAAAAAGCGAATTGCTTGTGGCGGCCCTCGAAGAGGCCGCCCGAAGAAGGTATGAACTCCTTATGAAACCTCGGACAGCAGCAACGAAGATGACACAATAATTTTTCCGATTTTTTCCAACTTTTTTGTTTTGTTTTTCTTTTGAGTTCCATTAAATGTCAGGGACGACGTTTAACTTTATTTGTTATTTTTATATATCATCTTGGACCTGATGAAGAACTTATACATTATTATATGTCAGTATATTAAAACTTTTTATGCCGCCTAATAACTGCTGAAATGGTTGGCTGCCTCGCCCCACGTTTTTACAGTTGAGAATAATCATAGCGTCTCTGGAAAACGGTTGTAGAAACTGTTATGGGTGAGCTACGTCAAAATGCCAAAAGGCAATTTTGTAGCCAAAGAATCAAGCTTTCTAGCGATACCATACACTTTTTGATATCATTTCAAACAAGTGCTCTGAACGCCAAAATGTGGCGTCTTGGCTGCCTCGCCCCGTTCTACTCTATATATTGTTTTTATTGCTTGTAGGAGCCATTAATTGACTCTGTACTATTTCAGGACTTCCCAAAGTTTACTTCTATCCACCTTGTTGAATGCTTTTTCTAGGTCAACAAATGCGCAGAAAACTTTTTTTCCTACTCTCAAACTTTTTTCTGTGATCCGTCTTAAGTTGAATATTTGATCCGTACATGATCTTCCTGGCATAAATCCACTTTGAACTTCGCATATCTTTTCTTCTGTTATTATTATTATCCTGCGAATAAGTTATTTTGAGTATACAGGTATTTTTCTTACGGTACTTAATAAGCTGATAGCTCTGTCATTATTGCAGTTGCTTTTATCTCCATTTCCTTTATATATTGGTATATACAACCTTGAGGTATGTACTCGCCACCGTATTTAAGCATTTCAGCATTAATACTGCCTACACCAACAGTCCCACCGTTTTTTAAGTTCTTAATTATATCCCTAACCTCAGTGACAGACATCATGTTCTATATCGCAGTTCTGGTGCCCTATATCTTTATCTCTAATAATTCTTCAAAAGAGTCTTTCAAAGTCTCTCGTATCCCGTCTGTATCATATAGCATTTCACGCTTGCTATTTCTCATGCTGACAAACTCTGTGCTTTTATTTTCTTTCATCCTTTTTTGAAACAGTTTTTTGCTTCCTTGGAAGTCGTTTTGCATTTTCTTCTCTTCTTCTGTTCTGATTTTATATTTACTTTCCTTGAACATTCGTTTAACTTTCTCTTTTTGTGTCTGTAACCATTTTCAAGCCTATTTATCTCCTCATAGCTAAGAACTGCGATGTTCAACGTTCTGTTGTACGCTTCTTTCTTTTCTTGTCAGGATGCCTGCATTTCATCAATCCACCATGCATCACCAGACGTTCTTCCCATATCCGCAGTACCACACACTTCATTCGCACTCCTAACAATGACATCCTCGAATATACCCGATGCGCCCTCTATATTTTTATTGTATATTTGTGCCTCCCAAGTTCCCTTATCTATGCGTTCGTTTATCTTATTCTGAAAGTCTAATTAAAGTTTTGCGAAAAACAATTTTTTCTTAAAATATATGTACATATGAAATTTTTGGCGACCTTAGCTGTTAATAAAACATCCGTAAAGCGAAGTTTTTAAATAATGAAATGACTAGAAACTTATCTTAGAAATCGTAGCAATGAAGAGCGATTGAATGGATTGACATTAAAGTCGCCTCACCGTTAAATACGCATTGTTGTAGAATGGATTATAGAAATGTTTGCCAAAAAAACCGCAGAAATACCCTTTGAAATATTGTACACACGTCAATAATGTAAATATTTTCATATATATAATTATGTAATATATTATGATATATTAAACAAATTTAATAGCTATAAAAACCGATGTTTATTGTATTTTATCAAATATTGTCTTTTTATTTTTCGGATATCCTTTTTTTATCTTTCTTCCCTCAGATCAGCCCCCCGCCCCAACTTGAAAGAAATCCTGGCTACGCCGCTGCAACTAGCAGCTAATACATAAACTCAAGAGAAACTTTAGCACCGAAAACCACCGATCTCCTTACCTATTTTCCTGGGAGGAAACGAGCGTTAACGCATGTCCTGCGTACATATAGTGCTATAAATAACCAGCCTGAGTTTCAGCCACAGTACAAAAACAGCCGGTAAACTTTGTTAACGAGATACTAATTCCCAGTTGGACCTTCCCTCGAAGAAGGAGTTTACCTCTGGGGAATGCTATTCGAACCTCAGTCCCTCACCCCTTTTCATCTGTTATGTACCTGCAAGACATTGATTATGTGAGGGGGTTACAAACAAAAATGTGGCTTACTCCACTCCAATGTGTCGCGTTTTTTTACAGGAAGGATGAAAACTATTTGCAGTAGAGATTATCCAAGGTGGTTATTTAAGACTGGGGAAAAATTCCTGGTCATTCCCCGGTGTTCAAAAATTTGACACGGCTATTCAAATTTTTTTAAATCAACTAAGCCTTTAAAACTAAACTATTTATAATTTTTATTCAAAAAATAATTTCCAAATTAACAAACTTAGTGCGGACAGAAGAATTAAAATAATCATTTTCACACGTTTCATTTATCATCTTTCAATCTAAAATTGTACGGTTTTGAACATTTTAACCTGAAATTATTCGATATTGATTGTTATGATTTAACATTTTTCGACTATTAACGCCTTATAAATACTAAATTATATATAATTTACACCGATTTTAATTTGAAGCCAAACGCAAGAAACTTTCTTTCATTGGGGCCTTTAAATATTAAGAAGTGTTTACGGGTTTATGAAATAATCATTTTTTCTGCGAGTAATGAGTATGCTAAATTTGAATCATTATTATTATTTTGTATAAAGCAAATGTATGATTTTCTAAAAATGCATGCTAAGAACAACAGATGCGAATTTTTAAATATTTTTTACCGAAGCAGTATTTGGTACATGATTTTGCTAGTTGGAGACATTACTGCGGTTCTTCAGAGGCTGTAACATAACCTCGAAACTAGCCTTACCGAGTCTCCAGTGATAATGTTTGTGCATCGTTTCTAGTTGAATATTTTTAAGTTTAATCGAAAATAAGAAGAGTGGCAGAAAAAAATCGATCACAAAAAAACAAAATCTGAATATTAAATGCCATGTATCTGGAGCTGCATGGCAACGAATTATGCAAGCAAAAGAAGATGACAAACTTGCAAAGGTGAGGATGCAAAATTATGAAAAAGAATAAAAATAGAAAAACAATAGAAAAAGAAAAACTATTTAAACAACAATAAAGAATAAAAAGCCTGAAGGAAAAAAAGTTTTTTTTATTTCATGTTATGGTATTTTAAAATTCAAAATTTGTTGGAAATTTGTTAAAATCGCTTAGGCATACCTATATCTTTTATAAATTACATAAATTACAGCGGTCAGATCTTCCAAGTTGTAACTTCACTCAGAATAAAATCGCGTAACAACTTTATGCGTAACGACTTTTATATTTAAACTTTTTTTTTTATCTTTAAAAATCTTCTTGATTTTCGGTACGCGATAATTACCATACACTCATACTATCCTTACTACTTATTTATTAAAAGATCCAACGATTACTTTTAGGCCGAAATTGGCAGAAGCTCGCCAGCTCATAATCATTCATCTCGTGCCACTTATATAGGTCAAGAGGTTCCGAATTGAACAGTTTACATGCACTTTGGTGGACCTCTTGCTCTGGGGGATCATTATGGGTCGCGGTACTTAACGTATGATTCTATTGTGACCCCCCATGCTGCTTGTTATGGGGCAACTGGAATTAATGTGGGTAGGTCCAGTCCGGAGGACGCACTTTGCGAGGAGGGTCGCTTACCCGTACAGGACCGATAATCGAAGACCGATACTAGAAGGCATTATGTACTATATAACTATGGGAAGCACGAGAGCCATTTTCCGATCCTCCTCCAGCACAGCCAGCGATGCAATGGTGCACACTTATCGCGTTGTTATCGATCCTATTGAATTACGGCAGACGCGTGCCACTTGCCGATCCACGTGCTCTATGCTGGAAAATAGAAATTTTATGGTCTTCCAAGGATGTTCACTGCGGTTCGTTTTCCATAATCCGACACTCGAGGAATAAGCATACATTTATTCTGGAGCCGAAACTCCAGAGTCACGTTTTGGAAACTTTGTATTCTGAGAATGGTGTTTGTATCAGTTATTGAATGAAATCGCTAATGGGGGTGGGGTCAAAATGAGAGCAGGAGAAGCGATGGACTGGATACTGATGGGGTGAAAATCTTGTTTCTCGATAAGTAAAATAAAAAAAATCGCGCGCGGCTCGTTTCGCTCGGAAGTTTGAGCGGGCCTAGGGCGCGCGTCTGTCAGATCTCGCGCTTATTCGCGCTCAGTCTTTGTACTTCCCCCAACATTTGTGCATAGATGTGTTTAAATTAAAGAGAAAATCCAAATAACTGTCATTTGGTGATTTTGAATATCCTTTTGTTAAAGCTCCTTTGGGTTTAACGAATATATTCTTATCATGTGCCTCGCGCTTCACACACGATTAACATATATGTCCCAAACACGAAATATTCTATACTATGTTGAACTCTATATTAAAAGCATTTTGTATTATTTTTGTGTACCTACTCCCGGTACTACTTATTCAGATATTGTAAAATAAAGTACAAACTTTCGTATTTATTATTTTAATACTTATTTTGCCGTAATCTTTATTAGCATCAATTGATGGCAAAAACCATGAATATTGGCGGTAGAAGACTAGTTAATGAACTTGCCCTGTCTTTTTAGACCACAAAAGAGTGTAACAAAGGGAATTTTGATTTAAAAATTCCTTCGAAATGTATCGCGTCGTCAGACTGACAGACGGGCAGACATGTACGTAAAAACCATTATTTATGACTTAGGTTGTTTCAAAAAGTCCAGAAACGACGTAAACTGGATAGGTCTAAATTCACATAAATCTAATACATTCCATCATAAATGATAATTTAAAAATTCTAATTTCACAGCCAACGTATAAGTGCTGTCAAAAAACGGCTAATAAAAATTTTACAGGTCTTTTCAACGCAACAAACTTTCGTGTTGGACCTTTTATCGTATTTTACGTTGTTTAGCTATAAATTTGAATTTTTTATTTTCTTATGGCATTTTCCACGTTTAAGACAAAAACCATTAACCGTGCCAAAAAGGGGTTAAAGGCGCTATTGTAGAGCTTTCTTAAAGTAATAATTTTGTTACTGGACTATTTATCGTATCTAGTGTGATTTCGTGGGAAACAAAGACTAAAAAGTTGACAAAGTTAATATATATTTAACGACGAAATATTTTGATGTTGAAAAGCCCCACTCGAACCCCAAAAAACCTACTCTTAATGATAAACAATTTTTCGAATTGGGGAAATCTACAAAAACACCCAGGAGTTAATACTTTCTAACTAATTTCAAATCTGTAAAATATTCTCCTTATTGCTCCTTCAAAGAATGGCGGTGTTAAGAAATCCCGCTCCCACCCCAAAAATCCAACCCTAAAGATAAACGATTTTAAAAAATTCAGAAAATCGACAAAAACACTCAGAAGTTATTACTTTCTTAGTCATTTTAAATGCTGTTAAATTCTCCTTATTGCTCCCTCGAAGAATGCTGGTGGTAAGAAACCCCACCCCTAATTCATAAGTTCAAAAAAAAAAACGACCAAGCCAATTGAAAGTTAACACATTTATTATTTTATTATTATTATTATTATAGATTAGCAGTTCGAACTCGAAAGTTCATTGCCTCATCTACCCGAGACCGCCACACATCTTGTGCATTCTCCATCCAGTTTAAGTAATCATGTCCTAGTTCTTTTAGATCATCCCTTACATTTTTCTCCCATCTGTTTCTCGGTCTGCCTAGGGGTCTCTTACCAGTCGGTCTCCCTCTTAAAACTTGCGCCACTGTTCTTTCATTGCCCATTCTTGCTACATGCCCCGCCCATCTTAATTTACGCGCTTTCATTACTCTATTAATATTTGCTGACCCGTAGAGAGCGTGCAGCTCATCATTATGCAGTTTTCTCCACTCGCCGGTCTCTTCGTCCCTTTTTGGACCATAGATTTTTCTAAGTACTTTATTCTCGAAAACTCTAAACCTATTCTCTTCTCCTTTCGTCAGCGCCCAAGTTTCACACCCGTACATGACGACCGACATTATTATCGTTTTGTAAATTCTTACTTTGATGTTTCTAGATAGCGATCGCGATTTTAGTAGCGTGTTTGCTGCATAATAGCACCCATTGCCAGCGTGTAGCCGCGCATTGATTTCCGTTTTAATCTTATTTTCGCTAGTTATAATAGACCCGAGGTATTTAAACTCGTTAACCCTTTCGAATTTCATATTTCCGGCCATTAGATCCCCGTCTTGATTACTTTGTCCGGACCTGACGACGGTCATTTATTTTGTCTTCGATTCGCTAACTTCCAAGCCAATCTCTTTGGCTTTTGCGATCAAGATTTCTGCATTTTCAGCTACCGTTTCTTTATCATCCCCTAGTACGTCGAGATCATCCGCATATCCAAGAATTTGTATTACCCCATTGAGGGTAGCACCGGTCGGATTCGCCTGCACTTGCCTAACCACGTATTCTAAAACTAAGTTAAAAAGGACGCACGAAAGTGCATCGCCCTGTTCCAGGCCATCGCGGATCGAAAACTCTTCAGATAAACTACCGTTTACGCGTATTCTACCCTTACTGCCGCTTAAGCAAATTTCGATAAGTCTAACCAATTTTCTTGGCACACCCAAGAACTCTAGGATCCAGTACATTCGCGCGCGTATAATAGAGTCGTAAGCTTTTGTAAAATCGATAAATAGCTGATGTACTGCTTCTTTAAATTCCCATTTCTTTTCTAACAGTTGTCTAATTGTAAACATTTGATCGCTTGTAGATCGGTTTCGGCGGAATCCACACTGGTAATCCCCAATGATTTCCTCGGCAAAAGGAGTTAGTCTACTTAGGATAACATTAGACAGGATCTTGTAGCACGAAGGCACAAGTGAAATTCCCCGATAGTTGTTACAGTTAGTTTTATCGCCTTTTTTAAAGATGGGAATAATGATAGAGGTATTCCATTCTTCCGGCATGCGTTCTGTTTTCCAAACTGCGCGTATCAATTTACAAATTTGCCTTGTGAGGCAAGGGCCTCCATTTTTTATCAGTTCTGACGGTAGGTCATCAATGCCCGCGGCTTTGTTATTTTTCAACTTCTTTATGGCCATTTCTATTTCTATATCAGTAGGATCGTTAATTGATAGATCAGCAGTGTGGATTTCGCCGAGATTACCTTCAACGGGGGCTTCGCGTACATTTAATAGTTTATCGAAATAATCTTTCCATAAATTCAGTCTCTCTGTCGCATCGGCTACTAGATTGCCATTTTCGTCCCTCATTACTTCCGTTCTACTTTGAAAGCCTTTCTTTATAAAATTGATTCCCCTGTACATCTCACGCGGGTTATTTTGTTTATTATGCGCTTCTATTGCTAGTATTTTATTCTTTTCCCACTCCCTTTTCTTGGATCTATAGAGCCTATTTGTACTTTTGCTAATCTCGAGATATTTCTTATGTGTTTGATCGCACTTATTTTGTAAACTACTTAGTCTGGCCTTCCGACGTTTCTCAAACCAGAGTTTGCACTCTTCGTCAAACCATGGTTTGCTTTTGGTTACTTTCTTAAAACCTATCGTAAGTTTCGCGGCTGCCTTTATCGCCTTTTTCGTATTGCTCCACAGGGTTTCCGGGTCCTCCTCGTGATTATTGTTATCGTCTCTCTGTTCTTGGAGAGCGTCGAAACTATTAGAAATCTCAACTTGGTAATTTAATGTTTCTGTTGCTGTTTTGAACTTATCTATATTGAAACGAACTGTTGGCTCTGTGCGGCTTGTTTTCTTACTTAACGCTAGCCTAGATCTTAGTTTTACTATCACGAGAAAATGGTCTGAATTTAAATCCGCTCCCCTATACGATCTTATATCGAGAATGTTTGTATGACGTCTTCTGTCTATTAGAACGTGATCAATCTGATTGTGAGTATTACCATCTGGTGATGTCCAGGTGGCCTTATGTATATTTTTATGCTTGAAATATGTGCTTTTGACAACGAGGTTCTTTGAAGCTGCAAAGTTTATTACTCTGGTTCCATTATCATTACTGACGTCATGCAAACTTTCTGATCCTATTGTAGGCCTATACATACATTGGTTCTTTTCCAATTTTCGCGTTGAAATCCCCCAATACTATTTTTGCGTCAAACGTTGAGAACTTGTCAAAAACCTGCTCGATTGTTTCATAAAAAAGATCTTTAGTGTCTTCGTCTTTGTCCTCGGTGGGGCAGTGCACATTGATTAATACGTGTTTGCTGAAATTACCCTTTAGCACAATGTATGATAACCGGTCGTTAATGAATTGCATGTCGATAAGTGCTTGCGAAATTCGTTTATTAATAAGAAAACCAGTCCCCAGTCTTTGCCCCTTAGCTCCTCCCCAGTGCAAAGTATAGTTATCCCTAGAAATTGACGCGAAATCGCCCGACCAGCAGGTTTCTTGAAGTGCTATTACGTCAGTTTTGTATTCAATTGCTATCTTAATGAGTTCGCTAAATCGGCCAGTTTTTAGACTACGCGCGTTTAGAGTTCCCACCCTTAGATCTTTAACTGTAGTTTTTTGTTTTTGCAAGTTAGCCATGGTAGTTTCAAGATAATCCGCACGTTAGGATCCTATTCCGATCGTAGATGAGTCCACTGTCCCAGGAGTGATAACCCCCATACCTCCCTAGGTCTAAGTATGGGAGCTTTCCGACTCTGACAAGGACCATGTCAACTTGTCGTCAGACACATTACAGTTTCATCCTCGTACCCTAACGTCCCCCTGCAAGGCAGCGCGCCTACTGGCATCAATACCCCTTTGGCCCTATGCAGGCGAATCATTCCACACATCCCTTGCGGGCAGTGTCATCGCTGCAGTGTCCAATGGGCAGCAGGATTTTTCCCTTACAAGATTTTTAGTTTTGGTTCGGGTAGAGTTTCTAGGTGGGTACACGCTGCACCTTGGCTTGCCAGAACCCACCCATTGTGTATGAACGCGAATGGGTGGGTCCCCCCAAGCCATGGTTGTCGTGTACCTATTTTTTACCAGTGCTAGATTCACCACACCCACGACTGGCTCCTATCGGCTGTCCGCGACTGCTTATTCTTGTATTCGCAGTTAACCTTGGGGGCTGTTCAGCCTTACGGGCCGTTCCTCTATCCGCAACCTGAGGACGCGCTACGTAGTGGTGATAGGAAACCCACCGAGTAGCATTTATTATTTTATAGCTTAGAAAATTCATAAACATAATCCCACGAAAAATTATAGTGGTGAGAAACTCCGCGGTAACCCCTAAAACCCACCCATGATGATAAAAGATTTTCCAAAATTCGAAAAATTGACAAAAGCACCCAGAAGTTAATACTTTCTATGTGATTTCAAAGCTTGAAAAATTCTTCTTATTGCTCCTTCGAAGAATGCTGGTGGTAAGAAACCTTGGTCGCGCCCCCGAAAACCCACCAATAATATATAAGTTCAAAAAAACGACCAAGTCAGTAGGAAGTTAGTAACTTTATTATATATTATTTTAAAGATTCGAAAATTCATAAACATAATCCCCCGAAAAATGATAGTGGTTATTGCTCTTTCAAAAAAATGGTGGTGTGCAGACATCCCGCTCTCATAACTGAAACCCACCCCTAATTAATAAGTTCAATTCATAAAAATAATCCCCCGAAGAATGATGGTGGTGAGAAACTCCACGACAACTAGACTGAAATGAAGACCTAAAGAGGCGCAAATAGCTCGGATTGTCTGCTTTCCCTTTACAGAACCCCCTTCATCTTTTCTTTCAAGGAAGGACATTCTCTATCAGACCCTAAACCTCCTCGATTAGCTCAATCTCACAAGTTTGCTATATTTTTCGCGAGAGAAATGAAACAACTAGACAGAATTAGGAGCTTGGTTCAAGCCAAGGCAAGTCAAGGTTTTACATTTCACGCGCAGATAATAACACGCGGCATCCCATGCGCCACAGTCAGTCAAACGGCATCCCATCGATACACACAGCACGTAACGCACACGTTCCTGCACCTGCGGCTCCACCAATCCATCGAAACATACATAAATTCATACATGCATGTATATCGATATACACACCTTCGATGCTGTACCTATACCCCCACCTGTGTACACCGTCGGAGACGGGATCGGCTACAGATCCTTCCCGAGGGATGCATTATACATGTGCTTGATCCCCAACCCCAAACCTACCCCCAAACCCACCCCCGTACACTAGACCAAAAGGGATCGTCTCTCCCTTTACCGCTTCGCCGGTTCTAGATTGATAAATAATATTATTTCCTTTTCCCGATTCTTCCTTCCTTCCATTCTGTACCAGGTTTCTGGCAGCAACCTCTGTTCGAGCCATTCCCGATCCACTGTAATTTTCACGGATTTTCTCGGGGAAATCTAGGGGTTGAATTTGTTTCTGCTTCGCCGTTCTGCGCCCTCTTACAGAATCTCTTCGGCTCGTCTGGTCCTAACTCGTTATTTTGACCCTATACGAAAACCACGTTTGTCGTCCTCTTGGCTTAAACTGCTTAAAGGACCTGCTTCACTGCGGACATGACGGGCATGCTCCAAAGATATCACTTTTCAATCCTCATGGAGGATCTCGGAATTTTCAATTCCCTACTTTAAGACTCGGAAGCGCAAATCCCCTATGAATTCGAAATTGAAATTGCATTCCCGGGAGATTTGCCATTTTCGAGGGTCTCGCAAACCCTTTCGCTAGGAATTATAACCTGTGGAGTATTAAATCTAATTGAAATCTTTGTCGAATAATTTGTGCGGGTTTGGTCGTCAATTATCGGCATGATTGCGATTCGGGGATTTTTGTCGAGAAAAACGAATATGAAATTTTTCTATCTATCTCTCGAATACACTTACTGTGGACTGATCGATTTTTACTCTGAATAGAAAAAAATCAACTCGTATGGATTCTATAAAACGCTAACCACCTAACTTTGAAAAGATTTTACAAGGTTAATAAAAAAAATGTAGAGCATTTTCAAAACTCAAAATAAATTTTTTTCAAGAGTTTCAGAAATTATTCTTGTCAAAAATTCTGGTAGTCTGGTTCAAAAATTTAAAAAATTATCTTAATGAGACTTTTCGATTGGATATTCCAGAAGTGAGTCATATAATTCGTAAAAAAATTGAAATATTTGCTATTTGTACAATAAATTGTTAAAACATTGATGGATAATGCAAAATTTGTATCGCTTTCATGTTATTTTCAGAATAAATTGTATAATGCTTTTGTTGAAAATTAAGATAACTTCTATAAATATTGAAAAAAAAAGATATTAAAATAATAGTGCAAGATTTACTGTGCAATTATTTGTTAGTACGGAGCTGTTCATTTCGCTCATGACGAAAAACTATCAATAAAATAAACTTCTTTTTTGTATTTTTTTTATTACATATTTCAACAATTTACATTTTATTTAATAGGGAAATCTAATTATGTTCATTGAACTTATCTCGGAGAACATAAATATTTCTCTGATTCCACTTCATTTTGTCTGCATCATTTTATTTTCTAAACAGAATCATCTGTATAATGTAATTGTTGAGCGCGAAGCGCCAGTCTCGCACTCAGAATGATATCGTTTAAGCCGCAGGTGCGCATTGAAAACTTTCATCAAAGTCAAACATATAATCTCTATCTGGCCCTCTTTCGTACTATAAAGCAAGAACATACATTATTTCATAAACGCCTATTTATCATCCCTTGAAGTGTGAGCTACTTTACCCCACAATGTGGGGCTAAGTCGCTTACTCATAAAAAAAGTAAAGAAAAGCACTTGGAAAAAAACTTGACAGAAAAAGTAATTATTTATCAATTTTCTAATCGTTTTAAAGAAAATAAAATTACTAGACGTTATGGCAATGTTGTATAATCTGCTTTCTGTCAATTGTAACATAACCAGATTCATTTTTCCTCACGTATAAGTAAATAAGACGTATCACAATACATCTTATAATTTGGTAAATTTTCTACTTTTTGCACATTGTGAACGGTATTTTTGATCTCTTCATCCAGAGAATTATCGAAAGATAAAACCTTCTTGGTTTATAATGAAATTCCTTCACAAAACCTAAAATCCTTTAAAAAATCATTCTGCAGCACGAAAAATATATTGTCCTTGAAGTGAAAATTCGCATAAGTCTTGTTCGGGTGCTAGAAAATAAGACCAATTGCAAAAATTTTCACAAACTTCTATAAGTCCAGTTTTTCACGAGATTTCTTACACAACCTAACCAAATTTCCAAAACTGAGACACGCAGGGATGCTTTTCAGGCATGCGGGGCTCTACAAGAATGGACGAACCATTTCCCTAACTGCTCGTGGGAACAACAATAACACCAACAAACCACCAAAAAGTTGTAGATGCGGTTCAAAACGATCTAACGCGCAGAGCACCCGACAATCGGTCGGCAAACAGTGCCGATCACCCTGGAGTTCGGTGTGCTGAAAATAATTCATATGGAAACACAACGACGAACCGGCGAAACGTTCAAATTGAGTGGACGACTCAACTCAAGAATGACTTGCTAGACTGGTACGATGCCAGCATTATCCCTGCTCACAGAGGCTTTATGGCGCGTATGCACACTCTGTGGTTCCAGAAACACCCAGAGCCTCAGCACGTTTCGCATCAATCTTTGCGAAATTAACGTGCTTACCTCTTGAAAAATGGATATGTACGCCGAGCGCTTCCCCAACTGTTGCTTGAACAAGTTGCAGATGAAGATGAGGAAGCGTCATTAAGACCAACCGCAGAAAGCAGACACTTTCTCAAAGATGATAGCGATTTGAGGACAAGGAGGAACATTGACATGCACGTTCCTCCTAAGCCCCAAGATCTGGCTGAAATGAATGCCTCCCTTCGTGAGGATATCTCGAAGCAGTCCGACCACTGGATCCTCAATTGTTCAGTTTATGGTGCTGCGAGTGCATTGGCTGACTCAAGTCGAAGGATAAAACCGACGATGGATTAAAAGACCAAAAGACGCTTGCATCAACTGAACAAGAAGATTGGATGGGCAACCGTATTCAGTGTGTGATTGACTAGATAACATCTGGTAGACCGTTCACGGAAATGGTTCGAAAGTTCGCCCAAGAACTGAGCATCTTCAATCACACACTGGACAAATCAAAGCTGCTGACGATCAAGCAGCATATTGCTGACAAAATACGGTTATTATCTGACGCAAGGAGGAGAATACAGAAAAGGGTGGGATGGATCAGGGAGAATCAACAGTTTCTCGTTGACCCATCGCACCTCTTCAGTGATCACCCTGTTTTTGTCAAAAATCGATCCAAGTCCAACGAGGTAGAGACTTTTTGGAGAGATGTACGTATACAAGATCCCGAAAACACTAGAGTTGAAAGAAGATACTGATAATATCATCCGCTTCAAGGAGTTTTGCGACAACCTCATAACATCTGAGGAGGAATGTCTATCAATCACTGCCGAAGAGGTGAAAAAAGCACATAGAGACCACACCAACCATATAACCCGCATATTCACCTCATATTTAAAGTCGGAAACGCCCATTCCGCAGTGGCTGGTGTTAGGGCTGGTGTTAATTCCCAGAGAATTACAGGCCAATAATTTTTTTGAACACACTGTATAAGATCTTTACAGCTGTCCTCAACAACAGGATTTTTCGAAGATTTGAGCCTGTGTGATGAGAGATGTACGAACAACGTGGCTCGAAAAAAGTTGAAACAGACTCGAGAGAACCTGCTAATCGACGGGTGCGTCTGTAAAGACGCTGCAGCCCATCAGCGCGTCCTGTCAATGACCTGGATTGACTACCGGAAAGCTTTCGATTCAACCTCTCACAGACTTATCGTCTGTCTGTTGGAATGCTTGAAGGTGCATCCACACATAGTGAGATGCATAGAGAGATTGATGCCCCTTTGAAAAACTAGATTTACCATCTCATCTGGAAATAATTGTGTGAAAACGAATAACGTCACCTTCCAGAGGGGCGTCTTTCAGGGCGATACCATGAGCTCTTTGCTTTCTTGCATCATACTTCTGCCTCTATTTCTCGCACTACGAAATTCTTCTGGATACCTCTGTGGCGACACTAATTATCGCGAGCATAAGGTCATAAGGTCACTCATGTATTTTATATGGATGATCTGAAGATCTATGCCTCTGGTAAAATCCAACCTTAAACTGCTATAAATATCGTCGGAAAGTACACGGGAGATGTTGGAATGGGCTTTGGATTGGACAAGTGTGCCAAAATTCATCCGAAGAAAGGAAAGATTACTGGCGTTCCCAAGGACCCTGAGCTTGTGGATATAGGTTTTATTAGACATCTTAACACTGGAGAGACCTATACATACCTGGGCGTGCCTCAAAGCCGCATTCAGGACGTCACATCAGTGAAGGAGACTCTACGAAGCAGATACAAGCATCTTCTTCGACAGATTGGGTCTTCCAATCTGTCGGCGTTGAAGAAGGTATCTGGGACTAACATGCTTGCCATCCCGGTTCGTCTCTACTCGTTTGGGGTGGTTTAATAGACGAAGAATGAGCTTGCGGCCCTTGATATCACCTCACGTAAGATCATGCATATGCATAAAAGCTTGCATATCTATTCGCCTGTTGCGCGATCATACATCTCAAGCCGTTAAGGCGGACGCGGACTTCTGAATCTCCTGTCTCTTCATAACCGAATTGTTCCGAGTACAGCTTACATAGTTGAAAATGGCAGAGATCCTCTCCTGAAAATGGTCAGGAACCACGAGATGATTGGTAAAGGAAAGTTCCTTTACAAATCCGCAGAGAAAGCGGGCGAGACCCTTGGCCTGAATTTAAACATTAGAAGTGAGGAAAGTGCATTACATTATCTAGATGCTCTACTTTTAAATGCCGAAGTAAAGAAAGCAGAGGTTGAAAATTTTCACCAACAGCTACTCGACAAGAAAATGCACGGAAACTTTGACAGAAATGTAGAAAAACAGTCCTTGTCGAAGGAGCAAACTTGTGCTTTCCTCAGATCATTATGGCTTAATTCAGGTACAAAGGGTTTCATCTTCGCATTCCAAGACGGTGTCATTCCCACCTCGGTATACCGCGACCGAATTTTTTGTCAAGAAGTTTCCAACGATAGGTGCAGAGCATGTCACGCACACGATGAGTACCTAGAACACATACTATCTGGGTGTGCCACCCATCTCACGGTCGTGAGACGTGGCCAGAATTGTGATTTACCGCGGTTCTACTGGGAGCCGGTGTCATTTTTAGATGGCAGTTGCTCCCAGTGGGACCCTGCGGTGGTTGTTTAACCCTTTTTTTAAATTATATATATATATTTTTTTTACTAGAAAAAGTGTCATTTTTTAAAGGTTAAAATGTCGAAAAACTTTTTCTTTTGTAGAAATTAATATTTTGGCAATTAATTTTATCTGAAAATTTAATATTATACCGACATGTCATGACGGTATAAATAGTGAGAATTTCGTATTACGAGTAGAAATAATAAAATAATAATGATAGGTATGATTTGGAATCCTAAAGAAAGTGAAGAAAAGTATTAGTTAACATTATATGTAGTACCAATCATGAAAGTTTTTATCACGAAGTCTTATATTATAAATATTTATTGAAAATTGTTATTTAAAACTTTAAAATACAATATATATTGATTATATTTATCCATTCAAAATGATAAATTACAATTACCATAATAAACAACGCCAGAATTGATTAATTACTAGATAATAATTGGAACCGGCGCAGCGGGAGGGTGAGTTCGGTCACATTCCAGCCCGTTTCCAATGGCCGTTTTAAACTTGGAAAGGGGGTAGGATGTGACCAAACTAACTCCCTCTGCCCCCAAATCACTAGTGTATCAATTAGCGTTTTAGTTATTTACGTCAAAAGTCCGGTATAAAGAGCCGAAACTGCTTCCCTTTTCCAGCTGGTTTTGTGGTCAAGTATAAACAAAGAAAAAGTTAACCTATAAAATATAATCACTTTTACATTCTCATCCTAATGAGAGGGTATTGGTTTTATGTAAAATTTGACTTGGTCGGTTTTCACCAAATCTCCACGTTTTGACACCCCCTTCGTCAGAAAAAACGATTTTTGCGAAGGTATCTGCAGTCGGTCTGTCTGTAGTCTGTAGTCTGTAGGCACAATAACTTTCGAAAAAATAACCAGATTGAATAAAGGTTTAGCACACTTTTTCAAGCCCTAAACGAAAAGGACAAGTTCGTTAGCCAGCAATTTTTGATGAAAATTTAAAAATTTTAAATTCTATGTGCGGTTATTTTTAGAACTGGAAAATTCTAACAATTAATCCTCACGACTGTTTTTGATAAAAAAAATTGTCAGAGTTATAGAATTTTCAAAATACAAAAAAACAAACGAAAGCTAACATTATAGCCAAACTTACGTACGATATGAAAAAAAGTAACCAAAAGAGAAACGTTGCTTTTTGAAAGCCCTACAAAATGATCATAACAAATTTTTAAATTTTCTTGAAAAATCGAAAATTCAAATTTTGTCCCCACCAAAACATAATAAAAAAAATTAAAAATTCAATTTTGCGATCAAACTATGCAAGCTACGGAAAAGGATGATTCAACAAAAATTATCCATCCAAAAAAAACATTTAAAATTAAAAAAAAAAAAAAAATTGTACAGGCGATACAAGAGAAGAAAATAATAATAATAAATAATAGCAGATTTTTTAAATATATATATATATATATATATATATATCACTAAAGAATTACTGTTTTTGACAATATAATAGACAAAGTAAAACTAATTTTGAAAAAGAAATCGCTAAATTGAGTTGGGGAAAAAGAAACCTATTAGAATCAGCATTACATTTTGTGTAAAAAAATCAATAATTGTAGCATAGAGTTTGGATTCGTTTTCCAATGTGAAATAGATTAATGTTTGAAAGCTATCAATTCGGAAGCTATTAATTCAAACAAAATCTATCGAAATTTGTAAATTTATTTTAATTGGAAACTTTTCAAAGGAGAGTGCCGTCATCAAGATTTGAAAGCCTATTTATAAAACTCAATAAATAATTAATCATAAATAAATATATACACTACCGCTAAAAATTGTCCGTCTGCTTACGAAAATTGGATTAAAAACAGACTTGTCTTAGAAAGTGGCTAACTGCAAAAAACGAAGTTAAAGAGATTTAAAAAAAAATTCCACAATCGGGCTGCATTAAGGAAGTGAATGGAAAAAATTGAATCATTGCTAAATTTAAGTCTGACATTTTATATTCAAAATCTGACTAAGAACATATTAAAATATTTACGGGTTCTCGAATTATTATAAAAAATGTGTGGAAGCATGCCCAAGACGAAAATCAATCAGTCGAGCTTTTCGTCTTGAGCAAGCTTCCACATTTTTTATTATATTTCAAGTACCAGTAAATATTTGAATAATTTTTTGGTCTCATTTTAAAGGGGAGACTTCGTGCTTTAATTCAGCAAAGTTTCAATTTTTTCATTGACTCCCCTAAATCATGCACAGAGTGGAAGTTTAGAAATGAAAATTGGCTAAAAACGGAATATAGATCGCTCTTTCTCACATGATATCTCGGCCTCTAATTATCAAAAATACTTTAAGTAGGACTCAGTCAACGCAAAATCTAATAAGCTTTTTAACGGGTTTTTAAAGATCCCTCTAACTGAATTTTAGGCGGAGTCAGTCACTTTATAAGATAAGCCTGTTTTAAACCGATTTTCCTAAGTGGGCGCAAAATTTTAACCGGTAGTGTACCTATATTAAATCAAATCTCCGAAGTATGTCTAATAGCACCTACATATGGCAAACAGGAGAAACCCTTCTAGTGAACGGCACTATGTAATAAAAATGCTTTTATTCAAATTGTGGGGACATAAAATAGATAATAGTACATGCCTAAATATTCTATTATCTATGTAAGTTGTATTTCAATATTTGTTCAGTACAAGATTAGTGCATTTATATTCCTTAAATAATACTTTTTGCTGCCACCTACAGAAGTACAAGTTGACACTGTCAAAATTAGTGACATTAATCTGAAAGTCCTATGAAACTCTGAAATTCAAGTAGACGTAATATATTTGTAATATTCTGATCATACCATCAAAACCAGTTAACAAAATACGTAACTATCAGTGAACGATAACCAACAGAAGGAAGTTTTCAGGGAATTATACGCACTATTAATATTGATATCCTTTTTTTTATGATTGCTGTTTGTTTTCTTCGTTCCTAGGTAATCATTTTCTATAAATGAATCTATGAACCTCAAAAATCAATCAGCGACACCACAGAATGAATTTGGAAAAGATGTTCTTTATTGACTAAAGTTATTGAATTAGATAACATTTTCTTACGAATAACTTTCTAAATTCCTTTAAATTCAAAATAAATACAGGTGTCGTTCACTGAATTTGAATAAATTATTTTAAAGTAAATATAACAAGAGTTTGGCAAAGAATAATTATATTAATGATTACTCTGTTTAAAAACGGAAGAAATCTGTCCTTCCACATGAATTCATCTTCGTTACCAGATAATAAGCACAACAATTAATATTCTTCTTTGTCTAAATACTTTTTATTGATCTGTCAGTGATACCCCTATTTACCCTACATATCTATTCTGAAATAAGTTATTGATCAAGGGGTTTCAATTTGTAAGCTTTGAAGAATTGCGAAGAGAGATCAGAGGTTAAAATTTACGGAAGAATATTTTGAAATTCTAGACTGCACGGAGTTTGCCGAGTGTTCCTTACGAGAGTTGTCGAGAAATATTTCGCAAAATACATGGCACGTGCGTGCTTGAGCGGTCGAATTGAAGAACCAAGTCGTGAAAACTGTGCGAAATATCGTTTCTATTCGTTTTTCCTTGTAGAAAATGCAGGATGTGGTCTAGAAAAATGCAGGGCTCGCACGTATTAAAGTGGAAAATAGCCTCAAGGTTGGTGTTACTTTTAGAACTTTAAGGGTGTCGAATTGAACATATAACATTTTTTCCTCTCAACTATTTTAAATCAATATTTATAGACATTTAAATTTAAAAACTGGAATTAATGAGATTCATGCTGAATTAATAATCTGTTTCAGTCAATTTTAACTATTTTCAATTTCAATTAATTGAAAATCCATTTCTGCATCTTTTTTCTTCCTCATAGACGAAGTCTAATATAACACTTTATTAAAGAGTAAGGAAGTTATGGTCATTTATATTATTTGAAAAATCAAATTTTTATAGTACTAATTTTCTGATTCATATAATTTAAAGTAAATGCAGGAATGCAAAAGATTCGTTAATTTGAGACAACTGAATTAACCTATAGGTCAATAGGCAATATAAATACATTTTATTGAAGAGTAAGGAAGTTCTGGTCATTTATAATATTTGAAAAATCTTTTTTTTATAGTTAAACTTTTTTCCTCAACATAATTCAAAATTTATGCAAGAACGGTGATACAAATCGATTAACCTATAATAATAATACATTGTATTGAAGAGTACGAAAGTTGTGGTGATTTATACAATTCAAAAAATCTGTTTCAAACAAAAAAGTTTTTTCGTTAACATAATTCAAAGTTCATGCAAGAATATAAACAGCTCCTTGATTCGAAAAATTTTGATTGACATATTTGTATTTTAACTTTCTCTATGAGAAAGCAAATATATTGGCTAATTAATTATAATGAGGAAGCAAAGTGCTTATAAAATGAACACCATTAAATTGTAAATACAAACAAAGTGGAAACACCCAATATCGAATTTACAGCTAGTTTGTGTTTAAAAAAATGGTCTTTTTTATTTAAAGTGTGTTTTTAGATATAAAATTGAAAACTTTGTTGTGAACTTAACAAATTCCGAAATTGTACGCTTTTCAATTTTTATTTTTTGTATTAAAAATGATTTTATTCTTGAATTTCATAATTAGTTATGTATATACAATTTGGCGTTTGAATAAATGTCGCTTCATAATGTTTTCAATATCCAGAGTTGGACACTTTTATTACCAAAATATGATTTTTTCTTTACAAAATATTTTTCTTCCAAGCGGCCTTTGTTTCAGTTACTTCGACTGAGCCGAGGACTAAACATATCCATTGAACGATTTTTTTTCGCCTTTTCGACTACATTTTGTACATTGTAAAAGAAATATATTTTTGACTAATATTTCTTCAGTGATCTCCGCGAATATAATGCAGAATTAACAAATTTATAAGCTTTTTCAGTACCAAAAGTTTTTAGAAAATGCTTTTTTTTAGAGCAAAATTAGGTAGAAACGACTAATTCACAAATAAACAAAGTCATTTCTAAAGAGAGAACTTAACGAAGTGTCTATTCTTAAGGCCAGGCGGGCAGTATAATTTAGTGACATGATTGGTGAAAAATTTGTCAACTACCCCTCACCACATAACCCCCTTCCAGCTACCCTAATTATTTTGCAAGATTGTGAACGGCCGGCCGTATGAATTTCCTCAGCCAAAACTGAAACGAAATTGTAAATTCTTTATCGGAACTTATTGATTTATATTCTTTTCCAACATTCAGAGATTTCAAATAGGGCTATTTTTAGTTAAATTAAATATGAATAATTTATTTAAAAAGAAATTCATTTTCAATGTAAAAATTAAAAACAAAATATTGTAAATGGTGAGAGAATTTTACGGAATTTGTGTGGAAGCTGGAAGGTGTGAATGGAGTGTGAGGGTAAAAGCCTAGGAGGTGAGTAGGGTTGTGTGGGGTGAATTGGAGAGATAAAATAGTATATTGTGAATCGAGGGCGTAAAGAAGGCTATTTTGACGAGTGCGAACTTGCCGCCCGAGCGAAGCGAGGTCGGCAGTCGCACGAGGCAAAATAGCCGTACGCCCTTGATACACACCATACTTTTTGTCCTACCCTTCTTGAAAACAAGCATGTTAAGCAGATAGAGGATGTTTGGTGTACTTGACAATTTTAAATTATAAGTGAAAGAAAGAAATAGCGTACTTTGCAGAAGGAAGACTGTGGGGTGCAGCAATACAATTTTTTTAAAGATAAAGAGAATTATGTTTAGCGGGCGTAAAGTTTTATGTAGCGGGCGTAAAGTATTATTTAGCGGGCGTAAAGTGTTATGTAGCGGGCGTAAAGTTTCATGTTGGCCCGGCGGCGGAGTGCGCATGAGCGAACGTCACTGGGCTGGAAGCGGCCATATTACGCCTGCCTCACGTGCATGCAATGGCGCGTTTTCAAGGGGGGTCGGACAAAAAGTAATTTTCAGCGTAAGTGTGAGGTGGGATTTAGTTAGATAGAGAGATTGAGGTTAGATTGGCAAGGAATCGGGGGAGTTTGTGGTCAGGAGTCTTGGGCCTTAGAGGGGTCATGGTGGTTCTCGCAGAGTTTTGGGATGTTAAGGGAGAGAAAGGGGTGTCTACGGCGATAGACGGCAGCATTCTTCAGAGACATCTGTCGGTTGCGGAGGGTACTGCATGGAGAGGTCCCAGTTACCGACGGCGCGGCAGAGCGGAGGTAGGCCGGAGGTAGAGTCCGTTTAAAAAAAGCGGGAGAACACGTAGGTACCCCCCCCCCCCAAATGGAAGCAAAGTCGATGAAGGAGGCTCTTGGAATGCTGTTAGGCGAGATCAGGGGGCTGGGGGAGGACGTAAGGGGGACTAAGGAGCAGATGGAAGGCATGAGGGAGGACTTGAGAATCAGAGATGAGAAATTGGAAAAGGAGGTGAAAGAGCAGAGGGAGAGAGTAGAAGGGTAAGAGAGGGTAAGGAAAGAAACAAAGTTAAAATCAAGCAGATGGAAGAGGAGATTAGGGTGTAAAGGAAAGGACGAAAAAAAGGCTTGAGAAGGTGGAGGGCAGGACGGAAATGGAAGTAGGTGACGGAGGTGGGAGGGGGGCAAGATTAAAGGTATGTAAGAAAGGGTAAAGAATATGATAGAAGAGAAAGTGGGAGAGCATAGGAATAAAACGGAGGAAAAGGCGGATAGGGAAAGGATAAGGGCAATGGAGTTGAGAATGGAGAGAAAAGAGAAGGCAAACAGGAGAAATAATATTGTGATAAGAGGGTTGAAGCTAAAGAGCGGGAAAGAAAGGGAGGGCGTGGAAGCGCTGTTACAGAGCATAGGGTGGGTTAAAGGCATGGTAGGGAAAGTTAAGTTGGAGGAGAGAAAGGAGAAGGAAGTGGCGGTTGTGGAATTGGAGAACTGGGAAGAAAAGTTGGAGGTAATGCGAGATAAGAATAGGATAGAGGATAGGGGAGTTTTCATCGATCACGATTTGACGAGAAAGGAAAGGGATGTGCAGAGAATGCTGTACGACAGGACTAGGAGGGAGAGGAGTGAAGGGAGATCGGCGAAGGTAGGATATCGGAAAATAAAAGCAGACGAGAAAATGTGGGTGTGAGACGAGGAGAAAGAGGTGTTGAAGGAAGTGCAGGGGAATTTGTTTCGTATGAAGTAGGGGGGTGGGGGTAATGCAGGGTAGAGGAGTAGTGAAGGTGCTGTACTGGAACGTAGTAGGGGTGAAGAAGAAGGATGAGGAGTTATGGAGGTATATCCAGGATTTTGATGTTGTGGGACTGGTAGAGACGTGGGTAGAAAGAAAGAAATAGGACAGAACAGAGCCAAAGCTGCCAAGGGGGAATAGGTGGAGACTCCAGGAGGCGGTCAGAGTGA
This sequence comes from Andricus curvator, assembly GCA_932195095.1. NCBI lineage: Eukaryota > Metazoa > Arthropoda > Insecta > Hymenoptera > Cynipidae > Andricus > Andricus curvator. The sequence goes on along the minus strand of CAKNYM010051821.1, from coordinate 127,120 downwards.
AGAAGAAAGGAAGGGCAAATGAGGGAAGTAAAGATAGGAGGGGTGACGTGTAAGTTTGTGACAGTGTACAATGAGGATGGAATGGAAAGAATTGAAGAAAGGGGGAAGACTTGCTAGGCGAAAGAGAGGAGGATATGGTGGTACTGGGTGAGGACTTTAATGCGAGGATGGGGAGAGAAGAGGGCCTTTACAGGAAAGAGGAGAGCTTCGAAAGGAAATCGAAGGATAAAATGATAAATAAGGAGGGGGAGATTCTAAGGGACTGAAAGGAGGATAGAGGCTGGGCGGTGACGAATGGTATGGTAACTGGGGACGAAGAGGGAGAATACACATATGTAAGTAAGGTGGTGGTATCGGTGTTAGACTATGTAGTCACGAACATGCAAGGGTGAGAGGAGACGGAGAGATTCGCAGTAGAAGGTAGGGTAGAAACAGACCATCAGCCATTAGGGTTGTGGATAAGGGGTGAAAGCGGCGGAAGGCAAGGTGGGGAAGAAGTGTCGACGGGGGAGAGGGTGAGCTGGGCGAGGGAGGCTATAGAGAAGTATCAGGAGCAGTTAGGGGAGGTACGCTTTGAAGGGGAGTCGGTGGAAGAGATATGGGAGGATTTAAAAGAAAAAGTGAAAGGGTGCGTGCAAAAGAAGGTATTCAAAAAGAAGAAGAAAGGAATGGTGAAGCCTTGGTGGGATAGGGAATATAAAAAGATGAAAAGGAAGGTGAAGAGGAAGTACAAGAAGTGGAAAGAGGGTACTGCGAAAAGGGAGGAGTACGTAAAAATGAGAAAGGGGTTTAGATCGATGTGTAAGAAGAAAGAACAGGAAAAGGAGAAAGATCTAGAAGAGGAGTTAGGAAATGTTAAGACAGAGGGGGACGTCTGCAAGATAATAAATAGGTTTAGGAAGCGTAGAGTGGGGATAAGCGAGAAGATAGGGAGTGAGGAGTGGAGGAAGTTTTTTAAAGAATCATTTCAGGGCTTAAATTCAAGGAAGAGGGATGGTGGAAGTAGAAGAATGGGGGAGGCAGAGATGGAGGAGTTGAATGACAATGAGATAGAGAAACAGATCAAGAAGTTAAGAAGGTCAAAAGCAGCAGGGCTGGACGGGGTAGAGAACAAAGCATGGCTGTTTAGTACACAAGAGGTTAGGGAGAGGCTGAAGGAGGTAGTGAAGAAAGTATGGAGGGGGAGGGATTCCCAGGAGGGTGGAGAGAAGGGTTAATAGTGCCACTGTGTAAGAAAGGAGATAGGGATAAACAGGAAAATTATAGAGGGATTACGGTAATGAATACGGCGTATAAAGTATACGCGGTGGTGATGGCGGAGAGGCTGCGGAAGGATGTCGAGGGGAAAGGAATATTTCCGGAGACGCAGGCGGGCTTTAGGGCGGGTAGGAGTACTATCGGGTCGAGAGTGTACGCGTTTTTTGTGGATCTCAGAGGCACGTTTCCTTCTATGGATAGGGGGAGGTTGTGGAAGGCGATGGAGGATAGGAGAGTGGAGAGAGGCCTGATCGAGAGGGTAAGGGAGATATATGAAGAGACCAAAGATAAGGTTAGAGGAGGGACGGGGTTTTTGGAGGGCTGGAGGCCGGGGTGGTGGGAGGAGTCAGGATACGTGGGGTCAGAATTTGGTCACTAGCGTATGCAGATGACATAGTGTTGCTGGCAAGAAGCGAGGAGGCCTTAAAGGAGATGATGAAGAGGTTGAGAAGATACCTGGATAAGAACAGGCTAGAGCTGAATGCGGAAAAGTCCAAGGTTATCGTGTTCAGAAAAGGAGGTGGAAGGGATGAGAGAGGGGAGTGGAAGCGGAAGGGAAAGGCGGTGCAGAAGGGATCAATTTGAACAAGAGAATTAATCATTTAAAAACTAGAGAGTCATTTCTTGTCAAATGTAGGTTTCAAAATTTATTACCAAAGAATATTACGAATGCTACTAGAAATGTTAGAAATTTACAATTTTTTAGTCACAGAGCAAAAAACCATGTTCATTTCATGTTAGAATCTTTAGAACGTCGATTGCTTAATGATGAAATTAAAGACCTAAATATCCATTTAGAATATTTAAAACAAAATTTTAATAATATCAAAATAAATTTAAGAAATTCACTACCTACTAATATATATACAAACATTTTAGAAATGCAATTAAATACCTCAAAAAATAATTTAAAAGATAAACAAAGATTGGAAAAAAAACTTAAAAATTTAAAAATTAAAAGTAAAGTTCAAGCACCTATCATTATAAATAAACATAAAGAAAACTGTGATTCTGAAGATCCTTGGATAATCAATTTTAGTAATGTTGAGATTCCAGAAAAAGTTAATGATATTTTAAGGTTAGGAAATAAATTTAGTTCATCATTTTTAAAAAACAAAAGCAAAATTATTTTAGATATTGTTAAAGATATAGAGTCAAATATTGGTTTAATTGAAAATATTGAAGATAGAGATTTATTGAGACACAGAATAATCAATACAGCACATAATTATTTACTGAATGATAAAATTACACATATTGATAGATTCTTAGCACAAAACATTAATAAAACACAAACATTTATCAAAACTAATAAACAATTATTAATAACTCATGCAGATAAAAGTAACATTACAGTAATTCTTAAAAAGGAATCTTATAATAAAAAAATGCAAGAATTATTAAATGACACTACAACTTATGAAAAATTAAATGAAAACCCTGAGAAAGAATTAAAAAATAAAACATTTAAATTGTTAAATTCTTGGCGAATAAATGGATATTTAGGTGAAGAATTATTACGCAAAGATATTTTAGTTCATGATACTAACATTCCTAGAATTTATGGATTACCTAAAGTTCATAAACAAAATTGTCCACTTCGACCTGTAGTTTCATTAATAAACTCACCTACTTATAAAATGGCTAATATGTTTAATAGCATTCTTAAAAAAGCATTAATAATACCAAAATATCAAGTAAAAAATTCTTTTGAATTTAAAAATAACATAATTAATAAAACAATTCCATCTGATCATATCATGGTTTCTTTAGATGTATCTTCATTATTTACAAATGTTCCAATTGATTTAGTTATCAATAGTATTTTAAGTAGATGGATTTATATAAAAAACTATACAGAATTACCTATAGATAAATTTGAAGAAGGAATAAAATTTTTAATGGAACAAACAGTATTTAAATTTAATAACAATTTTTACAGACAAATATTTGGAACACCTATGGGTTCTCCAATTTCTCCAACATTAGCTGATCTAGTTATGCAAGATTTAGAATCAAATGTCATAAAAAATCTAAATTTTTCTTTACACACATATTTTAGATACGTAGATGATACTTTTATTATATTACCGAAAGATAAATTAAATTACGTTATAAATCAATTTAATTCTTATCATCCAAGACTTAAATTTACACATGAAATTGAAAATAATAATTCTATTTCTTTTTTAAATGTTAAAGTTATAAAAACTGATTCAGGTAATATTATTACAGATTGGTTCCGTAAAAATACTTATTCTGGTAGATATTTAAATTTTCTATCAAACCATCCAATACAACATAAAATTTCAATAGTAAAAAATCTTATTGATACAGCTTTAAAATTATCAGATGAATCATTTCACAGTTCAAATATTGAATTTATTAAAGAAAAATTATATTTAAATAATTACCCAATAGAATTCGTTCAAACTCAAATTAATAATAAAATTAAATCAATTACAGATTCTTTATCCAACCATAATAATATAAATATAGTTAGAAATTTAAATTTTAAACCAATAGTATCAATTCCTTATCATGGAAAGTTATCTTTTGAAATTAAAAGAATTTTAAATGATTTTAATATTACAGCAAATTTTAGAATTGACTCTAAATTTGATAAATTCATAAAATTAGGAAAAGATATAGTAGATAAATTACAACTTAATGATGTAGTATACAAAATTCAATGTTTGAATTGTGAAAAATGTTATGTGGGTCAAACTAGTAGGTTATTGGCTACAAGAATAAAAGAACATCATGATAATTTTGGACATAATCCTAATAACCATAAAGTCATAGCAAAACATCAGGTTGAAACTGGACATTTGATTGATTGGGATAATGTTATAGTTTTACATCATGAACCTAATAAATTTAAAAGATTAATAGCAGAAATGTTTTTTATAAAGAAAAACAGCAATAATTGTTTGAACATAATTTCTGATCTTAATAATTATAGTCCAATATATAATACTATTATTGGTTCTCTAATTTAAATAAAAAAAAATAAATAAATAAATAAATAAATTTTCAAAATTCCAGATTGATGAATTTTTTCTATGAATAACAATATTTTAAATTTCATAACAATATTTTAAATTTCAAAACAATTGATAAATTAGTTAATAATTATAATTTTTCAACTCCATCAATTCAATATACTAATTAGATTTATTTAGAAACTATTGCACCTTATAATATAAATTGATGATACGTCATTGCTAATTTCTGTCTTTGTAAAGATTTCTATTCCTCTCTGTTTCTTTAATTCTCTTTGCAAAAATGGAGCATAACGTAAGTTATGTCTCTGATGTGATTTTAACCAAATTGACTAAATTATTAATGTTTTATGGACAAGATATTTAAAATATACAAAGCAATTTAAAATTGTCAATAATTTTTAACAAAATTTGAATGGAAAATGAAGAAATTTAAGGTAAATATTACAATCAAAATTTTTTAACCTCAAAAAACAAATTTTTACTTAAATGATATTATTTAAAACTAAAATTAATTTATATATTTACATAGCAATGAAGAAGAGGAATAGAATTCTAAAGAAATTTTAAGATGTTGATGAACTTCAAAATGTTATTGTCCTGATGAGGAAAACATGTGTTTTTCGAAACGTTGGCTACTGGAAGTGTACAATAAAGGATTCAACAACTAATTTCCTAGCATTTGGTCTGAAGTATGTCAAAAACCAATACCTATATTATTATTATAAAAGAAGGGAAAGAAGTTATTCGCAGATGATTTTAGGAGGAGAATGAAATTGTTTGACTCACTAGTGATAAGTGTGCTATTTTATGGAGTAGAGGTGTGGGGGTGGAAGGAAAGTGAAGAGGTAAATAGGACACAGGAGAGGTATGTAAAGTGGACACTGGGGTTGGCAAGGAACACGCCTAATTATATTTTCAGGAGTTAGACGGGGAGAATGAGTGTAGGGATTCTAGCGGGGAGTCGGGCGTGTAAATATGAGGCAATATTTTTGGAAGAGGGGGGAAGTAAGCTGGTTAGGGAGTGTTGGTGGGAGAAGGAGAACAGGAGAGGGGGTGGGAAGATGGAGGTTGAATGGGAAAGGTATTTTGGAACGAATGGACTGCAGAGGGATGAAGTGAGAAGGATGCAGCGAGGAAGGAAGGTATATGAGTCGATTAAGAAAAACGGCATGGAGAGAGAGAAGACAGCAGACGAAGAGAGAATAAGAGAGTCAAGGTTTAACGGGAATTATGTGTGGATTATGCCAAGGGCGAGAGCGCAATATTTGTTTGAGAAAGGAGAGAAAGGAAGTCAGGAGCATATAGCGAGGATGAGATGTGGGTGCATGGAGGGTTTTAATAGATTCTGGCTCTCTAGGGAGAAGAGGATGTGTGAACTGTGTGGGAAGGGGGATCCTAGAGTGGAGCACTGGTTGGAGGAGTGCGTAGAGGTGGAAAGGAGTGGGATAAGCAAGGTGGTATTGATGCATGAAAGGGGGGACAAAAGGGCAGTAGCATGGGTGAAGGGAGTGTTGGGTAAGATGGAGAAGAAGAGAAGGAAGGAGGAAGAGGAATGGAGAAGGAAAGATTGTAAATAGGAGAGGAAGTAGATATAAGTAATCTGTAAATATTGTAAATAGTAGATGAGTATTAGGTATTAGCCGCGGAAGCAGAGTTTGGCAATGCAAGGCAATGCGAGGAAAGAGGGACATGCGAGCGAGGCGAGGCGAAGCGGGGAAGGCAAGGCGATAAGAGCGTGCGGTCTTAGAGATAAGGTATGGATGGATTTTAGTTTTTAAGGGTTAGTTTTAAGAAAATTCTGTAAAAAAATGGAAGTGTAAGCAAGTCAATGTTTTAAGGCCAGCAGGCTGAAAAATAAACGTTTATCTATCTATCTAGTAGGTTGAAATTGATTTTTTTTCATAGTAGAACTTAAAAGAAATAATTGAATTTGAAACTGAAAAATTATTTACATTTTATGCAGAGGGTTAAATCGTTTAAATGTTCAAGCGAAGAGCAATATAGTATTTATAATGAATTTAGGTGTTACTTTAATGCTCGCGGGGGGTATTGAGTCCATCTTGTTGATGTTTCGTGTTTGGGGTAATTCGTTTTTGATTTGAAGCCAATGGTCGGGTTTCCCCTGGGATGAAATCGCTCAGAGCGATTTTCGCTTTTACCCCTTCGATACCTTGGGAGTCAAGTGTCTCCAGGATATATCTGAGAACTGAGTTCTTGTGATATTTCGTGAAAATGACAAAACGAATAGTAGAATTAATTAATAAATGTCTGACTATAATCCTCAAATGAAGAGGAAAAATCAAAGTACAGTATCTATACTTCTTAAATTCAATGAACAAAAATCTTAATAGAAAATGAAAACTTCTGGTCCTACAAAAAAAAAGATATTTTACTGAATCTATGTGGTTTATAAAATAAAACTTCGTATCTAAAATTCCTACTTCAAAAATGTAATGAAAATATTCTTTTCTAGTCATTCTTGTATGAAATAAGATAGAAAATAGTACTAATATGTAATTTCCGCATAGTAAAATATTTGATCTTAATCTAAACTAAAATTCCAGAAAATAGAATGTTCTAACTCGGATATTTTCCCCCAGTATTCGACACTTATAAATGTCATTGCTCGTCGCCGATAGGGCCATCCATAAATTACGTAACGGATTTTTTTTGTGGGGTGGGTGTAATCGACACTGTTACTTAATGTTTGTAACAAAACTTAAATTATAGTATGAAGTTGAAGTTTAGTAATTACAATAAATGATTGTAATAACGTTATGAAGACTTCAATATATTCGGTATAATTAGATTAGTATTTTAATTTTTTCCCCATCACTTTGCAGAAAAATATCAATGAAAACAAAGTTTTTTCACAATATTTTTGAAATTACTACTTTCCTCAAAATTATTCAACATTTTTTAATTTATCGGGCTTTGCACTATTTAATACGTTGGTAATCTACTTTTCTAGATTTCATGACAGATTAAACAGGAAGTAAAAATTTCTAAAACTTTAGTTGTTTGCCAGGATAGGGATGTGTGGAGGCGAATTGTTAACAAGAGAAATTGTGAACATGAGTGTGACGAAGAGTGTGAGCGGAGTCATAGACGTCTGGAATGAAAGATTTTGGATACTTATGGGCTCTCGTGTATATGGCTGGGGTAAAGAGTATGAATCTTCTGAAACACGTTTGATTGCAAATTCAAATAGAAAAGTGTCTTCAAGCAAATGTGTTTGAACTTACATACATTTTTATATTAAATCGAACTGATTCATTTGAAAATTCCAAAACTCTTGTGTATGAATTTTCAAAACACATTTGTTTCAAATATTTTTATAACAATTAATTTGTTAGCGTTGCTTATGCCACTGTTCCTACACAATAATGCATAGAGCGTTCCTGTCACTTTGTAGGCCTTCTTACAGGCCTCCCCAAATATGTACACTAAATGTGAGTAGCTTATCAAGATATTTGATAACTTTTTTTAAACTCTATATCCTGATCATACATACGCAGTGCTACAGGCAAGTCTTTGTACTGTTTTTTTGTAAATATTATTAGATCAGTCCTATCAACATTTATCCTAAGTTTCCACTTTGCATAATATTGCTGTAAATCTAAGATATGTCTTTGCAAGTATTTTATGGCCATACGTGTGTTAGAGAAGGATGCATAAATAGCAGTGTCATATGCATTAATGTAATATATAGAATACCTCGGCCCCTGTATGGACCCCTGGGGCACACCCGCCTCAATACCTTACTCATCGGAATAGCTGACGTTGACTAGGAATTGAAATTTTCTATTGCGTAAATAGCTAGTTGAAATCTCAATTAGATATGATGGTACATTCAAGTTACTGAGCTTGTAAATAAGGCCTTTGTGCCACACAATGTCAAACGCTTTTTCTAAGTCTAGGAGTAACAGCGCTGTACATTTGTTTTCATTGAATTTGGTAGCTATGTGGTTTGTCAGTCTCAAAACTTGATGTACAGTATTGTTTCCTTGTCTGAAGCCAAATCGTTCGGATATTATCTGTTTATGCAGAATGGTCGCCTTCTTTCATGCGCTTGGATAGTAAGACATTTTAAGGCAAGAATTGAATATATAGCTCTGCTGTACAGTAGCTTTTTTAGGTAGGTTTTTAGGGACTCCGTTTGGAATGTTATCATAACCAGAGGCTTTTTAGTGTTAGTTTGTTTAATTGCTAATTTGACTGCTTTAAGTGTTATCAGTCTAATTGTATCTACATTTATTTCAGAGCTGTAGACTTCATCATACCTTTGATTAACAATTTTTCAGTCTCTTTGTTACTCATGTCAGCAGTTAGTCTGTGAAAATCTTCGTACTGGAATGTCAGGACATTGGCTTTGTCTTTGTCTGCGTAGACCAGCCCTTGAGGTTCACGCAGAATTGGCACAATTGTTTTATTGCTTCCCTTCAAGGCTTTAGTTATCTTCCAGAGAGAATTGTCTTTAGTTTGTAGTTTAGTTAGCTTTTCAGTCCAATTTTTATTTCTGTTTGTCTTTTGCTCTTGTCTAATTTTGTTCGTTAATTTATTATATATTATACACTATATTATAGTGTATGTGATTTGAAAAGGGCAAGCTATCAGTATATTTTTGAAAGTTGCTTGATTAATGGCACTAGATAAGTCAGAAACGCCTTCATCCAGTTCGGATTCTGATCGGAAGTTATTATTTATTTTAATATTAGCCTCAGTACTCTCTCGGAAACCCCGCCAATTTGCTTTTATAAAATTTAGGAAGGTTTTACGGACTGTTTATATGTCATTTAAGTTATTTAGCTCAATTATTACAGGATTGTGATCTGAGTAGAGTTCATTTTTAGTTTCAACGCTTAAAAGATTTTTGATGTTTTTAGTTAGGGTGAGATATACTGTACTAGGTGCTGCCATGTAATTATAAGGGAACTGTGTGTGGTTGTTAGGGCATTATAAGTTAAATGGATGGCTATTGATGTTGGTATTTGTATAATGTATCACCATTTTTATTGTTACTGTTATAATTCCAAGCTGTATGCATGGAGTTTAGATCACCTGCTATTAATACCTTTTTTCATGTCGCAAAAAGTTGATCAAATTCTGAACATTTAAAATTTTGTTTGGCAGTAAGTAAACAGAAATTATTTTGAGGTTGTTTTTAAGTTGAATACCCACTACTTCTATATTTTCTGTTCCTACGTCTATTTTATGAAACTGTATTCCCTTTTTAATTAATATGGCAATACTACCTCCACCGCTATTATCAGGTATGTCTTTCCTCACTGCATTATAGCCAGTGATTTTATATTTGGATTTATTTATAAATCTTGTCTCGCAGATCAGCATTATGCCTATTTTATGTTTATGCATAAAAGAGGTGACTTCTAAAATATTTTCTGAAAGTCCATTGGCATTCCAGTATGCTATTAATAATCTGTCCAGTCTATTCAGTGTTTGCGTCATAGTCTAATAGAAGTTCTGTCATAACAGTGAATTTTTCTATCCTAGTTTTACAATTACTCAAAGAGTTGTTAATTGTTTTTAACAATTGGAGAAATTCATTAATATTAATTTGCTTATCTAGTTTGATTAGTTCGTCTCTTATACTGCTCACAATTCTTGAAGATCCTGTGGATGTAGTCACTGTTGTTTAGCTTTGAGCCTGATACTTTATTTCGATGCTTGTTTCATGTCCGCTTTCCTGAGCTTTTAAATTCATCTTAGTAGCCGTCGGCCTCAGGGATGAAAATGAGATTGATGGGATGTTACTGCTTGGCTGGATTTTTGTTCTCGTACCTTGATTTCTCTTTAATTCTACTTTGTTTAAGTGTTCAATATAAGTTGGGCACATCCTGTAGTTAGCTGTGTGTTCTCCTTTGCAGTTAGCGCACGCTGGCTTCATTGCACGAGTCTTGTCGCAGTTCTTGGTTAGGTATTCTTTTGAGCATTTTACGCACATTGGGGGATGCTTGCAGTAGGCTGTTCCGTGTTTAAATTTCTGGCACCTGTGGCACTGGGTCACTGCAGTAGAATTCCTGTATCTTTCCAAACGAATTTTTACATTTAGGATGTATTTAAATTTAAATGCCATTCCGGTTTTAGTTCCAGGGGCAAGAGTAATTAGGAAGTACGGGTGCTCATGGAGAGACCCATTCTTCTTCCTCATTTTAATGCAGTTGGTGACAGGGAGCTCCTGCTCTTCTAGATCTTCCTTTGTATCTTTAGAAGTTAAGTCTCGTAATCCCTGGATGACCATTTTTAGATGTCTCTCTTCATTCGGGGCATACAAGTGAAAGTGTATACCATTATTGGAGAAAACTTTGAACAATACCTCATGATCCGTTTTGTTTTGAGGTCTAAAAGTGTACGTTCCCTGGTTTATTTTTGAAATCGGTGGATTCTCAAGCTTGAGTTGAAGTTCCTTTAATAGGTCTTGAAGGTTAGGGATTGTAGATGTTACCACAATCGGTGGCCGAGTTTTGGTTTTAGTTGTGACGTGGTCTGACTCGCCTTGATCGCTGTCTTCAGATTTAGAGAGACTCGTGTTGTCGGTTTTCATACTATCCTTGCTGTTTTCGGTTCCCACGTTCTCAAGCTGCTTGAATTTATTCTTAATTTTCAAAGGTGGCAAGGTTGATCCAGTTGAAGTCTTTTTGGCAGATTAATTTTCATTCGCTTTACGAAATTTCCTCTTTTTGGAGATGTTTTTCCTCACTACAGTCTCCAAGTTGATGACAGACGCGCGCCATACGCCTTTTTCTGTGATGCGAAGCTTAAGAGAAGAACGCGAGCCATACGATTGGTAAAACTTCGTCAAAAAACTCGAATGATGAATGAATCAATCAATGAAATGAATAAAATGATGAATCAATCATGAATGTAAAAAAAAACAGTAACAGCGGTGTTGTGGAATGCGTATGTTGTTTGAATCTATCCCCTCTCCTACACCTCCGTTACTTACCCATACCATATAAATTGCTTGATCCCACTGGTATAACGAGGCCAGAATCGAACGAGTTACGCTTTTACGTAAAGAATTACGCTTTTCATGGATTTTTTTCTACTAGGTTATACAGCTTTTTATACGTTTTCATTCTCGAGGAGAGTACAGCTCCTTTGTTGCATGTTCTAATGTTTCATCCTGGTTTAATATTGATTCCTTATAGAGGGAGGTTTGTAATGACCTAAATTTTTAAATGTACTTTTTTGACATATTTCAATATAATTCGATCCCAGAAACTCGAAAATGCAATTTTCAAAAAATATCCGTATGTGTGTGTATGTATTTTTTTCTGTTTACCATATCTCGAAAAGTAAAAGAGCAATGGTAATGAAATTTAGAAGAATTAATTATTGTACACCAGAGACTCGCTATTTGAACGCGCGATCGGACGCGTTATATGAATTCCTAGAATTGCTGGTCCCTACAGTTTCTCAGGGGACGGAGCGAGAGACGGTTGCGACTCCGCCTCTGAAGGGACGCATGCACTATACTACTCAGTCAAGTAGATTGCGCAATATTATGGAAACGGTACAGGCGGCCCTGCCTGTTTACGTTTCGATGTACGCGTTATATGAACAAGGCCATTTTCAGGCAACCCCCGAGATTGTTCATCTATCGAGTCTCTGGTGTACCTCCAAATTCTGTCCAAGTCTGATAAGATTTTGAGCTGGATCGACCAATTAGAAGTGGTATTTTTTCCGTTTAAAAATTAATCGAAAAAAAATGTTACCATCTTTATATGAGAAAACCTTTTTTGATATTAGGAATAATACAGTACTGTATCTAATATATTTATTTGTTCGCGTCTTCGACAAGCGTCGAATGACCTATCCATGTCCTCTTATGATCTAGCAATACCTATTTATAGATTTTTTAAATATATTGATTATCCTGTTTATATGAGGACAACTCCTTTAATATTGTGAATACAACAGGCCTGTGTATGATTTATTTGGCCAAGTTTTGAGACGCATCGATTGACCTATTGAACAACCTTTCATGACATTCCATGACCTACCAAACCCGTTTTTAAATTTCTAAACAAAATTATTTATCTTGTTTATAAGAGGATTTTTTTATATTCGGAATATGACAGTACTGTATAATGTAATTGTTCACGTTTTCAATAGCGACTTATAAAGTTTTTAAAAAAAGGTTACATTGCTTATATGAGGACATTTTTTTTCATTTGGAATATAAAAGTACTCTAGGTTTAAAAAGTTTTTTGTTATAATAGAACACATTAATTGACCTTTTGACGGTCTCTCTGATTTTCTGAAAATGAGATTCTAGTCAGACATAAACCTAAGCTTAAAAAATATTGAAAGTGTCCAATTTTTTATTTGTTGGAAAAAAAACTTCACTCTCTGAGGAAGCTAAGAGCTCATAAAATAAGCATAAATAAATACACCCATAGTTAATCATTTTTAATTATGTAGTAATCAGGCGCCTCTGGCATTAACTAAATTGTATTTAATAACACATGGCTCAAAATATTTTTAAAAATTATACGTAATATGGGGGGGTGGGTCAAACCATTTTGTTACGACTTGTTGAATGGGGGAGGGGTAAAAAATCGGGGAAAAATGTGTTAAATAGTTTGAAGGTTGTCGCGGCATAACCATTAAAGTGTCATTTTTTAAAAAACACTTTTTATTGGCTTGAACATTCTCTAAAATTCTACCGGACATTGTGGTGAAAGAATATATCTAAATTCGAACTGGAATTGGGTTTTTATCTTGGTAAACTGTGATCAATCATACGAACATTTGAACATTTGTATTCGATTACATTCTGTTGTTGTTCTCAATAGTTACAAAATACAAATATACTAAATATTAAATATAAAAATAATAATAATAAAGAACCATAAAGAACTTTTAAAGAACCATGATCGTAGCTTCCGGAGCCTACAACTTCTCACATAATAAGTATTGTAAAATCCATTTTTTTTTTAAGGAAACGATTTTTTCAATTTAATTTTTCACTTTTCATCCTTCTATTTGTCTCTTCATGTGTTTATAATGTTTTAGGCATATGTTTTATAGTTATTGGAATTAAATTTTTTTTTAAATCCATGGACTTACACGGTTTTGACAGCAGTTGATTTTTGACGATCTGTATCTCGAAAAATATTGACTTTTTCAAAATTTTGTTTAGAGCTCCATCAAACCTCGAATGTAATTTCTCATTTTTTTGAGAATTCGATTTTTGAAAAGATTTTTTCTCTCTTCTGAAAAATTTGTGTCGATGGACTAACATGCTTTTTCCGTGACACCCTTTATTTATGGATGGCCCCTTAGGGAATTAAAAAAAAACGAATCCAGTAACGAGTTACAGGCGACAGTATTATTTTACGTAAAAAAATGTATTGTTTTCTGTTCCTGTATAAAATTCTATAAAATAAGAAATAATTAGAAATTAATTTCTAAGATTTGTTATTCTATCAATCGATTTATGTAGACTTTTCATTGTTTAATAATATTTTTTTAAAGGATGCTTATTTTTTACATTCTCATCGGAAAAGGTATTAGATTTGTGTAAAATATGACCCCCCCCCCCTGTTATTGTCGAATGTCCACGTTTTGAGACCTTCTGAACCCGAAAAATAGGTTTTCGCGAATGTGTCAATAGAATTGACAGATTGAATTGATTCTTTAAAATTATTTTTTAACAATATATAACTAATATCTTATAAAACTAAAAAAAAATTGTATTTTATTCTTTTAGAAAAACATAACAAAGATTTATAAATTAGAGAACGTTTTAAAATACGGTAGTGTCTATACGTCCGGGCACAACACACGCCTCCCATCCCTTTTCCAGCTTTCCCTTCCCTTTGCCAGGTCCGTATGTTTAAACTCGACAGTATTATAAAGTATAAACCTACATAAACGTACGGACTTTCTAGACGTTTAGATTCGGCCTTAAAATATCTGAATTTAAAGAATTTTTTTATCCAATTTAGCAGGTATACTTATTTCAAAGTATTAGTATAATTATTCTTAAACATTTAATTATTTTTCTATTACCATTTTTATTAAAAATAATTCGATATTATTGTTTCAATAACGATCAGTGGGAGATTGCTCCAATATTTCGCCTCTTTTAATTAAAAATATTGACAATCGAGATTCAGCCTTTACTAAATTTGATTGGGTATTTCATGTTTTGAAAAAAAAACACTATTGGCAATTGATTGAAAAATACTACGTTTGATATCATTCACTTTTAAATAAAACTCAAATTAAATATTGGAATAACATTTTAATTAAATGAAATAATTTCTTTCATTTGTTGATAAATGCTTCGACTGAAACAGAAAATACTAAGAAATTATAAAAATTCGTGTGATATTATGAATTTCTCTTTAATATTTCACATATATAGCTATATTTTTATATGCAATCAGCATCACCTTATAAAAACGAAGCGTTTACATGTACCGAAAAAAAAAAACGATTATTCGTACCGAAATATCAGAGCAAACAGCCGCTTTCTCTTTCTCCTGGAATTTGCACCGAAAAAATAAAGCTACATATTCGTAGTGAAAATTCGGTACACATAGCCACGGCCTTATACAAATTAATAATTTATCTTTTACTTTAATGTTATAAAAATTTCTTTCATCAGTAATTGAATAAAATTAATAACAATCATAACTTGTAAGTAGACAAATAAGTCTTTTTAAATTGCAAAAAAAATTGGTTTATTCTTGATTATTAGGAAATTATCCTCAACTTAATATTATTCTATTTTTAAGGTTTATTTTTTTGTTATTTGTAAGGTTTAAAACACCTTTATTGTGAATAAAAACTAATCATTTTTTTAACGCCTGGTGTTCGTATTGGACAATCTGACACATTCTAAACTTAAAAATGTTCAGTTTTATAGACTTTGATTAAATTTATTTAAATCTGAAGCCCTTAAAATAAATATTGTTTAATATTTACAGTTTCCACTTCGAAAGCGTACCAACTTTCAATTTGATTGAAAAAATCGTTTAATATGGGAACCCTTAAAAATAATTATTTCATATATGGAATTTTTTTACAATTTTAAATATTGTGCTTGAAATAACTGTCCAAATTGCAAATTGTCAGCTCCGTACATTGAAAATTTCTAACTCTTATGAAGATTTTTCCATTTGAAGTAATCAGAACTAAACTACAAAGTATAGCGGTCAAAATTGAACTCTTCTGAGCTTTCGACTGTCCAAATTAAAGCTTAAAAATAATTTCATTCAAAAACTTTTAATTCAATCGTTTAATAATGAAAAAATATGATGGAAATCTTTTAATCTCAATAGGGTTCAGCTTAAAAAGAAACTGCCACACTATGGAACATTCAAAGTGATAGAGTATCAATTTTACAAACTTCAATTATACAAAACTATAAATGTCGCCAATTTTATTGTCAGAAAAAGTTCTCGGCTTAAAAATTTGTTTCGGGCTTACGAATAAAAATAGTTTTTAGTAACTATAGATTTTACAGTCCAAAGTCCTCTCAAAACAACCAAAGATGAGTTTTCAAGTTAAAAAGTTGAATTTTATAGAAGGCCGTAGAATTATCAACCTGAAAAGGTAAATTTTCAACAAAAAACACAAATTTCAAAAAGAAAGATGAATGTTCAACCAAACAGTTGAATTACCTATGTTCAGTGAATGGAATATTATCCACACTTTGAAAATTTTCTTTGACCGTTGTTATTAATAATGAAGTCAATTCATATAAGAATTTGTTATTTTGGTCATACCGTCCAGTAAAAATAATAATAATTAAATTCAGTTGTCAAGAATCATGCTTTATTCGTCAATTTTATTTAAACCAACGTACGTTTCGACCTTCTTGCAGGCCTTCTTCAAGGTAATACATAACCTAAATTAAGATAATATACGTAGATGTAATAAACCGAAAAACATTTATAATGAACAAAAAAATTGTGAAAAAACAAATATTTTTAATTTACCTGTAGTGATATTTATTAAATTATCCAAGACATTTCAATTTTTGATTATTTTCCAAGAGAAACAACTTTGTTTTTGGAGTGAACCAAAATTAGTTTTTTACATTCTCATTCTAATGAGAAGGTATTGGTTTTATGTAAAATTTGACATAGTCGGTTTTCATCAAATCTCCACGTTTTGAGACCCCCTGAGCTAGAAAAAACGATTTTTAACAAGCTGTCTGTCTGTCTGTAGTCTGTCTGTCTGTCTGTAGCCACGATAACTTTCGAAAAAATGATCAGATTTGATTGAGCTTTGGCACATTTTTTTATGGTCTAAAAAGAGAGAACGAGTTCGTGAACCAGCTATTTTGGATGAAAATTCAAAAAGTGAGCACATTTTGAAAATTTTCGAGACCACTTTTTTTGAAGATTTGAAAATTCTATGTACGGTTATTAGTAGTACGCAAAATGACGAACAAAGTATTCCTATGACTTTTTGTGATAACAAAAAAATTACTGGAGTTATAGCATTTTCAAAATTCCAAACAACAAACGAAAATGAACATTTTAAGCCGAAAAACGCACGATATGAAAAAAGTCAAAAGGAGAAAAACGTTGATTCTTGAACACCCTATAATATTTTCATAACAACTTTTTGAATTTTTTGAAAAATAAAAAATTCAAATTTTGATCGCACAAAAAAATAATTAAAAATCAAAAATTTCATTTTGCTATCAAACTATGCAAGATACGAGAAAAGATCATCTCGCCAAAATTGTGCACCTAAAAAAGATCTACAAATTTCTTATGATTCACTTTTTGATATGACGCGTAGTTTTTGTTTTATTTGTAAAAAACAGCATTGAAAATAGAAAAATCAAATTTTTAAACGAATAACACCAGCTAAGAAAAAAATTACCAAAACAAAATTTGTTCACCCAAGGAAGAGGTACAAATTTGTTGTGAATCATGTTTTGAAAGGATGCCTAGTTTTAGTTTTATTCGTGAAAATAACATTGACAGTAAAAATAATCAAATTTTTGAAAACAATGCAAGGTACGAAAACAGATAAATGAACAAAAATTGTGCATTCAAAAAAGACTTACAAACCTGTAATCAATTTTTGTTGTAAGAATATATTCAAAATGAAAAAAATTAACTTTTTTGATAAACGGCACAAGCTAAAATAAAATGTTAACTAATAAAATTTGTCGCCTAAATTATATCATTACTTTTCATTTGAAATCAAATACAAATTTAGTAATTTGTATATGAAGAATATATAACACGAAGCACAAAGTGCGCGATCAGTGTATTTCGGATCGCGAAGCGCGACGACCAAACCGCGCGCCGTAAGTGCGCTCAAACTTTTTTGTTTCTATCATACGGTGCACAGAACCGAGCGTGGAACGCAAGGTTCAAATGATTCTCAAATCACATATCGAGCGCGAAGCGCGAATGTCTGGATGAGAATGTGTTCCTTAAGGTCGATAGAACCTTGAGTAAATAAAGTTCCTTTTCAGTCTGAAATAAAAACAAATTTAACAATCACTTAATATGTAGAGGTTTTGATAATTTTATAATATTTGCAAACAAGCTTTTTCTTTTCATCCAAGTCGAACACGAAGTTCAAAAATCTAGAGGAGCCGAGCGTAAAGCGCGATGTAAATACGCCGGAGCGCGTAGCGCGAGGTGAATACATAATCGAGCGCGAGAACCAAAAGTCGCGCGCCATAGGCGCGCTCAAAATTGCGAGCGAAGCGAGCCGCGCGCAAATTAACATTAAAATTTATAAATAGCATAGTTTAAATAGTGTACTTCATAACATTTTAAAAATTGAAACCTCAAATTTGTGAGGCTTCAATATAATAATTTTACTACATGTTGGTTAAATAGAACGAAACAGGTGTTTTTATTTGGAAGGACAAACATGGACTAACAAAATACATTATGGATGAAGTCATATTTTCATGAGTAATTAAGAAAGGCGGATATTAAAATAGAGAGCCAAATGAAAAGTGCGCCAAAGTGAATTGGATTTAAAAATTGATATAACATTTTTGTTTTTTAAAAGT
This sequence comes from Andricus curvator, assembly GCA_932195095.1. Lineage (NCBI taxonomy): Eukaryota > Metazoa > Arthropoda > Insecta > Hymenoptera > Cynipidae > Andricus > Andricus curvator. The sequence continues at coordinate 108,823 of CAKNYM010051821.1, read as the reverse complement.
TTGTATATAAATTGGTTATAAAATGGTTTGATAAATTTTATTTATATTTAAAATTTCGGTTTTTAAATTGATTGAATTTTTAATGAATTTATTTATAAAAATGGACTCTAGAATTCTTCGTTTGTGTGTATTGTTTTCACGAGCTAAAATTTTGATATTTTTAGTCTCAAAATCAAAATAATGATTGTATTTCCATGCATGTTTTGATAAACAAGTGTTTTGATTGCCTAATTCACAATCTCGTTTATGTTCATAAATGCGAGTTTTTAGTCTCCTGCCAGTCTCACCAATATAAATTTTATTGCAACATTTACAATTTATCATATATACAATACAAGATGAGTTTTCTTTATTGTCTTTATTTTTATTTTAAAAAAAAAGGAAATTTATTAAGTGTGTGGTTGTTGGTGAAATAAATATTAATATTGTATTTTTTTAAAGAACCTCTAAGACGTTCCGAAAGACCTTCAACATATGGTAACGAAACTTTTAGTTCAGATTTATTGTAATTTTTATTCCATTTTTTATTTTTAGATGAATTATTATAAATTTCATGGATTCTTTTTTTGATAATTTCATTTATTAATTGAAATGGGTAATTATTTTGCATGAGAGTAATTTTTAGTTGATCTAAATTTTCTTTACGGAATTTTATATCGCTTAATTTTACACATCTATCAATAAGACCTTTTATTAGACCAACTTTTTGAGAAAATAAATTATGGGAGTTATAACTTAAATAACATCCTGACCAAGATATTTTTTCATATCAATTTGTAGTTAAATTACCTTCTGGATTTTTATTATTAATAAATCTAGATAAGCAACAGAATTATTAACTTCTTTTTCAATAGTGAATTTAATTGAATTTTCCATATTGTATTGAGTTCATCTATTTTTTCAGTAAGAACGATTGCTAGGATATCGTCCACGTATCGTTTGTGAAGAATAGGAGTACAAGTTAATTTATTTAGAGCCCTTCTTTCTATATCTTCCATGACTAAATTTGAAACAATAGGGGATAATGGAGAGCCCATAGGGCAACCTGATATTTGTTTGAAAAATGTATTATTAAAAGAGAAAACTGTGTTGTTTAATACTGTTTTAGTGGCAATTAAAAATTCATTTTTGGAGATTCTTGTTAAATTATGTCAGGAACTTTAATATTTTTAAGCTCTTTTTGTAAATCCCAACTATTTTTTTACAAACGCTTTAGTTTTACCTGAAATTGGTTTTAAACAATTGGACATGTATTTTGCTAAATTATAAGTTGGAGAACCTACTGCGGAAACAATCAACCGCCATTTTAAGTCTTGCTTATGGACTTTTGGGAGAGCATATGCTTTAGAGACGATACTGTTATGTGTTTTTAATTTGTATGCCAAGCTTTAATTTATGAACCTTTTGTTTTCCCATCTAATTGCAATATCATTACATGTTTGCTCCAAAGTTGGAACAAGACTAGTTTTGATATTTTTGTATAAAGTGTCATTTTTAAATCAATTTTCTACAGTTGTCATATAATCATTTCGATTTGCAGCTACAGTTACATTACCTTTATCAGCAGCTTTTAATAGTATTAAATCTTTATGTTTATTTTGAAATTTTTCAATAGGTTCATCAATTTTATTTATATTATTAAATTTATTTATAAAATTATGATTTGAGATTATTTGAGTACTAGTTTTTCTAATATTTAATTTTAGTTCATCATTATCTATATTTTTGGTGCAATTTTCAATATTGGCTATGATGTTATTTGTCGGTATTTTGTTAACATTAAAAGGAATACCATGTTTGATTCCCAATGCTAAAATTTCTGTAATTTCATTTGGTATTTCTATATTTGATACATTTTTGAAACATTTTTGTAATCTAAAATCTGAATATGATACTTTTGACTCTATATTTCTTTTTTTTTAATAAATCAAACTTTTTTATACATTTATTTCTTTTTTCATATTTCACTTTATTAAGACTCAAATCTTGCAAGATGAAAAAAGTTTGAATTGAAATGTCTTTTACAGTGTTTGATAAACGGAATTTTAAGTGATTGGATAAATGTCCTAAATCTTTTATGTTTCTAATTAAATTATTGATTTCATAATTTAAACATTTTTTTCTGAAAAATTAACTTAGTTTTTTTCAAATTTTGGAATTAATTTATAATTTAAATTATGCATATTACATTTGTTTGTCTGATGTTGAATATGTGCTGGAATCAGAGTTTCTTTTCTACATCTGATTAAGAAAGTGCGTTGCTCCTTCAGATTAACTAAAGTTCTATTGGTGCGTATCCAATTTCCTATAAGTTGTCTCGGAGCCTCTCCATATTTCCTTTGTATGTAGTTTAAATATTTAAAATGTTTTAAAGTACACTATTTAAACTATGCTATTTATAAATTTTAATGTTTCAACAATAAAAAAAAACAACTAATTTTGGTTCACTCCAAAAATAAAGTTGTTTCTCTTGGAAAATAACCAAAAATTGAAATGTCTTGGATAATTTAATAAATATCACTACAGGTAAATTTAAAATATTTTTTTTTTCACAATTTTTTTGTTCATTATAAATGTTTTTCGGTTTATTACATCTAAGTATAGTATCTTAATTTAGGTTATGTATTACCTTGAAGAAGGCCTGCAAGAAGGTCGAAACTTACGTTGGTTTAAATAAAATTGACGAATAAAGCATGATTCTTGACAACTGAATCTACTATTATTATTTTTACTGGACCGTATGACCAAAATAACAAATTCTTATATGAATTGACTTCATTATAAACAGTTGAATGTTCAAGACAAATTAATTTTCAAACAAACAGTTACATTTACAAACTAGTAGTAGAACTTTCAATAAAAAGGGATAAATTTTCAACAAAATAGTTGAATTTTTAACCAAAAAGAATTAAGTTTCAACCAAAAATAGTTGGATTTTCTAATTGGGTTCTATTCACTCAGTTCGCACTTGAGCGAAAAAACAAGAACCAGGGCGAAAAAAGAGGAAGTGTCTTGCAAACAGGGAAAGAAGGAATTATTTAACAATTGAGGAAAGAGGGGAATAAAGGAAGGAGTATGCAGTCCGTAAGAAATATTTATTATGTTGGCTTTTTTTTCTCGATAAATATTTTTACAAACTCCTGTTTTGAATCAAGTTTGTGTTCGGAGTGAAAAATTGGATAATTGCATTAATTTTTGTGTAAAATTACTTTTTCGATTGCTCGGGTTAGAATACAAAAAAACATCGTGTTACACACAAAAAGTACTGAAATTAGCCACTTGTTCACTCCGAATACAGACTTGATTAAAAATAGGAGTAGGTCCTAAGTAACTAGCAAAAATGTAAGTAAAATGAGGCAATTTTATTTTGTGGTTAGGGCCTAGTCCCAACGACCTTAAGGACGTTTTATTATGTCCTTCTGTTGAAATTAAAACTAAGGATTATTTTATAAACTTCAAGGATTTTTTATGGAAAATTGATCAAAATTCCCGGTCCACGTAATAATTCCCGATTTTTTCCGGTCTTAAAGAAATGTCCGGTTTCCCGGTCTAGCAAGTGAAACACAAGTAGAGAAGGAATGTATTTTTGCGCTGCCAGGCATCAAAATCCTAAATCTATCGAATAACTTAACCTGGAAAGGCTCAAAGGGACCTCCGATCATCGATCAGATCGATTACAATACCTCTTTACATGCAAGCAATTCCATGTCAACTCATCTGAAGAATTTCATTTATTGTTAGTAATTTTGAGGAAAATTCTATTATCCGTTCTCTTAGTTATCGAAAGAAAAAGCCAAAAATAATTTTTGAAAAATTAAAAAAATTTAGGAGATAGTCAAAGTTGAACATTTTCTTCCTTTTTTTAACTCTCATGACTTTGATGAATTTATTGATATTGAGATGTATTTTTTTTAATTATTCATGATACGACGTAGATTTGAAAAATATATTTTTTTGAATTCAAAAACTTTCTTGATTTTTCAAAAACAAATTTTTTTATATATAGCTTACTTAGGGTTGCCATCTGCCTACGGCAGGTTGGAAGGACAAAAAAAAAAATATATATATATATAATTAATTAACGTAGTTTTATTTTGTTTAAAACAATTTACTGTTAATATGAATTAACATTCATAATAAATATGTATCAAACACAGCACTTGAGTACTTCAAAAGACCTCATCTTATAGTTTACAAACTAAATCCAAATCACATCGTTCGTAGCAGTTTCTTATAAAATTTCTTACAATTCTAAGTCAGGTAGGAACACAGTATTTGGAAAACTGTAATTCAACTTGCGCAAGTGAATTCACCTTCTTAAGAGGAAAAGAGTCAGACTATTCTGATTTCTATCTCTTTCACTCTTGTTGATTTGCTGCAAGCAAGCGCAGCAGACGAAAAAAATGGACTGATACGTAGGGTGACCAGATGCCCAAGTGGAAAAAGGAGGACATAACCTCGCCACCCCCCACCCCAAAATAAGACCAAAATTAAATTTTTTTTTTGGATTATCAATTTTTTAAATGTTTATTTGCTGACATATGCAATGAAATATAATTAATACATTCAATTACTTATTGAAATTAGCATATTTTCCAGAAAATTTTATGAGAAAAAGGTAAATTTTGTCTTTTGACCATAAGGAGGACATTTTATGGGTTTTCCAAAGTTTAGGAGGACAGGAGGACAAGCAAGTGAAAAGTAGGACATGTCCTCCTAAATGAGGACGTCTGGTCACCCTACTGATACGCACAAAAACGCCAAAAATAAATAAAATTAAAAGAAAATTCCCATTATCCCTAAAAGGAAGGACATTTGGGTTGTGCGAAGGACTTAGAAGGACACGACTAAGAAGAAGGACAAATCCTTCCAAGGAAGGACGTTTGGCAACCCTAGCTTACTAATAGGATCTCCCTTAGTTTTCGAGAAACATTAAAAAACGTAACGCCAAGACGATGCACACGATGTGAAAAGCCATGTCAACAATGGACGAATATTATACTCGTATGCACGAACTTCACAGTTCAGACTCATAGGCGCTGGACACACCATGCTACGGCATACGTTCTTAATTACACTCAACTCCCGATATAAGAACGGTTTCCGGCATGGCTTGCATTGGTCTTGATCCTATATTGGATGAATCCAAATATAAATAGGCAGGGCCGCATGAATCATTTCTCTTGGATTTGGAAGCATGATGCAACCTGATGCAACTAACGCGTTGAGAGTGCATCCCTCGAGCTGTTTGTCACGCTTGACTACGCACATCCTCTCTTTCATGCGTGTGAACTTAGCCACCCATTTTCAATATTTCGAATTTTTTTTACAGTTCTGACATTCTTTTGAATAGTTCTACAGTTCCTGATAAATTTTAAAAATAGTTCCGGCTATAAATACTCTAAAAATGGACTTTTTCAAAATTGGGGGCTAAGTTCACGTTCCCCCGCACTTTTCGAGAAATGAAGTTTTTTTTAGAGTTCTGGGTAGATTTAGCATAGTTCTAGAGTTCCTGATACTTATTGAAAATAGTTCACCAAAAAAAAGACCCAAAAAATTTTTTTCAAAAAATAGAGCCAGCCCCCCACTTTAAAAAAAATCAACTTTTTCTTTAATATTCTTGTATTTCCAAAAGAGTTCTAGAGTTCTATAACAAAATAATTTCGAAAAACTTGAAAACTCGAAAGTTACACAATTTCGAAAATCCCAAAATTATAGAGAAATTTTTCGAAAGAGTTCCAGGAGTTCTGATCAGAGTTCTGGTATCCCCCTGAATAGTACTCCAAAAAAGTCTAATAACATTTATCGGTAAACTTAAAATCCAAAAACCTACAACACTTTACACATACCCAACACATTTTGAAAGTAAATATTTTAGGGGTTTCAGGAGTTCTGATCAGAGTTCTGGTAGCCCCCGGAATAGTCCTAACAAAAAGTCTAATACAATTTTCCGATTAACTCAAAATCCAAAAACCTACAACACTTTACACATACCCAAAAAATTTTGAAATTGAAAATTTTGAGAGTTCCAGGAGTTCTGATATCCCCTGGAATAGTTCTAACAAAAAGTCTAATAAAATTTTTCGATACACTCAAAATCCAAAAACCTACAACACTCTACACATACACAAATAATTTTGAAATTGAAAATTTGGAGAGTTCCAGGAGTTCTCAAAATTTTCAGTTTCAAAATTTGTTGGGTATATGTAAATTGTAAAGTGTTGTAGGTTTTTGGATTTTGAGTTTACCGAAAAATGTTACTAGACTTTTTTGTAGTTCTATTCCGGGGGCTACCAGAACTCTGATCAGAACTCCTGAAACTCTCAAAATTTTCAATTTCAAAATTTGTTGGGTATGGGTAAAGTGTTGTAGGTTTTTGGATTTTGAGTTTATCGGAAAATTTTATTAGACTTCTTGTTAGAACTATTCCGGGGGATACCAGAACTCTGATCAGAACTCCTGGAACTCTCAAAAATTTTAATATCCAAATTTGTTGGGTATGTGTAAAGTGTTGTAGGTTTTAGGATTTTAAGTTTACCGAGAAATGTTATTAGACGTTTTTATAGTACTATTCAGGGGGCTACCAGAACTCTGATCAGAACTCCTGGAACCCTCAAAATTTGTTGGGTATGTGTAAAGTGTTGTAGGTTTTTTGATTTTGAGTTTACCGAAAAATGTTATTAGACTTTTTTGTGGAACTATTTTTCAAGTTTTTCGAAATTATTTTGTTATAGAACTCTAGAACTCTTTTGGAAATACAGGAATATTCAAGAAAAAGTTGATTTTTTTAAAAGTGGGTGGCTGGCTCTATTTTTTGAAAAAAAAATTTTGGGTCTAATTTTTGGGAACTATTTTCAATAAGTATCAGAAACTCAAAAACTATGCTAAATGTACCCAGAACTCTAAAAAAAACTTCATTTTTCGAAAAGTGCGGGGGAACGTGAACTTAGCGCCCAATTTTGAAACATCCATTTTTAGAGTATTTATACGCCGGAACTATTTCTAAAAGTTATCAGGAAGTGTAGAACTATTCAAAAGGATGTCAGAACTCTAAAAAAAAATTCGAAATTTTGAAAGTGGGGGGCTAAGTTCACACGCATCTCTCTTTCGGTCCCGCGGCTTCTCTCATCACGAAACTACGGAGGCCATCAGTTCTAGGAATATCGTAAACCGGGGGTTCTTATACCGGGAGTTGAGTGAATTTCTTGAAAACTAAGAGAGATTCCATTTTTTATATTTAGAGGGCCTTTAGAGGTCATTGCAAGCCATCTTAAAAAAATTAAAGAAAATCAAAAATGGATTATTTTCAAAAAATCAGTTTGAAAATTTGTTATTGAAAAATTCAAAAAGTTTTTGAATTTGTTTCCAAAAATCATTAAGATCACCAAAGTTGTGAAAAAAAGGACCAACATATTCAATTTTTAATATCACCTAAGTTTTTTTGAATTTGGAAAAATTATTTTAGGGGTTTTCTTTCAATACCTGAGAGAACGCACACTAGAGTTTTCATTAGAATTACTAACAATAGACAAAATTCTTCATATGATTTGATAAGGAATTGTTCATGCCAATAACTCTGAACATGAATAAAAACTTTATAAAAGAAAACAAAAGAAACAAAAACAATGAAAACGCCACTCACAACTCAGCATCGCCTTCGGAACTCAGCAAAAAGCCTGCCGATAACACTCCGATTGTCTCGAAATCATCCGAAATTCCATATGATAAGTGAAAATCCTTTATCACACCTTCCGCACTACAACTCCCCGTACGAATTCTCCCCCATGGAACGACTCGGCGACCAATGCTGAACGACGAACTCCCGCACCCCGCTTTTCGCGTCGACTCGATTCGCCACCGAGAGACGAGAGTTTAGTTTCAGTCCGACCCGGACACCCGACCGAGTGTGACGTATGTGTGCTCTCGCGTCTCGTCTTGGAAGTTCTTCCTTCGTCGAGTACCACCCGAGCTGTCAAAAAATACTCAACTTCGATTCTTTACGTTCACGTACCGGAAGTGACTCGCGCGCGCTTGTTAATTCAATATCGGTTACGAGTTACGAAAAGAGCCAAGTTTCCTGGATGAAGAAAAAAGCTCCAGAGAGACTGGGAAGAACACAGAACAGCACGCCGGCTTTTGGTGGTGGAATCGATAGCACGCGAGCAAGTTGCCTTTCTGGTCCGAGGTGCCGGTTTTCCACTTTCGTTACTCGAGATTCGACACGCGAAAATTTTCCTGTCATCCCTTGCGAGACCGGATTAATTCCCCGACAGTGCTATAAAAGTGTTATTGTTGTTGTTGCGACCAGCTGGCCAATCACCACACGAAATTCAAATTTCGAACACTCCCGCCAGCGGTCAAACAACCAACTTTGCATTTTAACCTCTTCAGTCTCTTTGAACGTCTTTATAACCTCTCCCGCGATATGAGGTCGATGAGGTGTCGGTGGTTTTTCGTCGCGGATCTAATTCGTGGCGACGCACCGCAACGCAAAGTTAATGTGTTTTGTGTGTGATTACAACTGAGATTGCAAAAGTTCGGATTTGTCAGTGAGTTATTTTAATTTTCGTGGTACCGTGCTACAGAACGTTTGTGGAATTGCGGGCAAGGGTTAATTGTTCATAGCCAACGACAACGGATTTTCAAGTGTCAAATTGAATTTCGACGAGGGTTACAAGGAATTCAAGATCAACTTAGGTAAGTTTTCTAGTTGGAAAAGTCTTTTATTTGAAATCTGTTTCGAATGGTCCCCTGGGGTGAGATTGATAGATTAATTTCATGTTTCTAAAAAAAGGAGCGCAGAGTTAGTCAGGTGTGGGGATGGCGGGGAAATGGACCGATTTTCTGACCTGCTGACGGGTATCGTAACCTTGATCCTGGGAATGGGAGTTTCTGTAAACAGATTTGGTAAATAGATCTGAATTTCTGGAACGGTTTTCTATTATGCCACATAAGTAAATACTCATGTGTGAATGTTTCTGGTCTTTAGATTTCGTCGGGCTAAAGTTATACATACTATGCCATGTCCCTCAACTGTCAAACTGAGAAATTGAGTTTCAAAGATTAACCATATTGTACTCTATTCAAATGTTGTTAAATGTCAAAATAAGTTTATCGATCAAAAAGAAGTCGTGATCAAGAAAATATTAACACAAATTTTAATATTATTATCAATGTTTTTTAGCTGATGTGGAAAATTGGTTTTGGAGATGGCCTAATATGAGTTTCAAAAAATTAATTTTTTGTCAGAATTATAGTACGCTATGTCCACAAAATATTGTAATTGAACTGCCCGGTAAGAAGGCTTGAATAGAATAGGATTGAAAAATGCAATTCCTGTGAATACCTGATTTTCCCTTCGTTCTCTTATATCAGAAACAGTATTAAAAAGAAGCAACTGCTATTCCTGTCAATACACTTTGAAAAATATTTATTTGACTTCATGATATTCATTGACTTGAATCAATCGAATTTACATACAATTTATTCACAATTGTGAATTATTTACTATTACTTTGCATGTACAATTATTAAAGTCATATTAAAATTTATTTTATCAACATTGAATTCAAATTTTCAATTTATTTAAGATAACTAATTTTTCAAAAACTCAAATTATATTTGGAATTTAGTTATCACAAAATGTATTACACTCAATTCAGTTCATTATATTGAAATTGAGGATAATACATTACATATAAATCCAATGTAAATTTCTTGAATTCAAATCACTGGATCTCTCCGAAGTGCAAACTTGAATGCATTTAAATATACCCTTCCTAACTTATATTCCAAAATGGATAATTCAAACAATTTTATGCACACATTTCTTGAAGGAATTAGAGTGCTTTACGGAATACGAGAGAGATGTCATTAACGCTATATGAATAGCCGGAAATTACATTTTTTAGATAACCTATTCTATTTTTGTAAACTGAAGCCTAAAGGGAAAATCAGGTATTAAAAATAATAGAATTATCTCTGCTTTTACGTTAGAATCAGAAATTTTTAATCTTATTCTATTCAAGCCGTCTTACCTGGTATTTCTAATGAAACTTTAAGTAAAATGTTCAACAGAATGATAGTTTACATTATTCCATTGTATTGCATACCTTGAATAACATAAGTTATTCCTAAATTATTAACTTTTTAACAATATTCTGATGGTAACTTTTAAGGTTAAACATATTTTTTAAATTGTCATATCTCAAATTGAAGTTAGGTTATCCATATAAAATGTGTGCTACGAAGTTGGCATTTTTCTCTTATAATCATGCAAAAAAGGACATGGCGTAATATAATTCTAACTTTTAATTAACGTAACTATTTTAGTTATTAATTGCAACAAATTAGCGAGCACATTTCAAAGAGAATTTTCTTTAGAAACAAAGTTTAATGCTTACTGAGCCTAAAACTAATAATAGTTCCAAATTTTGGAAAAGTGGACATGGCGTAGTATAACTCTAGGGCGACGATTTATTACTTTTTTAAACTCTCCTCTTGTCTAGGGGGGGGGGGGGTAAAATGCTTATTTGTGACAATGATAAAATCGTTTTATGACAGATTTAAATATACATGTTTTTCGTGAATCAAATTTGTTTGAAATATTGTTCCTGCTGCAAATAGAACTAATATTATGTTCTTGCAAACGAACAAATACTTTTTAAGTAATTTGAGTTTAAAATGTAATGAAATACAAGTTTCGTTCATTTGTAAGGTTAGAAACTTGGATTTTTCTCGATTTCTGCCAAAGAAAACAGTGATGAAAAAATATTTGAGAAAAAGCAGCATTATTATTGGAAAAATTATTGAAAATTATCAATGATATTTTCGCGACTATGTATTGCGAAAATTGAAGGTTGGGACCAATAATTTTCTCAACATTAATGCCTCGATTATTGCCAATGCTTTATTATTTCCCTTCAAACTTTTTCATAAGAGAACGTTTCCTTATTAATTTCGAAGGTTATACGGTTCTAAAAACAGGTTAAATTTTTTTTTAAATATCTAAGAACATAATAAAATGGTAGTGGTTTACTTAAAAATGTGTAAACAATTTATTTTAAAACATTAGATTTGAAATTAAGATCGTTTGCATTTTCAAGTGTTGTATTTCAAATATTTCAAATTTTTGATATAAAATCAAGAATTGTTCATCTTTGAATAATATTATTTTAAAAATATTCCACTTCGAAAGCTTGCAATATACATTTCAATTTGCCATTTCATTTGAACAATTTGAAAATGTTTTGTTCCACAAGTTTTAGGAACAAAATTTCCACTTTTTTGTTTTTTGTGATAAATTAAAGAATGAAGTGTCTACTCATACTGAAAAAATCCGGCTACACATACCGAAATTTTGGTGCTAATACCCCTTTTTCCAGATTCCACTATTAAATAATAGTTGAACTTTGATTGTATAACATTTTTAATGCTTCACTTAACTACTTTATAAAGTAACTTTTTTTTAATGCTTTTAATTTTATACTTTTAATTTTATACTTTTCGGTCTTGGACTTAGAACGTTTATTATTGAAAGTTTTCATAATTTTAGAAATTGAATTAAATTATTTATATTTTAACATTCTCATCGTAATGAGAAAGTATTGTTTTATGTGAGAAATGACTTTCGCGGATTCCATCAAATGTAGATGTTTTGAGACCCCCTGAGTCAGAAAAAATAGTTTTTAAGTCGACGTCTGTCTTTCTGTTGTCATTGTTGTTGTCTGTGAACACGATAACTTTTGACAGAATTATCAGGTTGGATTGCGCTTTGGCACACTTAAATGGGTGTAAAAAGAACGGACAAGTTCGTTAGCCACCTATTTTGGATAAAAATTCAAAAAGTTATAGCATTTTCAAAATTCTTGAGACCATTTTTTTGAGATTTAAAATTTTTATGTACGTTTATTCGTAGTATGTACTCAGAAAGCCGAACAATTTATCTTCATGACTTTTTTTTCGATAAAAAAACATGATCAGAGTTATAGCATTTACAACATTTAAAAAATAAAATGAAATTTTAAGCCAAACTACGCATGATATGAAAAAAGTTCAAGAGAAGAAAAACGTTGCTTTTTGAAATGATTATCATAACCACTTTTCGAATTTTCTTGAAAAATCGACAATTCAAATTTTAATCGCACAAAAAGTAATCAAAAATCAAAAATTCCATTTTGCTGTTAAACAATGAAAGGTACGAAAAAAGATGAATTCACAAAAATTGTGCTCCCAAGAAAGATCTACAAATTTGTCATGAATCACTGTTTGATGGGACGCACAGTTTTTGTTTTATTCGTAAAAAACAACATTGAAAAGAAAAAAAATTAAATTTTTGGACAAACGACGCGCAAGGTACGAAAAAAAATTAATAGACAACTGTTGTTCGTCTAAAAAGGATCTACAAATTTGTAATGAATGTTTTTGAAATAGGACGAGTAGATTTTCTTTTAATCGTAAAAAATACATTAAAAATAAAAAATTGACTTTTGGAAAAACGACACAAGCTACGAAAAAAAAATGAAGACAAAAGTTTTTAACCGAAAAGGATCTAAAAATTTGTTATAAACTTTTGTTATAAGAATACATTAAGAATAAAAAGTGAACTTTTGGAAAAATGACACAAGCAACAATAACATTTCACCGAACAGCATTTTTCGACTAAATTATATCTACAAACTTCCTTTGAACCATTTTACTCTGGGATGCGTATTTTTGGTTTAAATCGTAAAAAACACATTGAAAATAAACCGAATTAAATTTATGGAAAAACGACACAAGTTGCAATAAAATGTGAAAAAAAAACAACAGGTTTTACATTCCCATCCTATAATGAGAAGGTATTAGATTCGTGTAAACTTTGACCCCCCCCCCGTTTTTGTCAAATGTTCCCCCTGAACCCAAAAAACAGTTTTTTACAAAATGTCTGTCTATCTGTTAGTCTGTAGATTTTTAGTTTGTTAGCACGATAACTTTCGAAAAAATTAACAGATTGGATTAGCCTTCGGTATAGCCAGCTATTTTGGATAAAAATTTAAAAAGTGAGCACATTTTGAAAATTTTTGAGACCACTTTTTTTAAAGATTTGAAAATTCTATGTACGGTTATTAGTAGTACTTAAAAAGACGAACAAAATAGGCTCATGACTTTTTCTGATAAAAAAAAATTACCGGAGTTATAGCATTTTCAAAATTCCAAAAGACAAACAGACATGAACAGTTTAAGCCAAAAAACGCACGATATGAAAAAAGTCAAGAGGAGAAAAATGTTGCTTTTTGAACATCCTACAATATTTTCATAACAGCTTTCTGAATTTTTTGAAAAATCAAAAATTTAAATTTTGATCGCACAAAAAAATAATGAAGAATTAAAAATTCCATTTAGCTTTCAAGCTATGCAAGATACGACAAAAGATGAATTGACTAAAATTGTGCACCTAGAAAAGATCTACAAATTTGTTATCATTCATTTTTTGATATGATGCGTAGTTTTTGTTTGATTCGTAAAAAACAGCATAGAAAATAGAAAAATTAAATTTTTAGACGAATAACACAAGCTACGAAAACAATGAAGAGACAAAATTTGTTCATCAAAAAAAGAGGTACAAATTTGTTATCAATCATGTTTCGATAGGATCCGTAGGTTTTGTTTTATTCGTGAAAATAACATTGACAGTAAAAAAATCCAATTTTTGGAAAAACTATGCAAAGTACGAAAACAGATGAACGAAGAAAAATTGTGCATTCAAAAAAGATTTACAAATTCGTAATCTATTTTGGTTATAAGAATACATTCAAAATGAAAAGAATGAACATTTTTGAAAAACGGCACAAGCTAAAATATCATTTTAACTAATATTTGTCGCCTAAATTATATCATTATTCTTGATTTGAAATCAAGTACAAATTTAGTAATTTGTATATGAAGAACATATAACACGAAACACAAAGTGCGCGATCAGTGTATTTCGGAGCGCGGAGCGCGACGACCACATCGCGCGCCTTAAGAGCGCTCAAATTTTTTTGTTTCTATCATACGGTGCACAGAACCGAGCGTGGAACGCAAGGTAGGTTCAAATGATTTTCAAATCAAATATTGAGCGCGAAGCGCGAGTGTCTGAATGAGAATGTGTTCCTTAAGGTCGATAGAACCGTAAGTAAATAAAGTTCCTTTTCAGTCTAAAATAAAAACAAATTTAACGATCACTTCATACGTAGAGGTTTCGATAATTTTATAATATTTGCAAATAAACTTTTTCTTTTCATCGAAGTCGAACACGAAGTTCAAAAATCTAGAGGAACCGAGCGTAAAGCGCCATGTAAATACGTCCGAGCGCGTAGCACGAGGTGAATACATTATCGAGCGCGAAGCGCGAGATCCAACAGCCGCGCGCCCTAGGCGCGCTCAAACTTGCGAGCGATGAGAATGTGCCCGCAAGGCGGACAGATTTTTTTTATAGGATTCGCACTTTATTTTATTTATAAAAACAAGACAATGAAAATACTTTTGTTTCAATGACAATGCATATTCTGAACTGTAATAATATAAATTTATTGAAATGGTACATTTTTCACGGTAGCTCAAAATAAAATATAATGAAAAATAAGGAATCAATATTAAAGTAATCATAATACATAAAAAAATTTGTATTTCATTTGTCTATCTCTTAATAAACAATCCCAGACTGAGGTACAAAAATAAATGTAATATAAATTTGATATAACAGTGTTGAACGGCTGAATTTGAAATTTTACGATTTCGAATTTCAATTTTTGAAATTATTCTAGACTGTATTTTAAAAACGATTCATTACATATAAAGTGCTATTTAATGTTACGAAAGTTTTTAGTTTTGATTAGATAAGTTTTAAATATAAAGTAAGGACTCTTTTTATGCTTAATCTACAATAAAATTATTATTAATTTTATTTGAAAAAAGATCAATTATAATTAATTGTCTCAGAAATTTTGTTTTATTTGGGCTTGAAATTGACAATAATATGATTAGGTCCTTCATGAAGACAATTTCTTTTAAAATAGCTCAAACGAATTTACTATAATGTATATCACATTATAGTAGGGGCTAAAGTATAATTTAGGGTCACATTTCTCTACCGCAGTTTCCATGTTGATAGAAAATATTGAACACTCGATAAGGCTCATTTCGTCCTGACAGGTTTATTTTTGCTATCCGTATATTGCGTTTTCATATTCTCATCATAATGAGAAGGTATTAGTTTTATGACTATCGCGGATTTCTTTAAATCTCCACGTTTCCAGGCCCTCTGAATCCGAAAAAAACAGGTTTTACGATGGTCCCTGTCTGTCGTCGTTGTCGTTTGTATACCGGATAACTTTTGAAAGAGTAATCGGATTAGGCTGTAATTTGGCACTCAATTTTAAGGACCAGTAAGAAAGATCGAGTTTTTTAACGAGCATTTTTTGATTAACTGTTTTGGTTTTAACTACAAAAAAAAAAAAGAATGAAGAATAACAAATTCCACTTTGCGGTCAAACTGCACGATACAAAGAAAGACGATTTGACACAAGATACGAAAAAAATAAATACTCGTAAAATATTCATCTAAAAATGAGCTGTAAATTTGTTACTAATTATTTTTTGATAGGACGCGTAGTTTTTGTTTTAATCGTAAAAAATAACATTAAAAAATTAAAGTTTGCAAAAACGACAAGAGCTACGAAAAAAAATGAATAGACAAAAGATGTTCATCGAAAGAAGAGCTAAAAATTTGTTATTAATCATTTTTTGATAGGATGTGTATTTTTTGTTTTAATCGTAAACTGTAACATTACAAATAAAAGAATTTTTTTTTTGAAAAACGACACAAGGTACCAAAAAAATTTCGAGACAAAAGTTGTTCACGCTAAAAAGAACTACAAATTTTTTATTGATCATTTTTTGATAGGACGCGTAATTTTTGTTTTAATCGTAAAAAATAACATTAAAAAAATTAAATTTTGGGAAAAACGACACAAGCTACGAAAAAAATGAATAGGCGAAAGATGTTCATCTAAAAATGAGCTATAAATTTGTTACGAATCATTTTTTGATAGGGGGCGTAGTTTTTGTTTTAATCGTACAAAATAACATAAAAAATATTTAAAAAAATGAAATTTTGGGAAAACCGACATAAGCTACGAAAAAAATGAATAGACGAAAGATGTTCATCTAAAAATGAGCTATAAATTTCTTACTAATCATTTTTTGATAGGACGCGTAGTTTTTATTTTAATCGTACAAAATAACATTAAAAATTAAAAAATTAAAATTGTTGATAAATGACATAAGGTACGAAAAAAATTTCAAGACAAAAATTGTTCACGCCAAAAAAAACTACAAATTTGTTATTGATCATTTTTTCATAAGACGCGTAATTTTTGTTTTAATCGTAAAAAAAACAGTTAAAAAAAATTAAACTTTGGGGAAAACGACGCAAGCTACGAAAAAAATGAATACTCGTAAAATGTTCATCTAAAAATGAGCCATAAATTTGTTAGTAATCATTTTTTGTTAGGACGCGTAAAAAATAACATTAAAAATAAAAAAATTAAAGTTTGTCAAAACGAAAAAAGCTACGAAAAAAATGAATAAACAAAAGATGTTAATCGAAAAAAGAGCTAAAAAGTTTGTATTAATCATTTTTTGATAGGATGCGTAGTTTTTGTTTTAATCGTAAAAAATAACATTACAAATAAAAAAATTAAATTTTTCGAAAAAAGACACAAGGTACGAAAAAAATTTCAAGACAAAAGTTGTTCGCGCCAAAAAGAACTACAAATTTGTTATTAATCATTTTTTGATAGGACGTGTAGTTTTTGTTTCAATCGGAAAAAATAATATTTAAAAAAATTTGAAGTCTGCGAAAACGATAAAAGCTACAAAAAAAATGAATAGGCGAAAGATGTTCATCTAAAAATGAGCTATAAATTTGTTAGGAATCATTTTTTGATAGGGTGCGTAGTTTTTGTTTTAATCGTACAAAATAACATAAAAAATATTTAAAAAAATGAAATTTTGGGAAAAACGACACAAGGTTCGAAAAAAAAGTTTATTTAAACAATTTTTTTTGCCTGCATTATATCTACATATCTGTTTGGAACCACTTTACCCTAGGATGCGCATTTTTTTTAAATATAAAAATAAGGCAATGTAAATATGTCTATTTTAATATCAATGCATATTATGAATTGTATTAATATACATTTATTGAAATGATACATTTTTACAGTAGCTCAGAATAAAAATGAATACAAAATAAAGTGCAAATATTAAAGTAATCATAAAGAATAAAATTTGTACTTTTTTTTGCAATATCTGAATAAGCAGTCCCGCACCGTGGTACAGAAATAAATATAAATTACATTTGGTATGTAAAAAAGTTCGTATTTTGGACAAAATGGAGTGCAAAGCAACAGATACGTAATGAGAATGTGTTTGTTAAAGCCGAAGGAGCTTTAACAAAAGAGAATTCAAAATCACCAAATCACTGTTGTCGATGCTTTAACCTTTAATTTTAAAAGGTCTGAGCACAAATATGGGTGAAGTGTAAAGATCGAGCGCGTAGCAGCGCGAAGCAAATACAGTATCGAGCGCGAAGCGCGAGATCCAAAAGATGCGCACCATATGCGCGCTCAATCTTGCGAGCAGCGCATACTGCGGGCGACGAGAATGTGCTTGCGCGGCGTGCAAATTTTTTATTTAATGAAACTAATGTCTTCATTCATAATCTCATAATTTAATTTTAAGTTCATAATACACATAATATACAATTATACATAATAAAAGACATTTAATCTATGAAAACTGAATATTTGAATAAACGTATTACTTGTATCTTACACCTTTAATTAAAGTTTAATCAGTATTCAGGAATACTTATACTACTAAATATTAAAATGATATATTAACTACATATTATATTATTTATGAAGCTAATATTTGAATATGATAAGGAGATTTTTTTGATTATTGATTAAATTAAATCGAAGGTTAATTTTTTTACGTTCCTTCTTAGTTAGAGAAATCTACTTTGATTGTGCAAAAATAAACTAAGGGTAAAAAAGGAAATAAAAGAGTTAATGGAGAGATGGTTGTTTGAAGTCAGCCTCAAAAAACAAGAATATATTAAGAGAGGAATTTAATTATAATTTTTCTTTGAATAACAGGGTGTTAAAAAATTAAAATAAATCTAAACATGAAAGTAACATTCCCCTAAAATCGACAATTTTCTTTGGTAATGTAAATAATGTAATCACTATAGCCACACAGTAAAGAAATTGTTATATTTTAACACAGATTTCAGGGCAAAATTGTTAATAACCTTCAAGAAAATGTATTCCGCGTATAGTGTAATTTTTTCACCCGGAAGTGGGACAGTTAAAAAAAAATTGTGGTTATCATGTGTGTTTTCCATTAATCTTTATTAATAATTATCCAGTTAGGGCTAAACGAGCACAAATGCCATTAGAATTACATACAAGAACATTAGTTCTGTAAATTCTCTAACCAAAATGATATCTTGCTATAGCCTCCTTGTGCCTTAACTCAATGTTACTTTATCATTCTGGTACTAATGACCTAAGTCTGTGATAACGCTCTACAATGGGACTATGTAGTAGCAGTATATACCAAACTCTATAGCTGTACTATGAATAGTGATTATCTAAATGTGACCACTAACATCAATGCTCTTTAACAATAAGATCTGAAGCCTGTTTTGCTGGTATAAATATTTGATCTCTTAATCTAAATTGTTTCAGGAGAATGGACGAAAACACTTCTTACGATACAAGAGATAGCCAAATATAGATGATGAATATAAGAAAGAATAAAAGATAATAACAAAAATAAGGGTCTGTCCCATTTATTTTATTTGGGTCCCTTTGCGATCTACTTCTTCAAACATTTGATAGTAGAGAAACGTTCTTATAGTTGTTATTTAGGGACTATTATCCTACTTTAAATTGATTTTCAAAGTTCTAGGTTTTTTAAAATTTACGATTTCACATACGTACACTCAGAAAAATGTTTGTTTGAATCTAACAAATTCTTTCTTTAATACGGGCCAAACAAATCTTTTATTAATTCAAATAAAATTATTTGATTCCAATCATATTTATTTGATTCAAATACACCACTGTTCAACTCAAACAAATTCTATCTTTGATATAGGGTCAAACAAATGTTTGTTTTTTTCACAATAGTGCCTTAAATATGATATAAAATAATGTGGAACTTGAAATAAAGAAAAAATTGTTCAAGTCCACATCTTATTAGCTTTTTATAGAGCTGTGAAAAAACAATATTTCACACTACCATCGGAAATTATGGAAACGCTTGTTTTTTCAGCCATTGATAAAGTGCCTTAATTTTTATAATAATATATAATTGTTCCCCTAAACTAGCACGAAAGCTAATGAAATTCTGTGTCTAATACGTCTAAGGTGAAGGCGAAATATTAATTTCATTTAAAAGATATTTGCAAAAAATGTCAAATTTCGATGGTTTTGAAAAATGTTAATAACTTTGAAAATAATTTACATTTTTTCTCGCAGTTTTTAAACTTCTTGGTCAAATTTTAAAGATGAGTCTCTATAGTATTTTGCTAATGTTTTAATATATTTTTATAATTTTTCCCTAGATTTTACTTTAGGATCACAACTTATAAAACGATTTGGTTGAATCAACAAAATTTTTGTTGGTTCAACCACAGAATATGGTTATTATAATATTGATAATAACATATTCGGTTGGCCCAACCAAAATTTTTGGTTTTTTAACCAAATATTTTAGTTGAGGGAGTATTTGGTTGTTTCAACCAAAAAATTTGGTGGGACCAATCATATATTTTATTAAATCAACTAAAATTTGTTTGACTCAATCAAAATTTCATGTATACACAAGAAAACAGTTTTTTTGTTTGAAAAAACCTTTTTTCTGATCTTACTTGCTTAATAAAAGTCGTAAAATTTTGAAAATGCTTAGCTACTTAAAACATGTTTTAAAACATTTAAAAAATAAATTCTAAAAATACCATAATAAGTTGGCAAAATACTATGGAGACTTACTAAAAGTGGTCATTTAAATTTTCTGTTCATACTTAAATTTTCCTAAATAAACGAAAATCATAATTCAACATATGTGATGTGCGCATATCGTTGAATACACGTCACTTATAGGTCATAATACCAGATCAAACACCTGTTTTCCGCACTGAGGGAATAATTACATCGGTTTAGATGATTACTATATTGAGCTTGGTAGGCGAATCACTTAGAGGAAAGTCAAGACTCAAGGGACACAAACAATTGTTTAAAGTACCTAAGAAGTTGGTCCGCCCTTTGCACTCGAAGCTGTTCTCACTCAGCCATAAAGGAGCAGAAGAAGTTAATTGAATATCTTACTCCAGACAAGTAACTTTCAATGGTTCTGAAATGTTATCCAGAATTGGAGAAGATAAAGGACTTACTTTACTCATTAAAGAGAAGTACACAATTAGAGGCTTTTGGACTTGAAATGATTATATTCAATATTCGACTAAGTTCATTTCGTTGAACCAAAATGGTTTTTCACATATATAATTTACTATTTATTATTATTAGACACCTACAGGGATCATCGTCGTTCGCCTATTCTCATGCGTTTCTCCTTTTTTGCAAATTCCCCTGTTTTCGAAAAACTTTCGCTTTTCCCATAAAATAGACTTTTTCCTCACCAGATTTGCATCTTAAAATTGTATCATTATTGCAGTTATTCTTCATGTACCGTAAATGAAATTCTTCGTTCATATTTCCATGAAAAAATGTATTTAGGGATCACTTCAAAACTTCCATTTTATTGAAAGCACCTAGGGTAATGGCAATTTAGATTTTAGATCCTTATTGCATATCAACATCATGATGGGGAATGTTACAATATTTATAATCAACTCTCAAAAATGTGTACTTTTCGAGCTGTAGTATTGTAGTAAATTATATATTTTTTCAAAAGCATTTCCGAGCCAAAATTACTCTTTTTTAATGTCTTAATAACTGGGTAATTTAGTTTGGGCTTTATTTAAAAACGAAAAACAAACGGAAGAAAACGGAAGTATGCTCCTAAAAATCAATATTTTTGTGATCTAAAAATCTGCGCAACAAAAAATGACCTTATGTTTTAGGATTTTGTGGAAAAAATTGCAATATAAACATGGTACTGATAGTAAGCATCCAAATGGTCTTCTCTTTTGCAGAGTTTCGTGCTTCCTCTTTAATAAATCTGAATCAAAAAATGGAAGCATTTTTTATCTTCAGATTTACTCGTTCTAAAAATGAAAAACTGAAGAAATGATTTTTTAAATTTAAAAAACGGCGTAGCGCGCCGCCCTGAGATTTTTGTTTTAAACAAAGCAAAACATGAAGTTCTTTTACCAAAGGGGACGGTTTTAAAGGATCGAAATTTTTATTTCTATTGGGCATTCTAAGATGTATTAATTAGTTTATATAATATTTCAAGATATTTTCTGTTCCTCTAGTCTATCTTGTGGACACAAAATTATCATTTCTGCCGTCCTGATGAAGAAACTATACAACTGCATTTGGAGCGAACAGAGATATTTAATGAAACGCTTTTATATCTATACCTTTCAACGCATGCGAGAGTTTTTAAAAAGAAAAGTACCCTTTTTGGGTAAATTTCACATGCTCTATTCGGTGGAATAAACCAAACTTAATAATCTCAATTATTTATATGTAAAACTGTAGATATTCTGGATAGGGTAGTGGAACCAGTCGTCGGCCACCAACCAATGGTCAGTCATGCGTCCGTAATTTTCCGAGGAATATATAAGAAGGATGTTAATGTCACCTCATTTGGGACAAAAATACTGTATATAGTATTAGTTTTAATTCGTTATGAACGTTAAATCTGAAACAATAGCCACTTTATAAATATTTGACTTGCCAGTTAGCAGTGGGCTCAATCCTTGCATTGTCTAATAATTTAGATTTTAAACTGCCTCGTGACAAATTTTAAACTCTGGCCGAAAGACTGGATTCGCTTTTTTAGTAAAATCTTATGTTCGGACACACGGCCGACCTCGGGGTTTGTTTTATTGGATACGAAAATCGGTATCAATATAAAGAAACAAAAGATTGTTACATTTTTGGATTATTTTGTTGCATATCAAATTGATACTTTCAGATTTAGGGCGAACACAAGGCTTAGGTAAAATTAAAACCCGTTTCAAAGTCTGTAACACGTCGAGTTTTTTTACTGTAATTTTTTGAAAATCGAAAAATGGTTTTTAGTGCATTTCGTCTTAATTATCTCAAAACTCTTACGTGATGGAGAGATTTTACTTTCGGATTCAGATTAAGAGACCAACAATCTAAGGGAAATGACACATCTCCTCCATGTTGTACTTTTATTGCCGACCGGTGTTATTAACATACTTAGCTTAGATTTAGAAAATGGAATGACAATTACTAATGTATAACTATATGCGAGTAGGGTTGAAGAAGAATATGTCATTTCTTAAAATAGATTTTTCTTCTTTTCCATACGTAAAAATAGATATTTAATTATTCCCCTTTTTCGTGAAGAAAATCATCCTATTTCTCCTTTTTAAGCTCATTTTGTGCTGTGATCCTAGGATAGACCGGGGCAGGATCGACCGGCGCGGGACAAGAGCGACTTTGCAAATAACATTTTTATTCCTTAATCATCCGAATTCTTCTTTCTATGAAATAATCTATTTTATTAGAGAAATGGTGCTATAACCTCAAATCTTACAAATGTAAGTTGTAAAATAATAATTTTGCAGAAAACAATTTTGAAAACTAAAGAATGGAATTCAAAAGTCCAAAATAAATTAAATTCAGAAAATAGCTGAGGCTTCACTATCCGGGCAAGAGCAACCAAGAAAATAGACATAGAATCATTCTGTTTCTCAACGGTCGTTAAAGTCTGCACCTAGCAGAATGTCAACGAATAAAAAGTCATACCACAGCTATCGCGATTTTTAATTAAGACTTTTTAATTCTTACTATATATGTTTAAAAGCAAATTTTCACATACTAAGAATATTTCTGTTTCATAAAAAAAACCGAAGCCGATCTTGTCCAGGCACACGGGGCAAGCCCGTTGAAGTACAGATTGTTAGAAATAATTAAATGATCTTATCATTGTTTTATTAAGATAATTAATGCGTATGAAAATATGATATACAATAATGCGGTACTCGAAATTAAAAAATAAAACCTCTTATTAACTTTTTATGGAGCAATGGATGTTAGCCGGTCGATCCTGCCTCGGTCTACCCTACCTTTTTAAAAGTGAACTACGTACCTAAAATGTTTTTTTCCATAATTTCTTTTTTACTTTCTCCGCTGTTAAATATTCCTCTTTTAATTTTTTCTCTACGATGTTTACGATCCTAGATTGGATAGGAATATTCTATTTTACATTCCCCATATTTCCTTTCTTTTGAATACGTAACGAATCGAGAAATGAAGTGGAACGGAGGTGATAGTTAAGAATAGGAGAAACGGAAAATAGTTTTAAACGGGAGAATTAAGGTGCAGATATGAGGACTACTTGGCGTGTTCTTCCTTGTTACCGCTATTATGCCTTATAATCGGTTCTCCAATAGCGGAAGCTGCCGAGTCGTTTTTAGCTGCGTAACTGGCATGTTCGCGTACATCACCCTTCGAAACTAGTCACTGGAAGTTCCCTCTTTACTTTGGCTTGGCTCGATATTATGTGGAGATATAGGTGTTTGGCACGTTGTAGGGTTGAGGGAGATTCACCAATTCACATTCACGAGACTCCTACACTCTCTTCTCTCGAAACTCAGGGTGAATTTTCAAGCGTGCCATTAAATCATCCACTGACGAGACTCGCTTGGAAGACTGCTTTTATACTGCTTGAGTGCAATGAAAGACTATTTCGAGAAAGGGTCCGGGATACGCATTTGTGATAATCGAGGCATGCAGATGTCTTGTAATATCGTTAGTACAATTATCATAATCTTCGGACAAAAATGCTGGTTAAACATGGCGTGAAAGCTTTTTTTTACGATGGTTGTCTCTAGGGTAGACCGGGGCAAGACCAGCCGCTGCGCCGGGGCAAACGGGACTTTGCATATAACATTCCTATTCCTTAATACTTTGAATTCTTCGTTGCATCAAATAACCTATTTTATCAGAGAAATGGTGCTATAAGCTCATAACTTGAATATTTACGTCGTAAAAGAATAATTATAAAGAAAACAGTTTTGACAACTAAAGAATGGACGATTCTCTGGCAGGAGTTTAAAGTTAGCAACATTAATTGAAATACTTGCAGCATGTAAATTTGATCTTTTGGTAGATAAAATATTATTTCATCAAGTAATTATGAAAATTACATTTAATTCGTGTTCACAATATATTAAATTTAAAAAATAGCTGAAACTTCACCATCGGCGCAAGTGCAACCAAAAAATAGTTGACAAATCTTGACCCTAAAACCATAAGGTTCTATCTTGAATTTTTAATGTTACGTGATTTTCACTAGTTCTGTATGTGAAGTAATAGGAAGCAAATTAAAATTAAGTGACATCTAAAATTCAGGATGGAACCCTATGTTTCTAGGTTCGCGAAATGTCTGGATGGTGACACCGAAAAAACTACGTGTAATCTATAATCTTTACCCGGATTTCAGGGTAAAGATTACCTACAAAAAAAATTACTCCAGGTGGGTAATCTTTACCGTGACATCTCGGATATTCTTCTGTGTTTACTGTTTACCCACTTTGTGAGGGTAATTGCCAATGCTTACATCGGACGCCTGGGTAACTTGACATCGTTTGCTTGCAACCAGCAACACGTCACATGCTTACATCTAAAACAGTCTCACTAAAGATAAAACAACCGAGTGATTTATTTCGCGGTTCAATTAAAAACGTATAATAGTTTGTAATGACGAGCAAATTCATCATCAACTTTGCAAATACAGCTATTTTGCGGACGGCGACCTTGATAACGCAGTGTTCATGTGTTAGTTTAAAGCACTATTTTCAAAATTTCAGATATTTATGTGGTATTTCCTTGTAAAAATAAAGGAGCACATCCCTTTCCAATCCACAATAATCTAAAGAGACTGTAGATAATACCTTGTGTCTGCGTAGAATGACAGTTACTCCCAACTCACGTTAATATTTACTGTTTAGCCGTGCGAACAGGTAATAGCAGATAGTTTACATCCTACTGAAGGTAATAATTATTTTCTTCCTATACTAGCAGAGAAAAATACAAAATTATCTGCAATAAAATGTACTCCTAATTTTTTCTGTGAACTCCACTTTCAGTACCGTCCAGGAGTATGAGGACACCTTAAAAACCAACGATTAAAAAAATGAACTAACTTATCGCGGTATATCAACTTCAACTCGTGGCAAAAGCCAGGGAAATAATGGTGAAAACTTGAAAGTTACCAAAAATAAACCTTGAAATCTCCTCTGTAAAATTAACCAATGAAGCTGTAAAAGCGTTCGATGGTTCTCGAATTATCATAAAACTTTAGAAGCATGCGCAAGATGAAAAGTGCTCGTTCGAGCGGTGCTCGCTCTTCTGTCCTTTGTCAACGCACACAAAATAGAGACAAAAAACTGCAGTTGCCACTCGTCCGAGTGATTTTCGAATGAAGCCTGCCTCCACATTTTGTAGGATAATTCGAACACCTTATTTTTAAAGTTTCTTGGCCTAATTTTAAAAGAGGAGTTTTCAAGGTTAATTTTTCGTAGTTGAAGTTGAATCTTGGAAATTGGCAAAAATCATAAATTAACCCGGTCTCTCCCACTCACCAACTCAGTCTCTATTTCTTAAAAATACTTCAGATATGGCTTATTTGACTTGGAATTTAAGACTCTTTCCAACCATTTCTTAGAAATGATTTTTATCTTATTTTCTTGTTGTGGATATATCCCGCGAGATGTGAGTGCATGTTTTTAATTGCTAGTTTTTTAAGTGTCCTCATACTCCTGGACGGTACTATAAATTTGGTGGAAGATACAATCATTAACCCCTAACCACAAAAGAAAACTTCTGCTAAACACACAGAATCATTTTTAATTAAAAAAAAACTTTTGCTTCCTGCAGCACATATTCAAAGATAACTATTCAAATGCCAATTACGGATTCTAAGGAATCTAACCATCAATTACATCCTAAGATATTTGTATTTCATAAAGAAACCGTCTTCGGTCTTGCCCCTACATATGGGGCAAGACCGATGAAATACGGTTTCTTAGAAATAATTAATTTATCAAATCACTGATTTATTATATAAGATAATTAATAGGTATATAGAAATATGATATAAAATAATGTGGAACTTGAAATAAAGAAAAAATTGTTCAATTTCACATCTTATTAACTTTTTATAGAGCAGTGAATGTTGTAACATTCCGGGGACAGGGCCGTCGGGTTATAACCCAACGGTCCTCCCCCGGTCTACCATACTATCTGTAAAATAATGGAAACGCGGGATTTGATTAGGGAATAGCAAAGCCAATTAATATACTTCCGATCTAGGTAGCAGTTAACTATCATTTCTAATTTAAAGATTTCTCAAAGACATTTTCAAATTGTGAACCCTGTTCCAAATGCGAATAAGTGTTGCAATTTATTGTAAATTATGATATGTATTTTTTTAAATATGTAAAGCAGAAACAGGAAAAATAATCCCAGAAAATTTACGCTCCCCTGCACGTTAAAAATTCAATAAATTAACTAATTTACACTTTTCTTTAATAAAATTTAGAAAGAACCTGCAAATGATGTTATATCTATGACAAATTTTTTTGAATCTAAAAATATCAGGAAAATATTTTTTCTTCAAATAATACAAAATAAAAGTTTGTGAAACTTTAAAATATACAATTTTGTGGACCCCTCTAGAGTAAAGTATTTATATTATAAAATATACAAAGTGATTCCAATAGCCATGAACGACGCTATAAAGGAAATAAACTGATTCACATTACTTAAAATTTTAATATAGATTGTAGATATGAATTTAAAAAATCCATACATTTAATTTAATTCTACTGAACAGAACTGAATTCCAATGAATTCACTCGAGTAAATTCAATATAATTGCATTCAAGTTTCAATTCAAATTATATTCAGACTGTAAAATCCCTCTTGTTATTGATAAGGAATAATGGAATATCGCAAAAAAGTTAAAATGATGCAAGGTCTGAATTTATTATTAAACGTCTGTTAACCTTTCTCTATTTCAAAAGGCCCTAGCGCTATACATGACCGGTTAGTCTTATAAGAGAAGATTTTTTTGAGGGAATTCAACAACAATTACTTTGAAAAGAAATGAACAAAAAATTATTATAATTATCTTCAAACTGAAAAATTTTCGATAGTTTCTTCAGGCTACTAATATTTTTCATGTATCTGAAGTTTGCAACGTTTATCGATATTTTCATTAGATCACTAATTTTTACATTGTCATCTTGGTTTTATGTGAAAAGTAACTTTCACAGATTTCATAAAATGTCGCCGTTTTCGGACTTTCTGATTGACAACATAATTTATTTTACTTCGGTGTCTGTCGTTCGCGTCGTTCTCTGTAAGCACGATAACTTTCGAAGAAATTACCTAGTTCGACTGCGCTTGGGCACACTTTTCTAAGGCCTACAAATAAGTTTTATCCATCGAAAATGCTATTAAAAAAAACATTGCCGTTTCTAGCAAAATTATACGAGATAATAAAAAATATCATGGAGCAAAATTGTCCAGCTCAGAATCATCTACAAATATGCTGCTGACTAAGATGACTAAGATGATGTGCGTCGCCGCGCCGATTCGATTGGGGCTTCACAGGCTAAAAGTACAAGGAAATCCAGTTGGTTGTGTATTTTTTCTTTCGAATCTCTTTCGATGGCATGAATATAGGTATAGAAGGGGACCAGTCACATGCTCCCACATTATGGCGCAGGGATTGATGCCAAGTTACGAGGTGGAGTCGCCCATGTTGGTGTGCAAAAGCATGGAGAGTAAGTGAGAGGAGAACAGTTATTATTAATAATACTATTAATAATAATAATAATAACTTTTAATAAGAAGAGCCTCGGTGGCTCAGTTGGTTAGACGCTCGGACTTCACGTTAGAGGTTCGGGGTTCGATGCCTGAGCTGGTACCTCTTGAAATTTTTCTATGTACCTTTACCGAGGTTCTGGTGGTTCGGACCCCACCTTAAGTTGTAGGTCCCCCGATCGTACACTTGACTGAAACCCACTCCGTGAATGATGGGGTAAAAACCAGGCTTTGCCCAATATGTCAAGGCACACGCTCTTATCAGATCACTTGATTGCATTATAATAATGCTTCCGTGACTGACAATATATACCGGGACAGCCCCGTGCATACTATTCAAACCATTAATAATAACATTAATAACAGTAATCCTGATTTAGCACACCAAGATGGCAGATCGCATAACCCCCTGCTTTAACCCCGCTACACGGCATGGCTAGTCCCCTCCTATCCCTATGTCCATGATCCAATGGGCACCTAATGGATTTTGATGTACTTTCACTCTGTAAAGACCGAGTCGAATCGGCGACGCACATCTCGCGACATCTTCTTGTAAGATACGAAAAAATGTAAGTCATACGGTCCTTAGACCAATTGCCGGATTATTAAACAAATTTGATAATATAAGAGAGCTTGTTATATTTTAGGTATATATAATTTCCGATAGTTATTAAAAATAACAAACTTAAATGCATGGAAAACCGACACAAGATGCAAAAAAATGTTTAAGCAATATTGTTCACCTAAAAAACATGTCTTGGACTGAGGTACATAAATTAATAGTACATACACGGAGAAACCATTGGTTGTAAAATTTGGCATTATAATATTGATCTTTACAAGAGTTCGATGGCAATCTATGATATAGCCGAGAAAATAGTATTATTGCCACAGCGATACGAAGAAATACTTTTTCCATATCAATTATAAATATACTACAATGTTAATAATTGCCATTTAGGGTTAGACAGATTAATATTTCTGATAACAGATTGAAGTTAGGAAAAAGTGATATTCACAAATTAAAGAATAAAACCGTAATTGCAATAGCTAGCAGTTTAAATAACATAAGTTGCAAAATGGGTGGGAAAAATTAGCATTTTCAATGGGAAGGTGCAATGAGAGGAAAAACATTTGAATGTAGTGCTTTGCGAAAATTCCCATTTAAAATAGGAAATGCAATGCTGAATGACGTCATATGCGCCAAAGTTTCTGAGGCTGATGAAATTCCTAAATCTCATAATTTGTTTTATCACAGGAAAATATCTCCGTTCTGCTGCCCCGGAGACCCGCGTTGGATTCCCTCCAGCGCTGATTTCTTCTAAAACGATTTTTTCTCTTTCAGCTTAGAATAAAATATTAATATCTAATTGCATGTTCAATGTATAAAATTTATAATGGGTGCAACTGTCATATAAAATATTGAATGCAAATTTATTTTTATTTTGCTCCTTCGACCATGGCAGTTTTTCCTATTTTCTATGAGAAAAATTAGAAATACGTAGAATGAACATAGAAAGAATGTCTTTACTATTGTGTTTTGTAAACTTCACAGTCTTTCCTAGGGATTATAGAAACTTTCTTTTGGTATAAGTACAATTATTTAATAATTTATTATCATTCCAATCAACTTAGTAACTTCGCAGTTTAATATTCACAATAGTACCTCTTGAAATAGTGACGCTATATCCTGTCTTGCTATTGTCTTCTTGTAAAAATAAATATTATAATATCAAATTTTACAACCGAAAGTTTCACCGTGTACATTTAATATAATAGAGTTGAACAAAATATAGAAAATTTCCTGTTTTTGACATATTTGAATCGAGTGCGATGCGCGAGAGACGACAGACGTGAGCTGCAGACGCGCTCAAACTTGCGAGCCTTCCAAAACCGACATGCGATAATTTTATTAATATTGTATATTTCAAACTAACGAATTTTTATATACTACCTGAAGAAAAATTAACCTGTAATTCATTGTGTCTATTTTGGTACAATGTACAAGAGTATTTCCTTATAATCCTCTTACTATCAGTTATGACTTTAAGAGCGATAACTGAGTCTTCGTAAAAGTTAATCCTGAGATAAATTATTTATCCAACCGCAAGTTCGATGAAGGCTTTAAATAATTGACTATCCTAATAACCAGACATTTATTTGTCTTCAATCAAAATGTGCACTTGAGCTTCTCGTGGAGACGTCGATTACAATTGGTGAATAAATCAACGTCAGTCAAACATGCCGCGATCGATTCGAATCATGTGGAGTGAGTGAACTCAAACCTTTGCTCTTATAACGGTGTATGTGTGCATCGATCGCCAGTAAAGAAAAGTTGGCGAGTGAGCGGTAGGATTCTGGATTTAAATGATTGAGGCTTAGCAGCCACACATGAGGCATTATACATAAAGCGTTTTAATAAAAAAAAAATCTCCACTCAAATTTAGAGAGTGTTTTCCTATGTTCTGGAAGTTAGAAAAGCATTTTTCAAATTTTTTCAAAGTAAATGCTACTGTGATTTGAGGTCTATTACACTAACCCTCCGCTCATCTCACTCATAATTTGATACTTTTTTAGCCCACAGAATTGAAGTTTGAAATAAAAAAAATGCCACATAGAATTGTCCATACCCGAACCAATTCGAATTATTCTAAAGCAATATGACGCAAGTTTTCAATCCTTTTAAATCCTTCTCAATTCGTATGTCAACCCCAAATTTAATCCGAGTGAATCAGAAACCAATGCGAACCCAACTTTCAATTCTTTCAATTCGTGCCTCAGCATCAATTTCAATCCTAACGCACCTTTCAATCCTTTTAAATCCGTCCACCGAATTCGAAGGATCCGGGTTAATCCAAAAAGTATATTAAACCTCACACTGATTTTACTAACAGTGTAGATGTTGTGTGCTAATATCCAAATTTTTAATATCATAGTAGCTCTAAATATCCAGTTTTCTCAATTAATCCAGTTAGGAGTATTCTGCTACGCAATATATTTTATGTCCCCGCATAAATGATGTAACCTGGAATTCGTATATAAATGTGTGGGGTTGCAGCCCTCTTCATAACCTGATCTAGAGGCAGAGGCAGAAGAGGTGCTTTTAAAACACGTTTATTTGTTTTCACAAAACAGTTGTATCCTTGAACATTACTATTTTTTTATGGAGAGTTGTTCTGAGGTTTACTTTGAAAAATAGAGCACCAGGCCTGTATAGGAAAACGCGCTCTGATGATGAAATAATAATCCTTGATGATTAGTGAGTACTCTCCGCAACGGCCTTTTTTAAAAAAATAAATATAAAATTAATTTAATTAATTAATTTTACACTAGAAAAATACCTCAGAAAAAGAAGCAAGAACGTATGTACACAGTAAAAAAAAGGATCAATTTTGTTGCAGAGCATTTTACTCCAACGATCATTTGACGCTCGAGATCATAATGATCTGTCCATTCGGATCATCTTGATCATCTTTTTTGGGTCATTTGTCAGACTAAACAAAATGGCCGCCTATTTTTGGCGTTGATGTCATAACGACATAACCTAAAAATTTTATCTAACCACACGCAAGTGGCAACTACACTTAACAGATGATATTTTCTAATATCAGAATTCGTTAATTTTTTAACTTTTCAAGTACACTGCACGATCAGGAACCATAAGAAGCTCGCATATGAGCTAAAGTACTCTCAGAACGTCAGCCATCTTGGTTTGCTTTGATACATGATCCCACATCAGATCATCATGATCTCAAAAGTCGATCATTCATTCCAGCCGATCAAAATGATCTTGATTTCGGTATCATTTTTGTTGCATATCAAAATGATATTGTTTTCGGTATCATTTTGAACTTTTTTTTTTACTGTGTACCTATTCGGAAAATAAACTTAATCAATAAGATGATAAGATAATTAATCAATAACATATTGGAGGAAGAGAAAACCACTTTTAAAATGATTTTTTTTTAAATACATAGCCAGTGTTGCCAAATTAAATTCGTTACAATATGCCGCTAACCCGACTCTATTATTATGGTTATTCAAGTCGAAAAGTTTTTGTACTGCAAAAAAAATTTGAATATCCTAATTGTTTTCGAAAAAAAAACTAATCTTGATTTTCATATTGGGAGCTTTGGCACGAAATGCCCTACGTGCGTGTTTGCACATGTAGTTGCTCTTTCTGTATTTGAGATCTCCATGTCCCGTCCACTGCGAAACGAGCCGCGGGATGACGATAACAATGGGGCTGTTTTTACGACCTTCGACCTCTCCTTCCCATTCCTTTCCATTCTCCCTTCGTTTTCCATCATTTTGTCTTCGTCTATCGTGAATTTCCCACCCCTCGTTCTCTTAGCCACCCTTAGCAAATATTAAGCGCTTGGAAGCATCCTGGCTTTCAAATGAAAATATCATTGAGGGTCTAACGAGCGTTAATCATCCGTGCGATCCGTGTCCCTCTGGTTTACTAACAGGAATTTCGATGGTGTTCTTTTAAATCTTTTTCTTCTGTGATTACAGCAAGAGATCAGGAGACAGGAGACAATGGGCAAGGAGATTTAAGCTAATTTAAAATTTTTAGAGAGATATTTTCTTTCCATTTACAAGAAAATTAAATTTGCGCCACCGGTCAGGGAGTATTGGTCGAAAATGATGTGGATGAAAAATAGGATTTCAAAAAAGGCGGTAGGCCTGGGATGACCAGAATGAAGCAGTGGGGACGGAGTCGTTATGAATTCAAGTTGTGTGCGAGCAGGACGTCCTCATTGCTGAATATGTCCTGCGAGATAGGAAATAATGTCGCGTGTTCCGAGACACAAGGATAAGTTATCCTGTCGACGCTCCTTGAAACTTCCACATCCGCACTTCCACTCGTATTTCACTAGCTTTTAGCTGACAGGAACATGCTCATACTTCTTTCTCGTAGATGACCTTTGCATTCGAGGAAACTTGAGAAGTTGACCTAAAAGTTGGGTAAACATGGATGAAAGTGATGAAAGATATAACTTCCGAAAATATATTTGTACACAGGGAAACGGAGAATAACAGAATTATCTTCTGTGCAGCTTGGTTGCGGCAACTAATTAGAAAGTTTATATCCAGTCGTGAAACAAAAAAATTGTAATACTGGTCGTATAGTCGTATACGTATTATTTATACAATAGTTTTATAGCTATATGCCATGTGAAGAGCTTATGTGGCTGAGAACATGGAGTTTGGAGTTACACCGATGAAAAATTCACAGCGACGATAACTGGCTCGTTGCATTTTTCATATCGCGCACAACTTTCTTATCCGGTGCTTATATCCTATGTCGTTTGGGCCGGAACCCTCTGTAATCGGTGAAGTGACGTCTCCAGAGGGCGATAAGGGCCTCGTGACCGCTCCCGGCATCGCGACATCCTTCCCTTCTCTATAAACTGTCGGTCGAATTTTTAACATTCCTCCTTCACCTCGAAAGAACTTCGAACGTCTTTTAACGCGCAGGGTATCTGCTCAGGGTGATTCCCATCCTTCCTGACTGCAGACTTTCTTGTTAGAATAGAAACTTTCTAGTTTTTGTCATACTTTTAAAGTAACGACAAGTATTTTTCTGAAGTACATTTTCAGAATTTTAAGCTGGGGCTATTTCGGTGATCATGTTTTATTAACAAAATACTTTTTTATTATACAATCTACTGTAAAGAGTGATATTTTTTATAGAAGCGCACAAAATGTTTTGATTTTTACTAAAGACTTTGTTTCCTCTAATTTTTTTCTTAAAATATCTGTAGACTATCTAGTTTTTCAGGCACAAAATGTTATAAAGGAAAAAAGTAATGTAGCATCAGGGAAACGAGGTGTGAAATTTGCATCCCTTACATTTTCTGGGATCTACTGATTTGGAATTTTTCATCTTATTAAACAGTTGTTTTAGCTACGTTTTTTGTTCGAAGCAAAAATTCAACACAAATAAAGTTCAGAAAATTTAGCAAGTTTTTCTGTGAAAGCGCTTTTGAATACGTCTTACATGATATTATATTTTGTACATCTTCATAAAATTCCCACCCCTTACGCGTCAAATGCACACTTTTTTATAATTTTTCAGAAAAAAATCCGAACAAAGTTTCAATGTCCCTATTCGAGATTGCCCTGGGCGAGTCTACCATGATAATATATTTTCAGAACCTTTTAAAACTATCCCTTAGGCGACTAACGGAAGCTGTCTTATATTTTTTCTTACAGAAAGTTTGAAAAAAGTTTTACAGGTTTAAAAAACCAAGAAAGTGCTTTTCCAGAGATTCTTCTGAAACGCCTTAAGTCAAGATGGCTGCTGGTGAAGGAAAAACTGGAAATAAGGGAGAAGTTAGGGAACTTTTTTGGCTAGGGAAAGTGAGGGAAAAGTCAGCAATTAAAAAAAAAATCAAAAGTCAGGGAATTTCCGTAAGAGAAACTTTAAGTAACTATCAAGTATAGTGAATTGAGGGGCTGATAGCAAAAGCGGAGTATAAAAGTCGTCGGAGCAAAAACGAGTTAAGAACAATGCGGGCAAACACGAGTTAAAAAGAAACAAGAATAACGAGGATTGTATCGAATATCATAACATAAAAGTGTAATACAATGATAGATTATAATATAATCTACCGTACTATTATATCATTATAGTATAATAAACGATACAATCTTATCCTTCTTAACTCGTTTTTACTCCGACGATTTTTCTACTCCGCTTTTGCCATCAGCCCATCTGCTAAGTTAACAATATATTTTTTGCAACTTTAAAAGTTTAAATGTAATCAATTCTATCTATCATAAAATTCTGTTTTTTAAGACATTGAAACTTCTTTTGAATTTCTCTTTGAAAAATATAATACATTCTGCATTAGACGCGTAAGGGGTAGTTGCTGAGGGATTGAAAATGCTTTACAAAATTTGCGAAAGAAAGATTCTCCGATGAGAGGGTGAAAGATCGGTTAAAGGACTTAAAATTGCAGGATGCCTTCTCCTGGACCAATGCTAAAAATTTCTCTTAATTTTTGTAACTTAATGTATTTGAGTATTTCCTAGGAATTTCAATAATTTAACGGTTTGAAATCTGAGCGTTTCCGATCAATTTAAAGGATGCAAATTTCAGACCTGATTTTCTTTATGATATATTATTATTTTCATTTAAACCATGTTCTTTCATAAAATCTGAATAGCGTCTACAAGCATTTTTCAAAGATTAAGGTTCCACGAATAAAATTTAGGGATACATTTTGTTGCAGGTAGAATTAGAATGGTGTTTACTTTACCTTGGTTGTGATTCGAAAATCTCTCGCACGTCGGGTACGAATTGCCGAGTTGTTATGTTTGTTTTGTTTTACATTTCGTACCCCAAGTAACCGATACTTCGTACCGAAGTGGTTGGCACTTCGTACCCCAAGTGGTCGACACTTGCTACCCTACATCATAGGGAAACATTACCTTTTAGACATGGAGATAATTAAGAAATTCGTCTGTTGCAGTGTGGCATTCACACTACTACCACGGTTGATTTTTGTTGCAGGTAAATTTCACCCTGAAATGAGGCTTAATTCTCACTTTGTTTTTTTCTGTGTTAAAATAGAAAAGTTCTTAGAAGTTTATGGAGGGGTTGTGTCTTTTCAACTCCTGCATTTTAAGGCCAGATTGGGGACATTTATGAATCAAAGCTCGCTAACTTCACGTCGTTAGCTTTATGTTGAGTATCCTGTATTACAAGAAGTGAATGACTAATACACTCATGTTCATTTGTAGAAATCTCAGAGATTTAATTTTATTTAATTTCCCTTTTTGACGAATTAATGACTGAGTTGAGCTTGCTTTTTGACCTCAATTGATAATCAATGCGTAAATCAATGCGAAAAAATTTGAAAAGATTTTAGAATTTTGTCTTCGTTTTTTGAGACTTAGGAGTTGAAAACGACTGCGTTCCCCGGCAGCTAGGGGGATGAAACTTTTTTTTTCAAATATTTACCATCAAAATTTACAATATTCATGTTTTATATTTTAGGTAAAGAACTTGAAACCGCTTTTAGAATTTTTTTATCGATTTTTGAGGTTTATGGGTTGAAAAAAACTGCGTTCCCCGGCAGCTAGGGGGATGAAACTTTTTTCAAATAGTTACCATCAAAATTTACAATATTCATGTTTTATATTTTAGGTAAAGAACTTGAAACAGCTTTTAGAATTTTTTATCGATTTTTGAGGTTTAGGGGTTGGTAAAAACTGCGTTCCTCGGCAGCTAGGGGGATGAAACTTTTTTTGCAACTATTTACTACCAAAATCTACAATATTCATATTTTATATTTTAGGTGAGAAATTTCGAAACAATTTTAGAATTTTTTCTCCGTTTTTTGAGACTTAGGGGTTGAAAACGGCTGCGTTCCCCGACAGCTAGGGCGATAAAACTTTATTTTCAAATATTTACGATCAAAATTTACAATATTCATGTTTTATATTTTAGGTAAAGAACTTGAAACCGCCTTTAGAATTTTTTTATTGATTTTTGAGGTTTAGGGGTTGAAAAAAAACTGCGTTCCCCGGCAGCTAGGGGGATGAAACTTTTTGTACAACTATTTACTACCAAAATCTACATTATCCATGTCTAAGATTTTAGGTAAGGAAACTTTTATATTTTTTTATTTTTGGTTTCACATAAACGTTGGAAACTTCAGTTCCATACTAATTTACGACTCTTATATGCAGTACAGTTGGTTGAATCT
>CAKNYM010051821.1:20000-71999 GCA_932195095.1 Andricus curvator | reverse complement strand
CGGCCACTTTGATTCAACCTGATGACTGGTGGTCCGAACCACTTGCAAGCAAGTATTTGCTGCGCCTTGTTCGTGAACGTTGCTGTATTAGGGTGGTCCAAAAATTCGACTTTCGATTTTTGGTGATAAAACCCCCCATTATGTTCGTTTTCCGGAAAAAGAAATTCCGTAATTTTTTTTTTCAACGTTAACCCGTGCCCCCGGGCTTTTGAAATTAACATGGGGTTTTAAATGGGAAAAGCTAGATTTTCAAAAAAATGGAAAAAAAAGTACTTGTCATACATTTTTTGTCAATTAAAGTATTGTTACCTCTTGAGGAGTATTTAAGGAATAATTTCCACCCAATAGCTTTTAATTTTGACACACCTGAACCCCTTTAATTGTGCCCGGAAAATGCCCCAAAAAATGCAAAATAGCAGTTTTCTATCAAATTCATGCTAAAGACGGTATTTTAAACAAAATTTTCAACATGAATTATTTTTAATCGATAAGTGACGAGTTTTAAAGTATATTTTAAATAATTTTAAAATGTTTAAACCATTTTTTTCCCCCTGTAAATCTTGAAAAGTTATTATCTTTCGGAATAAATCGTACAAAGTTGATGAATGTCAAGAGTAGTAGTTCTTGTTTAACTTATTTGGTAATTATTTAAACAATTTTCATTTGTTTAAACAATGTTTTCTCCCTAAAATCGTAAAAAGTTATTATTTTCTGAAAATAATGACACAATTAAAGAATGTTGAGAGCAATACATTTTTGAAGGATGTTTGGTAATTATTTAAACAATTTTGATTTGTTTAAACAATTTTTCCCCCTGTAAAGCGTGAAAAATTATTACTTTCTGGAATTAATGACACAATTAAAGGAATTTAAGAGTAATATTTTTTTTCTAGAAATATTTAGCAATTTTTCAAATAATTTTTATTTGTTTAAACAATTTTTGTTTGTTCAAAACATTTTTTCTCTGCAAATAGAGAAAATTTATTCTTTTCAGCAATTAATGACACAATTAACGAATTTTAAGAATAATATTTTTTTGCTTAAGATATTTTGAAATTATTTAAACAATTAATAATCATTAATAATCATTAATATATCTTAAGCAAACAAATATTATTCTTAAAATTCGTTAATTGGGTCATTAATTGCTGAAAAGAATACATTTTCTCGATTTTCAGAGAAAAAAATTTTTAAACAGAAATTGTTTAAACAAATAAAAATTATTTAAAAATTGCTAAATATTCTGTAGAAAAAAAATATTACTCTTAAATTCCTTTAATTGTGTCATTAATTACAGAAAGTAATAACTTTTCACGATTTACAGGGGGAAAAAATTGTTTAAACAAATTCCGGGCACAATTAAAGGGGTTCAGGTGTGTCAAAATTAAAAGCTATTGGTTGGAAATGATTCCTTAAATACTCCTCAAGAGGTGACAATACTTTAATTGACAAAAAATGTATAACAAGTACTTCTTTTTTCCATTTTTTTGAAAATCGAGCTTTTCCAATTTAAAACGCCATGTTAATTTGAAAAGCCCGGGGGCACGGGTTAACGTTGAAAAAAAAAAATTTACGGAATTTCTTTTTCCGGAAAACGAACAAAATGGGGGGGTTTTATCACTAAAAATCGAAAGTCGAATTTTTACAGGTATAAATTTGGACCACCCTATTGCTGTATTCACGAACGCTGAAAATTCAAAATAGGGTCCGTTCAGAAAATACGTAACGTAACGCCTTTAGAAGGCTGGGGGGTCACCTCGAGCGTTACGCCAATGTTGAACTTACACACACTTTCTATAGAAAAAGCATCAGGAAAAAGCGTGACGTATTTTTTTAACGGTCCCATGGAGATCTCTGACTAATTTTATCGATAGTCATGTTATTTGTGCGATCCTTCCAACTGCCGAATCATTATCTTGCTTTTTATTTTCCTATAAACCATAGTGAAAATAGAAAATAACAGGTGACCTCATAAAGTTGCCAGAACTCTTCTCAGGACATAAGCAAAAGGCAAATGTCCCAGCGTTGAATATTTGATAAATAAATGAGAATGGCATTTTATTTTATATTTTAAAAGGTCAAACAGTTGGCTGGTGTGAACTCACACACCCGATTGGTCTCGGACCAACCAGTTTGGATTCGAAGAAGCAGAGTGATTGGTGATGGGATTAAAATTCATCCTATTCTTCGTGGCCAGTCCTGAATTATAGGGCAATGTTGCACATTCGTGGTGACGAGATTAACGCTTACGAAAGTAGATCGGGCCGCTTGTTCGATTACAAATGCATGATTTGAGGTGAATATAAAATGCAGAGGGGGTCCCCTCGGCGGCATCTGCGCTCCAAGAATTTTATTCAGATATGAGGGTAGCATAAAGCATGTGTGTTGCTTTTATAGAGACAAAGGAAAAATAAAGAGTTCTTTTATGAAACGAAGCGACTTTTTACTCCGAATAGATACAGAAGATAGAAGAGAGCACAGTAAAATTAAAGTGATATATTGTTTTCATATAGAATAATAAATGTCAGGTGATATAGTGGATATTTCATAATTGATTTTAATGGAAAATATTGTCTGTTTCCTTGAAGTGGTTATTTCCATCTAAGCCTCAACTGACATTCACTACGGCTTTCACACAATAATGTTTTCTATGGATATATAGATAAGATCTTGTATACCCCTTGCAGCGAGAGTATCATCTTACGCTTCTGTATTGGATGATCTGAAATTCTAGTACCTTACCAGTGGATGTCGCTTTGAAAAATAAACTGATGGTGTCCACACGACCACAAGGCAAAGTTTACCTGATACCTGGGCTTTGTGCATCTATAAATTTGACTTCCTATAGAAATATTATTTTTCACGAGATATATAATGAATTTCATCCTCGATTTTATCTGCAGTTAGGTTGAATGAATGCAATGTGAAGCTTGTTTCGTATATTTTGAGAGGGAAAAGTTACACAAACATGTTCTGTGATTTGTCTGTTTATTCTAAAACTAAATCATCATGCATGATGGTCCAAAATAAATATTTTCTATTATTGAAGAACGAGAGAGAATATGTGCTTGTCATCTTGGTAAAAGAAAGGATTATCTTCGAAGTGCTGCATTGAATCATCACTATTGTGTTGGAGTTGGAGAACCCGTGAATACGCTGCGTCCCCAATTGGGGTGAGAAAACTAAAAAGGGGCAGCATGAAATGCTAATTATGAAGACTTCTAGATTGATATCTGATAGCATATTCTTATTTTTAAATGCACAACTGCTGCTCTTAAATTATTCAAGCAAGTGGTTTCTTCGAACCCTTTCTGCTGAGGGCGATTAACTTTTTTTGTCACAAGACACAATCACTATTTTACCGCCTCTTACAGGAAACGATGAAGATTCATTAATATTTAAGGAGCGCGCACGTGTCGTTCATAGCAAGCTAAATGGATACTAGAAGCCATAAAAAGTGGCTATTCGAGGCACGTTGCTACCTTACATTTTTGTCCACACTTTTAAGCATGTTTGACATTTTTAGATGCTAGTTTATTTTTAGAATTTGGACTTACGTAATGAAGGTTCCTTTTAATGAATGTTTCTTGAAATTGTTTGAAATTAAAAAATCTTAGGTATTTAAAACGTAAGTTATTCGAATTTTAATAGATTTAGTTTGAGGAAATTAAATCCCTTATATAGTTTTTAGTTTACGGCTGTACTTGGCCCACAAAAAAAAGTTTGAGTTCAGAATCAGAAATTAAAAGTTTTTTGTTAAAAAAAAAATTATTTAAAATCCTGTCCAATTAGTTTTAATTTGGACAGTTTGGCTGGGAATCCAGGCGTGAAACATTAGCAGCGTAACGACAAAGGCGCAGTGCGCGGATACGTATATTGCGTAATATTAGGAAATGGTTCACACGCCACTGACTGTTTATGTTCTGAGGGACCGAATGTTGTGCTCGCTTTAAGGCAAGGCCATTTAGGAGTATGCCCGAAACCGGACTTAATGGGATTCCCAGTGTATTTGAATTTTCGAAGTGTCCTTTGTTCAATTTTATTTAAGATAGTGTGTCTACGTCTACAAAAAGAATCCAGCTATCAGTACCGAAATTTCGGTGCAAATAGTCCCTTTTCTAGATCCCGCTATTCGTACCGAGGAAATTCGGCTATTATTGCGGAAATCTGGTACACTTATAATTTGGTATATTTATATAGTCGTATATAAACGTAAATAATTCAAAAAATTGAGCTGATAATATTTAATAAAATCATAACGACCTTCTTTTGTGCATTTTATAAATCAAGTTAAAGATTGAGTAATTTTGAGTTTGATTGTACACCTATAGAACATCCTCGCAAAAAAAAGGATTGTAAGATTTAAAATGAAAGGAATCTTATTTGTAGAAAAAAGTTGTGTAAAAAGATTCCAAACGATCAAGTTATCCTCTGGTTGTCTGAAGAAAAAAAATCTCAAAATCTAAATACAAGAATATCAAAATTCAGTAGAAATTTATTTTCATAATAAGCGCAAGAACATTAAAAATTTGTCATTATTTCAGAAGTTGATTATTCTTATTTTCATAAAACACTCAAAAAAGCTGATTTGTCTGAATATTTTCTTAGGTATTTAGAAAAGTGTG
The DNA here is from genome assembly GCA_932195095.1 of Andricus curvator. Lineage (NCBI taxonomy): Eukaryota > Metazoa > Arthropoda > Insecta > Hymenoptera > Cynipidae > Andricus > Andricus curvator. The sequence goes on along the minus strand of CAKNYM010051821.1, from coordinate 67,374 downwards.
TTCGTGTTAGACTTATTAAATGTAAAATTTAAATATATAGCTATCCATGCTATTTGTAGAGAAAATTTGGAATTTCCTATTCTCAAATTTAATAAAACGGTAAAAAGTAGGTGGTATTAATAGATAGTAGTGTGTATTTTTCAAATAAGTGAAATTAAAGTGCATAACTCCTAATTTTATTTAAAAAAATTGCAAATTTTTTCCTTATTCATAGATGTGGGACTGAAAAAAGTCATGTCAAATTTCAATTGAAAGTGCTTAGACGCATTGTATTGTTTCAGGCTTCTCGTTTGGGCACCGCAGAATGATCAGGAACTTAAGAAATACATTTTTTAAATTAATGTTTTTCGTATTATTTTAGTGAGAAAGCCCAACAAATAATAACGAAATTTTTGTAGTAAAACAGTAACAAAAGTTTTGAATTAATATTTAAATTTATTGTTTACACAATAATCTATTAGTCAATAGAATTTTCAAAAAAAAAATATATCGACTCGAGTAACTCGTGAATGTATTAAACTTTAGTAACTTACTCTATCTTTTTTTAGCTTTATGCATTTCGTACTCGTAGCTATTCTGAATTTTATGTTTTATTTTAAATATTATTATTAGTGTGTGCAGAATATATAGTTCATATGGTAGTAATAAAATACTTAATTTCACTCCAATTATTTTTTTATGAATACCGGCAAGTTATTCAGTTTAAAAAGACTTTCATGCGTTACTTGAATCTTTTTAGGGCGTGTCGATACAGCTTTTGTAACTTCTTTAAAAACTTGTTCTTGGCCTTGACTATTGCCTCTCGAAAATTCAAAGCTGCTCTCAATTTTATTCTGTCCTCTACCTTGTTCGAAACAGGTATGTAAGTTTCTGCCACCTGCTTGTCTCAAGTTAGGCCACACGGCTGTCAGTTTGAGGTTCGTGTTTGGTCAGTCCGTTTCGAACATTAGAGATCGTTTACTATGCTGTTCGTCTAATTTAAATGTCTCCTGTTCCAGTTGAACGTCAGTTCATTTCCGACGATACGTCGTGTCGATGATCTGTTATCCAATGCTGGTTAAACCTTGTAGACAAGCAAAAGGGAAGAAACGAAGAATGGGGTACCGCAGGTGTTTAAGGACACGGCTGATCCCATGTGACAATCCCCAGGACCAAGAATGCGTGAATTATCTTTCAAACATGCTCGAGGAGCTCGACATAGCGTAAGGCTGTTGTGAGGGTGCGATGGACTATTTCCTGTGAAACCTGTCGCTGTGCAACCACTTCTCCTTCAACCCCAATATTGTAGGTTTATAGGTTATAGCCTTGATACAAAGTATTAGTAACCGATATGTAATGTCCTTTCCAGATTCTCAGAAGGGGTGGCTAGGACAGTAATTTCTGCATAGTTTTACTTTTATGTCAAGTGCGTATATCGGAATGTTCAAGTCGGAGGTCGTGAAGATTTTTATGGAGTCGAGGGACAGACACGTGAGTCGACTTTTTACGACTCCCCTTGGTGATAAAACGAAAATCATGTTAATTTCGTTGGGATTAAACTAAGGGGTGGCGACAAATCGTGTCTCGAGAGGAACACTAAGAAACAAAATCTAATCACCTTGAATCGTGTTAATTAAACAAAAATATTACGGTGCAAATTTTTATGATAATTTTAATATTATTTTTAACTTATTTCAGTTCGGAAAAGCCACAACGAACACAGAAAAAAACGGATCATTTTTGTTGCAGAGCATTTTGCTTGAACTATCACTTAACTCTCAGGATCATAATGATCTTCCTATTCGGATCGTTTTGTTCTGCATTCAGGGTCATCTGTCAGACTAAACAAAATTGTTGCCAATTTTGGCGCGGATGTCATAAAGACATAACAAGAAATTGCCGGTTAGTCTGTGACTACATGGAAAAAAATTTGAGCTGTGAAACTCAAGTTATTCGTTATAATAGCTCAACTTATAGCTGGAAATGAACGAATAGAACGAATTTAAAAAGATCACTGAGTCAGCCAATGTGAATATACTTGGACTTATTTGACGATGTTCCCTATACTAGGGATGTCATATAGTCAATACATATGATAAGTATAGCTAGAACAGAGATATAAGAATAGCTGTCCAATGGGATAATCGGAGAATCATCGGAGCATCGAAATAATATCGGGACAGTCTACTCGAGAGCAGTAACAAATGTGATTTACTTTCCACATTTAAAAGAGTTTTGCCACTTAAAATGCTCCCCAATGGTAATATTAAATAGACGAAAAAGGGGCTAATGTAACTTTATATATTTGCGCACCAACTAAATGTTTTTCATATTTATCGGTAGAGCAGGGTCCATCCTAACAAATAAAAACATATCAAAAAAAGCTAAAATGGCCATACACAATTCTATATTCGTACCGACTGTACTATACGGTAGCGAGACATGGACCTGTCAAGAAAAGGACAGGAGTAAAATTAACGCGATCGGCATGAAACCTCTGCGCATAATATGCGGGAAAACACTAATGGACAAAGTCCGAAACGAGACAATCCTCAAAGAATGTGGTGCAAAAGAGACAATAGTTGACACATGGGAAAGAAATCAGTTAAGATGGTTCGGACATCTTGAAAGAATGAAAGATGAACGACTGACCAAACAAGTGTATAAAGGTAAAGTAAATGGCAGAATGCCCAGGGGTAGACCGCCAAAAGAATGGTTAGAATCTGTAAATGAGACATTAATCCGTAGAGACATAAGAAGCCATAGGAACACAAGAGCTTGCATGAAAAAATGCATGGACGTGAAGGAAGCTAGAGTAGTATGCCAGGACAGAAAAGTGTGGCGACAAATAGTTTGTAAACAGAGTGACAGTAGAATGAATGACGCCTGAAACAAAGATCTTGGATACTAATGGGCCCAAGTGGAGAACCATACATAACAATTCTGTGAGGCTCTTCACTTGGGGTGATCGCTAGAGAGATTGATCAGCAACCTGGGTCGGAGCAGTGTTGCGGAGTAAACGTGTCATTTAAATAAATAACACGAGAATTCCAGATCAATCTAAAATATATATACCTAACACTTATATACCTATCCACCTCATACCTATATTCCTACCTACCGTATACCTATATACCCATATACACACTACTATTCTCCAACCGAGCAAGTCACGCCCACCCCGAAAGGGAAATGGCTTAATGGTATAACAGGGTGGCCCAAAAATACACATTTTGGAATTTTCGACCCGCTTCGACGCCAAATTGTTCAATTTATTTACCCTTTTATAAACTTGTTCTCTTCTCAGTAAAGATGCATTTTGTCAAATTGTAATACACCAAGAAAGTTATAAAAAAATTTGAGACACCTTGAAAGTTGCATAAAATTACAATATTTGTAGACTCGTAGCGAGCCTTTGATATGATTTTTTAACTTGAAATTTTCAAGAAGCATTTATGAGGATATTGAGAACAGATTTGTGAAAAAAAATGTGAATTATTTTTTAAATTATAGTTTTGAAGCGATTACGAAAATGAGTGAAAATTAAAAATTTCAGTCCAACAGCAGCTTTTCTTCCATCCTGAACAATTTATGGCAGCTAAGTTGAACTCAGAGTGAGACTTCCAGATGCAGGCTCAACCATGAAGCTCCCTGCTACAGGCCAAAACCTGTCACCCAGCATATTTCCCCAATTTTTTTCGCACTTTCTGGGGAACCAACTAATTTTTTTACAATACCCACACCCTAGGGGGATACTTGACTTCAATGAGTTGAATAACAGAGTAATAACACTAAAACTGCCGTCTGGGTTAAATCTCAGGGCTCGCTTCAGGTTCTCTTGAAACTGTTCTGTTTTAATTCGTACGTTGAGAGAAAACATCAAAATACTTTACAAAGTACTAAAAATCATTTTATTTCAAAATAAAAAATATGTATTTATTTGTTTCTACGAGAGAACAATTTGGCGTCGACGCGGGTCGAAAATTCTAAAATGTATATTTTTGGGCCACCCTAATATATATATATATATATATATATATATATATATAATAAAAGTATACACAATCTGTAGAAAATAATAAATGCTCCAACTTTGAAACTTGGTCAAAGTTACTGATCTATAGATCTATACGATTCAACTAAACGTCTTACCTAATATCTAAGCGAAGAGATTCTTTGAATTTAATATATTCTAGATTCGCTCGTTCGCCTCGAGAATAGAATTGACTAGCTTTTTTAAAAAGTAGACCTTTGAAACATGGAAAAGTCCTGGAATTCTAGAACCAGACTGCTAGGTTTCTTCATCAATTTTCTCACCTGACTTGTACATGAATATCAAGCCTATCTTCAGTTTTGCAAGTAAGCATTTAAAATGATTTTTTTTTTGCACCAATGAATAGAGCAGGTTTGAATTATCCAAGAACGATAGGGTTTTTCCAAAAAAAAATGAAATCCACAACTAAAAAAGATGCGAGATGTCGATAAAGCTGGCAATATACAATCGTCAAGCGAAGTGTTATTAAAAAATAATTCCATGTATTTGAGGCGCAGTGCATGTCGAAACATCTCGCGGTGATTTTTCACTGTTACATAAATGATCTGAGGTAATTATTTATTCGGAGGATTCCAGTTTCAGCGAGGGATGATGTTGGGTGGAAAATGGTGAGTTGTGGGTGACATGAGAGGGGCGAGAGAAGAGAGTAGAGAAAGGAAATTCCATTTGCGACTAAATGACTGATGCGGTGTGTTGCTCATCGCGTTATGACTTTGGACGTTCTCATGATGTATTGCTGTTTTCACCCACCCTTTTTTTATACAGACCTATCAACCTTAGAAGTGAAAAATTCTGTCACAAACCATTACTTATACACTGGGGTAATTAAAAAAAAATTATTAAAATTTTACATTAGACACAAGTACAGATAGAAAAATTTTAGGCCTATAGTTAAAGTGGCCCTTTTCAATTTTCTTTCAAGGTACGTGCGTTCGAGAACTTGGGTACATCTATCGACTCAACCACGTTGGATAAACTCATTTTCACTGACCGCAGTTGTGGGCACGATATTTCCACGCGAGGAGCATTTGGATATCGATTAGTCGAAGTTGTTGCGGTGCATCGCTGCGAGATTAACTCTATTAAACTCACAGACAATAGAAACCGTTTATGTACTCATAAATGGCTTCGGATATCCTCTTTGCTTTCCTTAGAGATGATCACTCAACTATTCTGATTAGGAGCTATATTTCTTCTTTCAAGCGGCTGAAGCAGGATCAGGGGCGAGAGGAACCTGAGAAAATGAAAAGTAGAGAGCAAGTTTGTTGTTAAGTACTTTTTTTATTTTTGTTTAACCTTCAAAGATGTATTACACTATGGCATACTAGGGATGATCTAATTAGATTATAATGGGGAAAAACGAAATAAGTTTAGTAACTCTAAAAAAGTCACCAAAGAATGATGGGAAAATGTGTGAATATATAGAGATCGTATTTCTCAGGATGACTATACAGCGAGCTGAAAAAATACCATGAATTTGTAGCTTGTCCCATAAAACGTTTTTGGTAATATAAGAAAATTGTTTGGGCAGTTTCTTCCCATATTTTAGAGAGTTCGGATATGTTATTATTTCATTTAATAATTATGCGAAATTTTAATCATATCGGTTTTGGAATCAATACTATTTACCATAAATAGTGTTACTTGTTTAGTATCCGAAAGCACAATTTTATCCTACGCAAAGGCAACATTGCAGTGTAGCCCGAGAAATATCCGCGTGTTTTATTTTCAACGCCTTAATTTGAGATTATTAGAAACCTAATTTGAAATAAAGCCTTTTTATTAGAATTTCAGCTTTGGCTCTCAAAATTAAGAATACAAATTTTGGCTGACAATCGATTACAATGGTTCGGTACGAGGAGGTAAATTCGATTTCCTGGCTTTCTTCTGTCCAGAGCAGAAGCGGTATTTGATGTTAATGGTACTTTATTCAAACTTTTGTTCATTCAAAGCAACCCTCGTGAGAGAAAAGACCATTGCTGACTTCTGCTGCAAGGAAACATGATACACTTTGGGGTATAAGTTGTAATTCTACCCCTATTTGTTCGTTGACAGTTTACTGGTTCCGCTAGATTAGATCAATTTAGTTCAGGTCAGTAGCAATAAAAGGACATATTCTATTGAGAGGTGTAAATTACATTTACTTTTCAGGCAATTAATGTATTCTATTATATAAGTTCGTAAAGCATCATTCTCCTGTACAACTTTATGAATAGTTTATTTTGAAGCTGAATTGTGAAACTGATTGATGCTCAAGTTCAATTTGTGGCTTTTATTTTTAATGCACTTCCCACAACTAATACTGAGATTTACGATTTGCTTTTGGTATTATGGGGCTTTACCCATGGAAACCAAATTTAAACAAGGCATAATTTAACCCGGATGAACCTCTGATCCATCCAATTATAATGCGCGGGGAAATAAATGAAGATGAAAGTGATTTTAGAGAAACATTGAAATTTTCATTCTACATATGGAGATTTGGAGAAGCTTTAATTTTTCTACATTATTTTCTAAATTTGCTATCAGAATTTATACTATTTTTACGGGGAAATTAAAATTAGAGGGAGCCTTTTTACTTACTCCTATCTGAGTGGCCACTGGCCAGACGACCCTAAAACCTGAAAATGATCGGGAATTTTTTTGAGACCGTGAAAACCCGGCACATGACATGAATTTATTTTTTGCCCTGAAATTTTTATAATTTTTAGTAGGGTCATGTGCCTAGGTTTACCGAAATTCGGTGAGCGTGGGACAAATATTTTCGGTGAGCCCAGGGGAGCTGGAAAAGTGCGGCTGCACTGTTAAAAATAGTATTAAATTTAACGAAGTGTATCGTCGTCCCGAAATTCGGGATGACTATGTAGTACAATATTTTTTATATGCTTGTCTAGTCGTCCCGAATTTTTCGGATGACTAGTCCATACCCTTTTCCAACTCCCTCAATTTTTTGGGACGACTAGACACATCCTAAGTTTAATATACCCAGCTATATTAAAATTAATATATCAAACATATTAAATCACCATTAAGAGTGTGAATATTAAATTTCATATACATTCATGTTAATCACTTACAAGAAAAATCAGATAATTCCATTTTACACAAATTCAAAATATATAAGTTTAGCAGTAATTTTCGATTCTAAATAATAAAACATGATACCTTCTTCCAGTTAATCTAAAATAAAATTGGATTTCAAGTCAAAAAGTTCAATTAAGAAAATAAATAACAGACCTAACCTACAATCAACTGCACTCGAATTAAATTTCTACCATTTACATCGAAATTTGGAAAAAGTTCATGAAATCAACGAGCGTTGAGAACTCAGAGGTTAATTTGAAATTACAGGAAACACAAGAAAAAAACATATCCAAATGGTCTTTTCTTATTATTGTGAAGTTTCAAATAGTTAGGATTTATTTGTAGCTAACTCATTGACTAATACCACTATTTTTTCTTTGTTTCAGGTGAGTCCAGTTTAAAATTCTCTGCAATTCCATGGAAGATTGATATTTATCTTATCAAGCCGATAAAATGCTAAACTGCAACTGAAGTGAGTTTCACTGTTAAAAATTCCTGTCTTAATTTTGCAAAACATGTTTTGAAGTTTCATACTGTTTCAAGTTTCGTAAATAATTTAAGAAATTGTTTCATCATGACTTTTGATGAGCATCATTTGGAGTATCAGAAAACCGAACTATCGCCAAATTTGACCGAAAGACTTTTTTACATACATTTTTTGCGGCGAATCCTTCACGAAAATTCTGTTACCATTTTGTAAGTTTATAAACATTTTCGTAAATTTAAGATACGTCTACGTAGAAGTATCAAAAATGTCAAATTTCATAAAAATGTTCCATTACGTTGGTAACATAGTAACTTCGTAGATTTTATAATTCCAACAAAGTTATACAATACCATCTTGCATTTTCCATCAACAAATATTTAAAACCTGCCTACCCGAAAAGGGAAATGGCTTAATGGTATGATAATAATAACAATAATCAGTTATTTTTGCTGATAAATAAGTATGCTTGATTAATTATTCAATAAAAAGTCACTGATTGAAATTAGTAAAAATGTCAACTGATTCAAATTGAGAGAGAACGATGATGATGCTATAGAAGCAACAAAACCGTTTGGTTGAGCCAACAAAATTATTTTGTTGGATTGTTTGATTAATCAAAAAGATTAATACGCTCAATACAATTTTTTTTGTGGGCACAACAAAACATCTTGTTGGTTGAACTAATATATTTTGTAGAATTGACCTATTTTTGTAAAAACAATTTAATTATTCAGTTGTAGTAATAATATGGGATTTTGAAGGAAAATTTGTATTTTGTAGGTATAATAAAATGTCCCAGTTATGCGAGAAAACGCTAAAATGAGAAAAATGAATTGATTCAATAAAATGCGTTAAATTTTCAAAGAATTTGCTTATATAATGACAATTACATTTATCAGGATAATCCGTGATTATAGATGAAATCGTGATTAACCGAAAGACTTCTCCTCAAATGAAATGCAATTTACTGAATCAAATGCATGAAAGCATTTTATCTTCTAGCCTACGAAGAATATATGGTTTTATTTTGTTAAACAAAATAAAGAAGCTAAGTTAACCGACGACATGAATCGTCTAGTTGCAAAACCGGTCAATTTCTCCATTTTGGGACATGCGTTTTTTCAATTTTTTGAGTCCTAAGTGAACCATGAAAAAACCGCTCAAATCCCTGTTTTATATGCTTTCGAAAATCAGGATTTGCTGCAAGACCGGTCAAATCTCCATGCTGAAAATGGCCGCTCGTTTCGTGTAGTGTTCACCTACATACTTAAGGATAAAGAAGTTTGTGGAAGAAGTTCCTTTTAATCAAGCAAAAAATAGGAAAAATGTTTTGAAACATACTGACCTCATATCCTTAACAACCAAAGAGTTTTGGTTCCCATCTTATTTTGGCTAAAGTGTGACAGAAAATCAGCTTTCCCCAACAATTTTGTTTTTTGGAGATGGCCGGTTTTGCAACTAGACGATTCACATCATCTAGGTGGTGGTTCTAGACTTGTCGAGATCTCTAATTTTAAGCACAGGCGGGCGCGGTTAGCTCTCGGATGGGTGACCGTTCGGAATATTCGTTTAGTAGTGGTTTTCACTTCCGAGCGGGAGGTCTGATCCAAAGGATGCAGGCACTTAATGCTATCGAATTTCTACATTCAAACTCGTCTGTTGGTAACCAGTTCTGCTTAGAAGATTTAGTTTTCTGCAGTTTTCCACTTCTCGGACCAAATGTTCGGGCGAAAGCGAGCGCTTCTAATAAAAATTTGGTTGCGTACGATATGGGATTTAGGAACTGCACAGGATTGAGTACGTCAGGCATTACCTGTAGGCTTATTGAGAGTTCGGGTATTTGTGGTAATTAGGGTTGAGTTAAAGGGTTAGTGGCTGTCGATCTCCTGTGGAAGGGAAAAGTTAGGTACACTGAGTAAGGTTGGATTCTCTATATGTAAATGTTTAAAAAGGATGTAAATAAAATGTGGGCGTCCGCATGAAAAGGGCCCTTATGGCCGGTTCTAGTTTAGGAGATATTCACGTTTTTCTAAGTTGGATTCAAAATTATTATTTTTTGGGTTTGAGTGGGGGATGATACGGGGATCTATATTGAATACATCGGGACTCTATTCATACCCAGAAAGTAACTGACAGTAGGTGTATTTCATGTTTGAAGAAAAATTGTAACACGTGTGCTTATTAACGATTTTTCATAGTTCCAACTTCAAAAATTCCACGGTGACGTGTTTTTCAACTTAGAGGGTTAGTTTTGGGCCTTACATGCCGGGAATTTATCCGAATGTATGCCCCTATATGTAACTCCACACCAGCCATAAGGGTTCTTTTCACGCGGATATGTCCACAAATAATCATCAGTCATATTGAAAACTGAGGCTTCGCACGTTCACACATGCGCGGTCGCGTGTTTCTCACGAGCAACCAAATTCTTCGGTACAAGTAACAAACGGTACTTGACAAAAATGTTTGTTTGCGGTGAATACATTTTTTTTATTTAGACCAACCTCTTTTGTAATAATCACAACCAACTTTTTAATAAGCACAAGCAAATTTTTATAAAACGAAGAAAAACTGCTCAACAAAATTATTTTCTTACCGTAAGTTTATTTTTCGTTCCCAGTGAAGAATTGTATACGTCGGTAACGTTTTTTGCTGGTAAATGTTTTAAAGTGGCCTGCTCTCGAAACCTGGAGCAGGTCGTCGAACTGGGGAAGGTACGTATAGTCCTCCAGTCGAAGGGATGTTTCGCCCGAGGCGATTCGATGCTCGGACGGCCCCACCCTGTATAATAGATGCGTGCTTGGGTTCTGCAGGCTGCTCCGTTAGTTAAGTCGCTTCGAAGTAGAGATAGAGGGTGGAGGAAATACATGTGCACACGAAGTGTCGTAGATGGGGTTGTCTGCAAACTGAGAAGGAGGGATGAAAGTGAGAAAGTGAAGTAAACTAGTAAAGGGTGAGAGAGAGAGGGAGAGACATGGAGAAAGAGAAGTGCTGGTTGTGTCATGCAGCACACAAGCGTTCCAGGTTTCTCCAGCAGCAACGGTGCCGTTTCCCTGTGGAATATTAATATGACGCGAAATATTATAAGCCGCGACAACCAACGTCGTGGGAATACTAAATATTATCCTGTAGGCCCCCGGGAGACGCGATCTTCTCCACACTGCAGAATCGCAGACGTTCTAAGTCGAGAGTATATACACTTGACGGTTCTCGCGGTTGTAAATGCGACTTTGCCATTTCGGTAACGAATTAACAAACGGAAAAACGGGGGATGGTCGAGATACTGACGAGAATGCTGAAGGCGATTTGCTAGGTTTGCTTTAAAGAGAGAGTGGCGCATAAAATAATGAACCATCCCAGATCTTGTCTGCGAGCATCGTCGATGAGAGAAAGGAAATACAAAGCGAGCAGCATTTTCTTCATTTGAAAGTCGAATGGTGTCTCGCTAATGAACCAAAGTCTGAGTTATAGGAGAGCGCACACAAGCTGCGATACCACCTTCAACTTTGTATGTACTAGCGTACTAGAGATACATGATTGCATTAGAGATACAAATTTTATTATTCTGCTCAAGATGAACATTCTTCAGTTGCAGAGGCGCATATTTAAAAAGGAGCTTTTGTGGTCGAAACTGAATCGTGAAAATAACAAGAAAACAGAACTTTAGAGTGTTGTACGTAGACCCATTTCTTTTCTGGGGGTTCGGATTCCACTTTAAGCTTTAGGATACATGGTATAATTTCAAGTTGATTAACAAGAAGAGGAGGTAATCTGTATGAAGCAGCTTACGCAATACGTACAAGGAGGATTCGATGTCCGTTTCGCGGTTCAATGGCGAAGACAGACCCGGGAGGAACCTGATTTCGGGGTTAGGTAAGCTCTGCGCTTGACAGGTATAACGTTGTACGCCTATCTGGCCAGGAATGTACACGTCGAAACCATAACCTTGCCTGGAGATCCGACGATCTCGCATCGCCGATCAAATCGTTCGTGCATACATCGAACCGGCTAATTTCGTCTGCTATTCCAGAAATGCTCTAGAACGAGCTCTAGAATCACGATGCCATTTACATGCGGTCCGAGTTTCAGGCACTTGTCTTGCACTCTCTTCACTCGGAATTATTCCATTCGTACATCCTACCATTCCTGCTGTAACAGATATACTACACAGAATACGTTATTTCGAATTTTTAATTCGCGATAAACTATATTATCTTCCTAAGAATAGTGTTACAGGGTGGCCACCGAACCGGGAATTTTCGAAGACCGGGAAATAATGAGGAATTTTGTTTAATTTTCAATAAAAAAGCTTATACTTTATATAATAATGGTTTGGTTTAAATTTCCACAGCAGCACATAATAAAATGTTCTTAATGGTAATAAATATCTATAAAAATATCTATCGAGGAAGAAAAGCCAATATATTAAATTTCAGTTACAGACTGCACACTCTTTCCTCTATTTCTCTCTTTCCTCTATTTTTGAAGAATTCATTTTTCTCCTTCTTTTAAGAAACTTCATCTTTTTCACTTTTTGTCTCGTTTTCGCTTAAATGCGAACTGAATGAACAGAGCAAAATAAAACAAATCTAACTTTTTTTGATTGAAAGTTAATTCTTGTTTGTTAAACATTCGGCTATTTTGTTGAAAATTCAATCATGTTCTTAAAAATACAACAACTTTGTTGAAAAGTCATCCTTTTTGGGTGAAAATTCAACTATTCTAGTAGAAAATTCAACTCTTATGGTAGAAGTCATTTTTTTATGAAAATGAACTATTTTGTTGTAAATTCGTTTCTTTTTATTGAAAATTCAACTATTCGGTTGTAAATTCATCTTTGTAGGCTGAAAATGATCTTTTTGGTTGAAAATTCACCTTCTAAAGTTGTTAATTCAACTGTATTCTAAAAATTTTGGGTTTTTGGTTTGAAAATTAAAGTATTTGGTCAAAAATTCAACTGTTTTCGGCTGAAGTTTAATCTTTTCTATTTGAAAATTCAACAACTTGGTTCAAAATTTAACTATTTTCTTAGAAATTCGTCTTTGGGTTGAAAATTGATCACTTTTGACTGAAAATTTAACTATTTTGTTCAAAATGCAATATATTGCTACTTGAAATCTTAGGAACTTGAAGCATTTCATATTGAATTTAATATGACTCCTAAATATTAATTACAGTGAGCTGTTGCTTATTCCAAGGCGCACCTATTCCAAGGCTTACCTATTCCAAGTCCCCCATGCTAGGATATTCCAAGTGGCGCAGTTCCGTCACCTCCCACCACGGTCCCTGTACGGTCTCGTCCGCGTCAGTGGCTGACCAATTAAAAAAGGCCCGAAGAGCGGGAAGCCCTTGTTGGTTTTAATTGAGTATTTTAGCATGACGTCATAGGAATGCATACGACTGCTTGGAGAAAACATTCTCAACGTAAAAGTAAGTCATAAATGTACGAGTAGTAATATTTGTCAAGTGTATAATGTATTTTCTCAGTCATGTTCCATTCTTTTGTCGATTGACGACTTTTCAGTTTCACGAAATAGAATAAAATATCAAAAATTTGAGGTTAGTGTATCGGATCGATTTCATCAAAATCGGGTACTCTAATCTGAAATTTTGGATAGTTGATTGTCTTTCGTGAAACTGAAAGGTCTTCAACCGATAAAAGGATGAAACAGAATTGCGCAAATGCACCCTACACTTGAAAAATATTACTATTGAGACATTTATAACTTTACTTTTACGTTTAGAACGTTTTATCCAAGAAGGCGTATGCATTCCCATGCCGAGATATACCAACTATGCTAACTTTCCTGACATTTCCACCTATCCTATCATGATCGTGACGTCATGCTACAATACTCAATATTCCCCGAAATATTTGAGTCGTTTTTTTATTCTTTATATTGATTTTCAGTTGGAAAATTGTACTATTTCAAGGAAATGTTATATTTGTCACGGCGTACGTCAACAAAAACACTTGAAAAACACTGGCATGCATGATGCGCAAATGCAAGGACGCACACACGCTTAGAGCGTGCGCGTCGATACAAGGCCAGGGCAACCAATGAATGTCGCTTGTCAAAATCACCCCACGACTCGCGGTAGAGGATTTTCGTGAAAAATCACCCTGTTTGCCCTGTTTTTAGAGCATCTTGGGCTGTGAAGCCTGCAGTTACCCATAATCATTTTTATGTAACGCAGGCATTATTTACGCGTTATCCCAGCGTCTTTTTAGTTCTGAAAGGAGCCGTTTATAGAACAGGGGGAGGAATAGCGAATGCGCATTTGCGGTGTGGTGTGGAGTACAATTATGATCATCAGATGATCATAATCGTTCTTTGTGTATGCGCATTCGTTGTCGCCCCTGAACGAGTATGGAATGGGTCAATCTAACCTCAAATGTCAGACGTGATACCTTTGTTACATAAAGTATCGTGAAGGAGGCAAACGTAGCGTGAGTTTGCAATAACGAGTTATTGCAAACTCACGTTCGGATAAAAAGATTGTTTCACTCACATAAAATACTGTTATTCGTATTAACGAGAACAAATTTGAAAAACCGGGAATTTTTTCTAACGATAAAAGTGGCCACGCTATATTGATTGCATATCAAATCATACACGGAAAAAATTTATCCATGAAAAAGTCACGAACTTGTAGCTAGGTCTCGGATACGAGATAAAAAAATGAAACATTACATCCTTATTTCTATGAGAAATATATGGATGAATTTCGAAGTTTCTTCCGAACAGTTCAAATTTCCTACGAACAGTTCCTGAAAATTTCAGACTGAAATGTAAAGAGGAAAAATTTTATTTGTGCGATTTAATTTATATTAACTTATAAATTCGCAACTCAGAAGATTCGAACCCTCACAGACTGCTGACTCACCAGTTTCTAAACATAAACCAAGAGTGCGTAAACACGCGGAGCCATCAAGGCCAAACAAAATAGGTATTATAAAACTTCTAGTCACTCATCCGACGAGCTCGAAGCACACATACGAGCGCACGCAAGCACCGTGCGTTTGGGCGAGCATGTGTCCGGGCCACGTACAGGCGAACCTACTTTCTAGTTCCCAGATTTGTCGGGCAAGCTCGTGAGTGCTCTGACAATCTTTTCCCAATCACTCGTAATATTTTTGTAATTATTCACGTAAAAAAAGTAGTGAACCGTTTTAGAACTTTCACAGCGAGTTCGTCAATCTTTCTCAAAGTTCACAGATTATTTACGAAAATACATAAATATCCGACCAATTTTTCTCATATCCGAGACCTAGCTACTAGTTCGTGACTTTTTTACGGATAAATTTTTTCCGTGTAGACGAAAAAAATACATCCACCGACAAAAATAGTTCGAATACAAGAAAGATTACAAAGATAATAAGAATGTGTACACAAATAAGAATTTGAGTATCCACCCTGAAATACGTATATACAACTGACAAATATTTGTTATAAAGCAGAGGCAGTAATGTGTGATTATTATACGAACTGAAGTAAACAGAATGACCACTTATATTGGCAGTACAGAATACGATTACAGCATTCATGGAACTATCAGTTAGATCCTGATCATTTTCATCTACTCTGTATAGGGTGAAGCACAATACTACTCATCAAGTAAGTATCAAGGTAACAAGGTAATGGGTTATTCAATGTGGTTTCTCTGTAACCTTGCATATGGGAGTGTGAGAGAGAAAGGGCGTGACATTTCCCTATAAATCTGTCTCTATCATGTATATGCTACATTTAACCGAAATTACCTTGTATTGACGTATTTTGTGTTTCAATATATAATCTATATCGTGATTATTCTGGCAATCTGCCGATATAGGCGACACACGAGTACATACTCCATACACGCTCACTGTGGTAACAATGCCCTACGTCCAAACGGTCGATGTTTCGACGCTTGATGTTTCTTAGTCCCAAACGAATGATTCGACAAGTTCACAAGAATCATCTTAATCCTTGTGTGCACACACAACTATATCCACGGTGCTACACACCCGGGTGCCCACCTTCCTTTTTTCATTTTTTTAAATACACTCAACTCCCGATATAAGAAGTTCCCAATATAAGTTTGGGGCATGGCTTTCATTGGCCTTGATACTGAATCGGAGGAATCCAAACGTAAAGAGGCAGGGCGCATGTGTAATTTCTGTTGCATTTTGAATCATGACGCAACCTGATGGAAATAATGCGCTGAGTGTGAGACCCTCGAGCTATTTGTCACGCTTTACTGAGCACATCCTCTCTTTCTGCCCCGCGGCTCCTCTCTTCACGGAACTGTGGAGGCCATCAGCTCTGGGAATATCGTAAAACGGGGGTTCTTGTGCCGGGAGTTGAGTGTAATTGGTCAATTGAAATCATTTTCTTGTCTTTTATTTCAAAAAATTAATATCAAAGGGGAGTGCCAAAGTCATAATACACTTTAAAATACTCAAACAATTCACCTGCTGTCCTTAGAGGACCTCGCGAACGGAACGGTTACGCTGCAACTCGAGCTGCAACTCGACGCACAATATTGCACGTCGGGTTGCCGCACACATAATGTAACGAATAAATAATTAAATTATTATCAATTCTATTATAACTCCACAAATTTCACGTGCATGAATCAAAACTTGATAAGAAATTAATAATCCACTCAAAGTAAAATTTTTTTATTGTGGGCACTCCGGGTCCCTTGGTGTTTACTCCTGGATAAATTGCTTTGGGGAGGGGTGGTATTTTGCTATTTACAGTTTAGATCTTAACATTAATTTCTATACATTTAAGATTTTTCTTTTATTTTAGTGTGGACATGAGTGGAAGAAAAAAATGGTTTAGAGGTAGGAATTGGAAAATTGGCACATGGTCTGAAATATCAAAAAAAAATTAATTTAACAATATTTCATACTTAAAGTGTTCAAAATTAGTATTTTTGAATTTTAAATATTTAGAATTGTACAATATCCAGTTATAAGTATTAAATATTTGATTCAAAATTAAAAGCTTGGCAACTACAAATTCGCGCCTTATTGCTGAATTATATTAGTATTATTCAAGCTTCAATCTGAAATTGTACTTTTTTAATTTGGAATTTCTTAGATTCTATGGATTTAATTTGGAATATTTTATCGACTTTATATTTTAAATTGATATCTAAGACTGTCAAATTGAAATTCTCTCTTTTCTGACGCTACATATAAAATACTTAATTTCAAGCTTGCAACAAATGCGACAAAAACCGAAAAGGAGAAAATAAATAATAAACTCGCCGTGAATTCGATCTCGGGAGTTTCCACTTTGTCTGTATTTACAATTTTATGGTGCTCATTTAATTAGCACTTTGCTTGCTTATAGAAGTCAAAATAAAAAATATTACTATAAAAAACCTATTTTTTAAATATTTTGAAGTACTAGCAAAGAAAGGCAATAAATATTTTTTTTGTGACTCCGCTGCATTTACGCATTTTTATGCGACAGCGTAGAGTATCATAATGTTGTACATTACGATACAGCGGAAGATCACTTTTCACATTACACTCCGCTGTATCGTAATGTACAACTTTACGTCTTCAAGTTATCGTGTTCACAAAAAGTGATACACACGTCCGGACAATTGTTTAGAATATACTATTTGATATTTTCAAATTGAGGAATGTTTAATTAAACTAATTCAAAATTTTCGAAATTGTTACGATTATAAAGCTTCCTCTATGATGATGCAAAAGTGAATAAAATTCTTATAAAGTAAAAAAAGTGACCTTACAAGAAAGTTACAGTAAAATAAGCATTTCAAACTTAAAAAAAGAAAAGCAGAAAATAAACAATAAAAAAGTAAAGAAAATTGTTTTAATTGTTTGAATCAGACAATCAATCAATAAGAGTGTCAATTCTTCTTCAAGTAATAATTTCCATTTTAATGCCTTAAAACTTAAATTTTTTATAATTCTACATTCCATTCTTGAACTAGGCTTTCAAAATTGGAATATTTTAAATGTCAATTGCTTAAAACGTAAACATACTCGCAACAACTCTACGGAATTTCAAAACCAATACTTAAAAATCATTGGACTGTAGTTTCTAGTAAGAAAAAAATGAATCCCATTCATTTTCCAGTTTTCCGCTCCAACGACAATTATCAAATTAAAGGCAAACTTTAGCACATTCAATGTACAGTGGTAATCACATATGAATGAAGAATTGAATATTTCATCAAGGTAATTGATCATATTACATCTACAAATTTTGTATTCAAAGGGGAGTTTATGAAGATAAGAAATTATAATTAAATTCGTACAAGAAATTTAGGAAGTAGATTTAAAGTTAGGAGTTCGATGAAGATATTATTGATAACAATCGGTGGGGGATTAATCAAATCTATCTACCTGTGATTTTCACTATAATGTAATTTTCAGTACATGTTTTCCTTTCTAATTGACGTGTTTAGCTCACATCTTGAGATCGTTATTTATAAATAGAGGCTAGAAAATATCAAACAAACAGGCCCACCTGATCCACTCGTATTATGGGAATGACGCCAGAAAAATAATGAAGTTTATCCTCTTTTAATATTTGGAAAAAATAACACATTCTCGTCATAAATAGTCGCCTAATTATGAAAGGAAACACCGCTGAGCAAATAGCGGATTGATTTTTATAAATTTTGTTTTCACTCCGAAACTGCTTTTTAACTCACGTATGGATAATAACATTTTTGTTGCCAAAATTCAGTTTTCAGTTTTAATATCGGATTTACAAAAAAATGTTGATATTTCAAGTTTAATTTTATAGAATCTTGTATTAAACGATAAGCGTCATATTTCTGTGTTTATCACTCAACTCCCTAATAGCACGGAATGTGTAAATTGTCCGCCGCTTGGAGCGTTTCAGGAACGTTTCAAACAGAAATTACCGTTATTGTTATTAACATCAATAAATGTAAACCGTAAGAGATATGTCAAAATCCATTTCAGTTTACAATATGGGTATCATATTATAGTGTAGCATATGCGGTACTCAAAACTAAAAAATGACATCCATTTTTATCTATATCTTACGGTTTACGAGATAATTGTTGTCAAAAATAACAATAACGGAAGGTTCCCCTCGGGTCTCAGTGAAAAGTTCCTAGAACGTTCCACTGGAACGTTCCTAAGCGGTGTAACGTTCCGCGCTATTAGGGCTCCCTAATAGCACGGAACGTTACTGGGACGTTCCTGGAACGTTCCGCGGGAACTTTCGGAACGTTCCAGCGGAACGTTCCAGGAACGTTCCCGGAACGTGTAAAATGTCCGCCGCTTGGGAACGTTCCAGGAACGTTCCACTGGAACGTTCCAAACATAAATTAACGTTATTGTTATTATTATCAATAAATATCGCGTAAACCGTAAGTGATAGGTCAAAATCGATGTCAGTTTATGATACGCATATCATATTATAGTGTAGTATGTGCGGTACTCAAAATTCAAAAATGACATCCATTTTTACCTATCTCTTACGGTTTACGAGATAATTATTGTTAAAAATAACAATAATGGAAAGTTCCCCTCAGGTCCCAGTGGAACGTTCCTGGAACGTTCCGCTGGAACGTTCCGAAGGTGCCCGCGGAACGTTCCAGGAACGTTCCCGGAACGTTCCGTGCTATTAGGGCTGTAACTACAATATTTAAATAGAACAAATTACGGATGGTTGACGATTAAAATGACAAAAATCAAGGGATAGACTTTAAGGGTTTTGCAATATTATTTATTTGGCTTGAAAAGTGTGCATAAATTAAACTTTTGTTCCTCTAAAGCTTATAAACTTGATGCGTCATACGTTTTTAGGTTACTGTCAGAAATAAAGGAGAAAATCAGTATATCGTTGTAGAAAGTGGGGTTGAGACGCCGTACGGTAATGACGTTTGAGGTGTTCATATATTAAATCAAAGTAAATAGGAGTAGAAATCGAAAAAGTAACTGACCATTTTGAAAAGGATGATAATAAGTATATATGTATCAAATAAGAATAAAAATCACTAAAAGTTTCTAATTTGATGTTACATCACTGGAGCATGAAGTTTGCCTTCAATTTGACAATTACTCATAAAAGGAAAGAAAATCATCCCTTATGCTCTCCATACGTAGTTCGAAATCCCTGACAATTGACTATTTATGTTAGAATTACGTTCGAACTACCAGGAGTGAAAATAATTCGAAAGTTGAGGTAGGCATGCGAACTTACCGTGGAATGATTTTCCGCAAAAGTGGCGTAGGAAAATGGAGATAAGCAGATAAGTGGCCGAGTCAGGCGATGCTGTACTCTACTCTTGAAAAAGCCTTCTTTTTACTTGCGTGAGCTTGAATATTCCCTACGTGGTGGTGGTCCTCGTTGGCGACGTGAGTATTTAGGGTGGTAAATAATTGCGCTGCAGATAGTTACGATCGAGAAAATGCTTTTCCATGAACATTTTTACCTAAAGACCTTTTCTATCTTACGTAAGACTCTTAGGAATATAGTGTAAGCTCTTTGCAGAAAATACTTATAGCTGCGCAGGTAACGTGTTGGAATTATACGCGAGTTTGCCGCAAGTTCGAACAAAGGGGGCATGTACATTGTACATTGTACACACCAACACACCAGACTGGATTTGGTCGAACATGGCATGCTTTGCGAGATTGTATAATGACATAATATTCATGGTGCACGCTTATGCCAGCGAGTAGGAGGTAATGAGGGTGTCGAAACCAACCTTCGTCTTCTCTTGAAAACGTAGACGAGGGTGAATAAGGTTTGGCATTATAGTGCCGTCTCCAGTGGAACACAATCTAGGGGGTTGACCACTTGCCTAAATTCAAGTGGATAAAATATAAATCCTAGTTTAACTTCCGATTAACTTCGAGATAAATTTGAAGTCAATTTTTTTGACGTACAATGACGTCTATGTTCTCGGTCAGCGTGTCTTGGACATGAATAGAAAAAGGACATTAAAAGTGTGTTATCCCGTTGCAAGTGCGTTAGTGCGAGAGAGCGAACACGGATAGCATCGCATAAGAGTGTCTCATTCTGAGGTATGTTAAGCTGACGTAACCACATGTTCCAATCGAGTTAAAACCTATTTCATAATTAAGAGCTCATTTAATGCTAATTTAATGCCCTATTGCCAAATTTAATGCTCCACTATTTAAAAAAAAACGTGGGTTACGCTAGCTTAATGTTAAGCTGACCTAACCACATGTTCTAATCGAGTTAAAACATATTTCATAATTAATAGCTCATTTAATGCTAATTTAATGCCCTATTGCCAAATTCGATGCCCCAATATTAAAAAAAACGTGGGTTCCGCTAGCTTAACGTTAAGCTGACGTAACCGACGGTTTTTGAAAAAAATAATGGAGCATTAAATTTGGCAATTGGGCAATAAATTAGCATTAAATGAGCTCTTAATTATGAAATAGGTTCTACCTCGATTGGAACATGTGCTTGCGTCTGGTTAACGTTAAGCTAGCGTAACCGACGTTTTTTTTTAAATATTGGGGCATCGAATTTGGCAATGGGGCATTAAATTAGCATTAAATGAGCTCTTAATTACGAAATAGGTTTTAACTCGATTGGAACATGTGGTTACGTCAGGTTAACGTTAAGCTTGCGTAACCCACGTTTTTTTTTTAAATATTGGGGCATCGAATTTGGCAATAGGGCATTAAATTAGCATTAAATGAGCTCTTAATTATGAAATAGGTTTTAGCTCGATTGGAATATGTGGTTACGCCAGGTTAACGTTAAGCAAGCGTAACCCATGGTTTTTTTTTAATATTGGGGCATCGAATTTGGCAATAGGGCATTGAATTAGCATTAAATGAGCTCTTAATTATGAAATAGGTTTTAGCTCGATTGGAACATGTGGTTACGTCAGCTTAAGAGACATAAGAGTTGTCACTTACTCTCGCTTGTTTCTTACTTACGCTTCTTCTCCTCTCTTGCGCACGTTTATTATTCATATGGGTGATTCTCAAATTTAAGGCAAACTTTAGCACGTATAGTGACAATCACACATGAATTAGAATTTAATAATTCATAAAGAAAACTGATCGTATCATATCTAAAAAATTCGAGGGGTTAACAACTCGTGAAGTCAAGTGTTCACCTTCGCTGAAGTCACTGGTGTGAAGTCACTTGAATTCACATGAAGTAACTGAAATCACTTGAAGTCAGTGTACAATCCATCGATCGAGTTGTGAACCCCTCGAAAAAATTATTAATTCAAAGGGGGCACTTCTGAAGATAAGAAATTATAATTAAATTCGTACATGAAATAAATTGAGGTAGATTTGAGGTTAGGAGTTCATTGACGATATTATTCATAACGATCAGTGGGGATTAGCGAGCGTTCACGTATTACGAACGTTATTTTCGAATTTTTTTAATCGTAAAATATTTTGTATTATACTGGGACCTGGAATTAGTTACCTCGGATTTATTAATTCCGATAATTGCTGCCGCGGCGGTTTCGGGCTGAGAGTAGAGCTCCTCGGGGTCGAGAGGGGGCTGCTCAGCCATGCGTAAACACCAGCAGCGTAGGGACAAAGGAACACTGCGCGGGTACTGACGCGCGTATATTACGTAATATTAGGAAATGGTTCAAACGCCACTGACTATTTAAGTTTGGTGTCCCTGGAAATAGCTTTAAGGCCAATTGCAGGCTAAGCCCGAATTGTAATTAAATCTAGGTTCCAGTGTATTTTGAAAAACATAATAGACACACAAACATTGAAATTACTAAATGCTGGTACTATTTAAAATTTACCTACTTAAAACTTTTTCTGTACAATTAAGAATCACTAAACAGTTTTTAATGAACTAAACGTCAATAAACACTGAATTCAATCAATTATATCTTTGGATCAAATCGATTTGAATTCAGGCAGGTTCTACACTTCACGCAGAATCTCACAGTGAAGAAATATGTTGCTTTTTGGGAAAAATTATGTTTCACGTATTTATTTTATTGGAGCTAGAAAGTATTTTCCACGAAATTACGAGTATTACAATTTTGACGTCTATTTACAAAAAAAACATACAAACAAGCATCTATAGTTTTCGATCTGATTGAGATATTCCACTTTAATTTGAATCCTGGTGAGTTTCACCATCCTCTTTCGAAATTCGCCGAATAAAAAGATCAAAATCAAGAAAATGGCGACGATTCTTGTGCAAATATAAAAATCTGGTTTGCACAAAAAACCCACACTTTCATTTTTTGGCGGATTTGGTCTTCTATAATGAAGACAACCTGCGAGTTTTATGTGGGCTTATCCATTTTTTATGACCGCTGGGATTTTGTTTGAAAAATGCCTCTCGCTCTTTTTTTATATCTTGCATTTTTTACGAGAAATTTTCTAAAATTCGATTTAAAAAAAGATTTTTAATTTTTCAATAAAATCGTCGCCACTTCGTTAATTTTGCTCTTTTTTCACAATTTCCGGCGGATTTCAAGTGTAATGGACGAAAATCGTTCACTTCTGCGCATATGATATCATTCTTTTCTCGCTGTTTGCTTTTTTAGAAATACATGCAATTAAAAATGTTACGTGATCGGGTCAAAAATAGCCCCCCCCCCCCACATCACAGATCTCAATGAAGCGTGAACCCTCTCCCCCCTTTCAATGTTACAGTGGGTGTAAGTAATTATATATTGCACTTTTAGCTTTTCTTGTTATATTTTTATTTCTGGAAATGGTTTATACGCCTGGCCATCTCTACATTGATCTTTCTGTCGGTAGTAAATAAACTTCCAACGTATACCTACTTATCAACTTATTCTTTCCTCTCATCGTCTAAGGCAATTTTGCATACTGCTGCGTGCGCAGCTCGCAAGTTCGAGCGCGCCTATGGCGCGCACCTGTTGGGTTTCGCGCTTCGCGCTCGATAATGTATTTACCTCGCACTGCGTGCTCAGTCCTTATACATCGCCACATTTTTGCCTAGGACTTTTAAAATTAAAGGTCAAACCATCGACAAGTGAGATTTAGTGATTGTGAATTCTCTTTTGTTAAAGCTCATTCGGCTTTAACGAACACGTTCTCATCACGTGTCCCGTAAGAAAAAAAAGTGAAAAGAAAATTTTCAGATCTAATTTAAAAACAATTTTGTTATTAGACATTTTATTGTACTTTGTGTCTTTTTGTCCAAAAATATAAGTTGTTTATTTTAAATGTAATTTTTCACGATTAAAACAAAAACTACGCGTCTTATCAAAAAATGATTCATAGCAAATTTGTAGCTCTTTTTTGGGTGAACAACTTTCGTTGATTAATTTTTTTCGTAGCTTGTGTCATTTGTTCAAAAATTTAAATTTTTATATTTTTAATGTTGTTTTTAACGAATAAAACAAAAACCACAAGTCAAATCGAAAAGTAATTCATAACGAATTTGTAGATCTTTTTTGGGTGCACAATTTTTGTCTATTCATTTTTTTTCGTATCTTGCATAGTTTGATCGAAAAATGGAATTTTTCATTATATTTAATGGGGTCAAAATTTGAATTTTCGATTTTTCAAGAAAATTCAAAAATTTGTTATGATAATCTTGTCGGGCTTTCAAAAAGCAACGTTTTTCTTATCCGGACTTTTTTTCATATCATGCGTTGTTTGGATTTAAATGTTCATTTTCGTTTGTTTTTTTAGATTTTGAAAACGCTATAACTACATAGCCGTACATAGAATTTTCAAATCTTGAAAATAAATGGTCTAAAAAATTTGGAAACTGCTCTAACTTTTTGAATTTCTATCCAAAATAGCTGGCTAACGAACTCGTCCTTTCTTTTCATACCTTGAAAACGTGTGCTAAAGCTCAATCCAATCTGATTGGTATTTGAAAAGTTATCGTGCCTACAGGATACAGACAGACAGACATACATACACCTTCGTAAAAATCGTTTTTTCTGACACAGGGGGTCTCAAAACGTGGAGATTTCATGAAAACCGACTAAGTCAAATTTTACATAAAACCAATACGGGAAGGGTACAACTGTGCACGGAGCAACTGTGCACGGGCCCATCTGTGCACGTCGGTGGCCACGGGTACAACTGTGCACGTTGTTGGCCACAGGCACAACTGTATACCGGCCATCTGTGCACGTGAACTGCTGCTAGGATACCATCTGTGCACGACTAAATTTTGACGTGCACAGTTGGGAGTCTCCCACCTGTGCACGCTAACCGTTGCTAGGGTACCATCTGTGCACGTGAACTGCTGCTAGGATACCATCTGTGGACGTCTAAATTTTGACGTGCACAACTGGTAGTCTCCTATCTGTGCACGCTAACCGTTGCTAGGGTACCATATGTGCACGTGAACTCCTGCTAGGAAACCATCTGTGCACGTCTAAGCTAACCGTTTCTAGGGTACCATCTGTGCACGTGAACTGTTGCTAAGGTACCGTCTGTGCACGTATAAATTTCGACGTGCAGAGTAGGGAGTCTCCCATCTATGCACGTGCACAGTTGTGCCAGTTGCCAAAAACGTGCACAGTTGTACCACCGGCCCTCGACGTGCACAGTTGGGCAAGTGCACAGTTGCTCCGTGCATAGCTGTACCCCTCGCAAATTGAGACATGCACAGTTGAGTGTCTCCTACCTGTGCCCGTGAGCCGTTGGTAAGGTACCATCTGTACACGTGCACAGTTGGGAGTCTCCCATCTGTGCACGTGAACTGTTGCTAGGGTAACATCTGTGCCCGCCAAATTTGAGACGTGCACAGATGGCCCGGTGTACAGTTGTGCCTGTGGCCAACAGCGTGCACAATTGTACCAGTGGCCACCGACGTGCACAGATGGGCTCGTGCACAGTTGTCTGTCACCTAACCAATACCTTCTCATTAGGATGAGAACGTAAGGACTACAAGGGACCAAAGTTTGCAATTTTTTGTTGATTTTTTACCATAAAAAATTCTTTTTAATAAACCCTTAAAGAATGGTGGTGGTAAGAAACCCCGTAAAACCTCTCAAAACGAACCCCATTGATAAAGAATGGTTAAAAAATCAGAAAAGCTACAAAGAAAGCTTAAAGTTTGTAAGTTTTCCCTGATTTTGTGTCCTGAAAAAATCTCTTTAATAGTCCCTAGAATAAAAGTGGGAGCAAGATACCTTGGAAAAACATCTAAAAACCACCCTATATTGAAAATGACCAAAAAATTTTAAAAACAATGACAAGGGTCCAAATTTTGTAATTCTTCGTTTATATTTTACCCTTAAACATTCTCTTAACAATCCCCCAAAGAATGGTGGTGGTAAGAAATTACGATAAAGGATTTTCAAAAATCAGAAAGTCGTCAAAGAAAGATTAAAGTTTGTAAATTTTCCCGTATTCTATAAGCTGAAAAAATCTCTGTAATAAGTTGGAGTAATTATTTTACTAAATAAATGTGAACTTTATCAACCCTGCATCTGATCATACGGAAATCATGCTATGTTAAAGTTTGTTCCACACCCCCTAAATTAAAAAGTTCGTTAAGTTTTTGCATATCGACGCCTCCGTTCAATATGAGTCTATGTGCTGACAGCGCCGTGTATGAGACTATGCGCTGTGTATAAGCATAGGGTATAGTCTCATACAGAGCGCTGTTAGCACATAGACTCATATTGAATGGAGGCGTCGATATAATGTATTTTTAAATCACTGTAAACGTTTTTGACAAACAAAATTTCGTTATATAATTTTTGTTTCATTGTACAGTTGAACGTCCACGCTTCTTTTCGACATTAATGGTTTCTTATTTCTGGGTAAGAAGCACAGATAAAATAGAATTTTCGTGATCGCTAATGTAATTGATATATTCGTATCAACTCAGCAGTGTCCAAGAATTTGGATTAAAGGATTCATATGGTTTACTATAGTTACTTATCGTATCACGCCTGAGGGCACTCGTCTAATTTCCTTTGTATATCTTGATTCAGAATACCACATCTGTCAAATATTTCCTGAGTTTAAAGCGTAATATTATACACCCGGGGGTTTTCACGTTAGGGATACGACACTTGAAGCTAGTTCAGTTCAGAGGGAGTAAGCGAATGAGATGCCGAAGAGAGAATGGTGAGAAAGGGAGGGTTGTTGAAGAAGATGTAGTAGCTGAGAGAAGTGCGGAGGTTGAACGAAGCTGACGGGTGGCGGACACATTTTTAATTAAGACAGTTTGGAGGCGTAATTAATTTTACGATAGCGCCAGCTAACGACCGGACTTGCTCATTCAAGTTTCCCGGCAAACCCTGTCGATCTTTTTCAAAAAACCTCTTCGTTGTTAAACAGTCATCAATGATGCTGGTTCTTATGCAAGATCATTCTCCTATCATGAAAGAAGGTCCCGATCATGTAAAAAGGAGCCTCTCGAAATCTGAAGTCACATTCTCTCTTCACCTATTGGTTGGATTTGTATTTGCCGCTTGTACTTTAGAATCGAGATCGGAGCTGCCAAGCTGTGACGTATGGACGCAGATATCTCAGACATGCGCAGTAGATTTCCTGTGTATTTTTTTGGTTAACATGACCTAAAAATACATAGGAAAACTACTGCGCATGTCAGATATTCACGTTCATGCAACACTGCTGCCAGCCACTGGCTGTCGGAGTTTGCGCAATAGTTATTCATGTGTATGTTTAGGTTATGTTGCCCGGCAGCTATGTTCGAAGTATAGAGAGAGTGAGATGATGTTAGATGACATGAGTGAGAGAGAAGGAATACTCGCGAATGGAGAGCGTCGAGCGGTATGTACTACGTAGACTAGGGTGGTCCAAAATCATACCCAATGAAATTTTTTTTCAATACAGAGCATACCACTCCCTCATTTTGTGAGGTTCGTAGAAAAAAATTTCCAATTTCGAGGCATATCGGTTAATATTAAGACGTGCCACAAAAGTCCGGAAAATTCCATAAGATTAAATAGGAAAATTTGTGTTTTTGGAAAAATGAGGCCCAAAAATGCACCGAAGAACTGAAATTGACTTTTGTTAAAAAGTCATTTCTTTGGTTGACAATTAGTTTTTTTTAAACTAAAAATGTAACTATTCCATTTTTGCTGGAAAATTGATATTTTTTAGTTGAAAATTCATTTGTTTGGTTGAAAACTCGTCTTTTTCGGGCTAGAAATTCAATTATTTTGGTAGAAAATTCATATTCATATTTCCTTATTGACTGATAAAACTTTCTTGGTTAAGAATTCAACTGTTTTGTTGAAAATAATTTTTTTTTATTAAAAATTAAAATACTTTTTGCTGGAAATATCAACTATTACACTTTTCGTTGAAAATTCATGTTTTTTTGTATCCCAGATTCATCACTTTTTTAAAAATTGAACTATTTTATTGAAAGTGTTGTTTTCTTGGTTGAAAATTGTTTTAACTGAAACTTTATTTTTCCATTTTTGGTCAAAATTTATCTTTGTGAGTCACTAAAGTGTTTAAAATAAACTTAGAAACAAAATTTTTTTGCATTAACATTATTGTTTTCCTCTAGGTGTAAGGTTATTTTATACCTAAAAGTGGAATTGAGAATGGTCAAGGAAAATGAAAAATTGGTCAGGGAAAAGTCAAGGAAACTCAGGGAATTTCGAAATTGGGATTTTGTGGCAACCCTTTTTCTGAAAGTAATTCAATTCAAAGCTGGCATTATAATATAAACTATAATAAGTTTGCCAGAAAGAGCTGTTTTCTGGGTTTTATTACTTCTCTGACATTTATCTTTGTTCACAATTATCTCCTTAACACAGTAGGTGGAGAAAGCAGTCGAAGGAGCTGCTGAGCGATTTATCTGCTATTAAAAAGACGAGCTATTAAGCTCCGCGTTGTAACACTGTATTAGCCAATAAAAGTGTCTAAGCATCGAGTTCTGTTTATGGACTGTGCCCAGCCAAGAGCCTTATCCAGAACGATTTCTCATGGTGGATATAAGCTTTATATCCGACCGTAAGTAAACTTGACCTCTACATTCCCGCAAGGCAAGGATAGTTACAGAGGCTTTAAACGTTGCTTCAAGTTACGTTAGTTATTTACTAGAATCTAGAACGTTAATAGATAGGAAGCTTCTTGGCTAAAACATATCCGCAAACGATTAGCAACTATAAATTGTAAAATCGTACAATGTTCTAAAAAATTCAGGAATATTTAACAATTAAATATACAATTATAATATTCTTCAGGAAGATTGTAGAATATTCTACTGTCTTAAAATGAACCAGTGAAATCTCACTGATTTCAAGTGAAATCTCACTGGTTAAAACAGCCAGAAGTGTGTCACTGACAATCAGTGAGAATTCACTGGTTCATTCAGTTTAGTTCTGGCACTGGTTTAATCCGTGAGGTTCACTAGTTTCTCAGTACCAGTAGTCATCTGGTCGTACGCCTTGTCGTCTGTCAGCTGTTTAGGTATGACACTTATCATCCATCACTATTGTGGTAACAGTTGTAAAATTATCTTTTAAAAAGCTCACTTTACTCTCACAATAATAAATGAAGGCCGGGCTGAAATATAATGGGATATAATATGTTACGCCTAATTGTGGGAAGACCCATCGTTATGTCAACGTGTCGCGTCGCTCAAAGTCAAACCCAAGAGTTCAGGGGCCTCCCACTATCAAGCGAAATATATTATATCCCCTGCTCCATTGCAGCCAGGCGCCGAATATTTATAAAACAAACACTAGTACACAAAAAGGTTCGTTTTCACTAGGGTTGTAAAATTTCATGAAACTTTGGTCCAATGAAAAGTTTCATGAAACTTTCAAGGTCTCGTGAAACATTGCAATGTTTCAAAGATGGTGGCGGGAAAATTCAAACCGCATATAAGGAAAATGAAAAAATTTGTTATTTTTACTTTCAAAGACTCTTTTAGAAAAGTGATTATGCACACAGTGCCATAATTTTTAATATTTTCACCAATAACACAATTTTACTGTAGTAACACTGAGAAACACTACATTATATTTCAAAACAAGTTTAAACTTGCGGCAAAGCGGCATACCAGTACCCCAGTACCTAACTTGATCTAATTTCCGCGCATGCGCATATAGAAGTTCTCTCCTTTCCCCCCAATGTTTCAAGAAACAATGAAACTTTGACTGTGAAACATTTGAAAGTTTCAAGTGAAAGTTTCAATGTTTCAATGAAACGTTTCACTGCTCACAACCCTAGTTTTCACTCGAGAAATGCCAAGACCTGACCGGCGACGCGCGCGTACCAGACGACTGGAGGTTCATGTGTTGCCCGCGTGGAGCGCTATATCACTGGTTCAGTCTATCCTTTGGCGTCACTGGTAGATAGCCTTATTTTAGTTGAATCACTTACTGGTTCATCAAGTCAAAGTGGAAAAATCACTGGTTCACCAGTGATAATTCAAAATACTCATTCAACCAGTGACACTTTCACTGGATCAGTTTAAGAGAGTATTCATTTTTTAGAGTATTCATCATTTTAGAAAATTCCAGAACATTTCAGAGCATTCGACAAGATTCGAGAATTTTCAAGAACAGTGACAAATACTCTATTTCAGAACATTGCATTGTAGATTATTTCCAGATATTCTAAGAATATCAAGATCATTCCAATTATTAAAAAATTTAGAATAACGTTCCAAAATCGTATATTTTCCAAAAATTCTAAATTGAACAAGTAATGTTTTTCAACTTATAATTTTTACATTCTTGGCCTAATGTTTTATTTTAAATCTGTCTTCGTCGGTTTTCATCAAATCTCCACATTTTGAGATCTCCTTCGTGATCAAAAAAGATTTTTACGAAGGAATCTGTCGGTAGTATCGTATCGCGTAGTAGTAGTAGTAGTAGTAGTAGTAGTAGTAGTAGTAGTAGTATCGCGTAGTCACAATAACTTTCGAAAGACTGATCAGGTTGGATTGAGCTTTAACACACTCTTTTAAGTCCTAATAAGAAAGGACGAGTTCGTTAACAAGCCATTTTTGACTAACAGTTATGGGTTTATCGATCGAAAATGCTGTTTCAAAAATAAAAAATTTCATATTTTTGGTAAGACGAATATTTTATGCGTAAGTCGTGGTAATGCTTAGAAAAAAAATATATTTTTTAGAAAAACTATGCTATGGTTGATTCCGAACCAATCCATTTCGATTATTTCATTTTCCAAGTAGGAAAAGAAACAATCCAAAAATGTATACATTTATAAAATTGCTAATATTTAAAACATTCTTTATAGAAAATTTAATATAAGTTTATATTATAAAAACCTTTTGTAGTTTTTCTATAAATAATCCCTGAGGTGGAGGTCTAACTTTGTCTCGAAATATGTCGGTTCCCTAGTAGTATACAAAATACGGAGAAAGAATAAGGAAAAAGTGAGAGGTTGGTTTTGGTTGATTTTTTCTTTTTTCTCCCTCTTTATTCCTTTGTTATGTGTTTGTCTCTAATGAGCCGAAAAGGAGTTAGTTTGTAAATCTAATTTTGAATTGTTAATTTTTGTCATGCTCTGATTTCGCTGAATAAAATTATTGATAAGGAAGTAGATTTCATTTCACTCCTAAATAAACAAAAGAAAGTATAGTTTTTGTTTTAATTGTGATAACGCTTTAAAAAAATGAAAGTAAATTAAATGTTTTTTCCTTATAAAATAAAAACAAATTTAATGATTTCTTTAAAGGTAGAGGTTTCGACAGATTAGTAATATTTGCAAGCAAGCTTCTGTACATGCAGATTTTTTATTATTGTTCAGTAGTAAAGTATATACTTTTTTTTTTAATTTTCAAAAGTTTTAGTTTCCAAATCCAAAAACTGAATAGAAGATATTAACCGAGTTCATTTTTTTAAATACTTTTCTCTGAGGCCAAGCCTCAGATTTGTTTTACTGGGTCGGAACGAATAGATTAATGTATGGTTGATTCTGAACTAATCTATTTAGATTATTACATTCTCCAAATAGGAAAAGAAACAATACAAAAAATGCATATATTTCTAAAATTGCTAATATATAAAACATTATTTGTAAAAAGTTGAAATAAAAAAGATTTCTTTCGAGAAATTGAGTTAAAAAATTATTTGGCCTAAATTAATAGAACTCTTAAAATATTTGACAATAGGTTCTCCATAGAAAATTAGAAGAATTACTCAGTAGAAATAGAATCCATAGAAATATTAAAAGCATCAATTAAAAATAGTACTGCCTTTTTACAGTTAATTGAGAATGTTAATACCCCTTCTGATCACAGTTTGGTCTCCTTTGACATAACAGCCATGTTTCCAAACATTCCATATGAAAGAGTTGAAATTTTCATCAAGAATAGAGGGATTTGATTAAAATTCATACCATAATTACATTAGTAAAAAACAATTCCTTTATGCAATAAAATATATTTTTTATTCGGTGTTTTTTAATTTAATAATCATTTTTATAAACAAAAATTTGGAACTCCCATAGGATCAGTTTTGTCTCCTATCTTAGTTGAAATAGTAATGGAAGATTTAAAAAATAAAATATTTTGAAAAAATGCATTTTATTGTTGCGATTTTTATGCAAGATATTTGGATGGTTCAGCACTTTTTGTGCATAGAAATAATGTTGATACTTTTTTAAATGCATTTAATAGATACACTCAATATTACAATTCACTGTTAAAATAGAAACTGAAGTGAAATTATATTTTCTAGATATGACTTTAATTACAACCGATGAAGGATATATTATCACAGACTGGCACGGGAAAACGATATGCTGAGGAAGACCACTTAGTTTTCTCCCTAATCATTCTATTAAAAACAAAATAGGAGTAAATTGTCACATCAAGTTTTTCACGAAAAAGATATTTAATCGTGTGAAGAAATTCTTCTTCTTAACCATTATCCATTTAATTTTATTGAAATACATGTGCATAATAGAATGAATTATATAAAAAACAATCAAAATAATAAAAAACAGGGAAGATTATTATACATATAACACGATTGTTCTATCTTATTCAAAAAATTTTGTGAAGATTTTGAAATCAATGTTGGGTAAATTAGGTTTGCACACTATATATAGATTCATTCAAGAGTAATATGATTGTTAAATTAGGAAAACATAGACATGCAAAGTTAGAAAAATCATGTGTTATTTATAAATTTGATTGTGTGGACTGTGATGCAGTTTGTATAGGGCACTTAGGCTAAGGAGAGATGATCATCAAAATACTTTTTATGGATGTCCTAGATATCATTCAGTCCTTTTAAAGCATAAAATTACACGTGGTCATGATTTCAATTGGGACGATGTTAAAATTCGAAAAGGAGGTATGTAGTTTGGAAATTTAATTTTGAATTATGAATTTTTTTCATTTTCTTAGTTCCTTTCATCAAATTATTCATAAGAAAGTAGATTTCATTTCGATTAAAAAATTAAAAAAAAAAAATTAGATTAATTTTAGTATTTTCACTCCGCCTATTCTATACTGTCTTCGATACCATCCACAGTCCATACTGCAATAGCCACTTATGCGTGGCACGTCAATCATCCGATTTGTATTGACCACTTTGCAGTCTTTTAATTATCTCGGGATATAAAATCCATTTTAATTCGAAGGAGAAGTTCGCCCCTTTCTATTTCGCTTTGTTAACGCAGAGCTCAACCAACCCGTTCTGCATTATTCTCTTGGACTCTTGGAGGCAAACACCTTAAAAAACAATGAAATCCCTCAGTTATGTCGATTTACAGTGTATGTCATGCGATCACATGATCGTGTGCCTAATCCACTTTTAATATGTCTTCATTGTTGTCAGTCTGAAATCTGGGGTAGGATTCTATAAACTGGTATAGGCCAGCAGCAAGGGTGCATTAATCCTGGAATTACGAGACGCCCTATTCCACAACTAGTGAGCAACAGAGAGTGACAGAGAAATGTTTGGAAGAGAGAGAGAGAGAGAGAGACGACCCTACAGCATCCCTGCTTCCACAATTGTGTTCATGACATCGTGTCTGTATGTGCCACATCCCCTCTGGTTCGAGCACCCGGTGTGCCGTTATGGCGAATATAAAGTTTGATAACCGTTATTACTCTCCATTCTCCAGTTTATCCTTTGAACGAATTTCAATTTTCTTGGGGCTAAATTTCCGTCCTGTCTATCATCAAATTCACCGTAACGAACTGACCCGTAACAACGATAGTTGTAGACGTTCCGATGATCTCTACCACAGTCAGTAACGTCGTATTATTGGGGACGAAAGAGGGTATTATGGTGTTCGTGCAGTTATATCCCATTGTGTACAGTAGCATACAATAGCTAGAGACTTATTGACACCATTCTTGTCATCAATCAAAGAAAAAACAAATTTTTTCAGGCTGACCACTGAACCAGAAACAAACGGGAAAACACCGCGAAATGACCGAGAATTTTGTATCTTGGACGGTATTCCATTCTGTTTTCAGTAAAAATAATTTGTATTACTCGTTTGAAGAGTTTAATCGTTTTGAAATAATCCAATAAACAACAATTAGTTTGAATAAACGTTTGGTTAAATCAAACAAATAGTTTATTTAATTCAAATAAAGTTGTAATCAATTGAAATATTTTTTAAGCACATCTTTAAAAATTTTTGATTCTAACACATTTGTTCTAAATTCAAATTTCATGAAAAATATGGTGTAAAAAAAATTGATTTTTTAGGTTTTATAAATATAGTTAATTGGTTTATTCAGAAATAAGCCTGCATTTTAGGACTCGTTTAAGTTGAAAAGCATTTATTAAAAAAAATTGCGTGCTCTTTTGAACGCTTAGTACCACAAGTATATAGCTGAACATTTTTTAACTCAATACGTTCCAAATATAATAATTTCCAATTTAAATAATAAAAATTGCAGGAAAATTTCACGTTTAAATCTTTCAGCATTGTAGAATTTCAACGTGCCAAAAATCAAATGTCTGGAAATTCTTGTTTGTATGCTTTCAAGAATCAAAATAATATTACTATGATGTCATTTCAAATAAAAAACATTATTTCGAAAGAAAACCATTTTTAATCTTAGAAAAGAAAAAGTTTAACAGTGTTTTTTGCAATTGCATTTTTTTCGTGTCATCGCTTTTTACCAATTTTTTTAAAATGTTGTAAGTTTAACAGTAAGAAAAAATTATGTTAGAAAAAATATTGCTTACATAATTATTTTTCGTAAGTTTACAATTTTTTCATAAAAAATCAGGTTTCTGCTTTTATATGACATGGCAGATTATTTCATTTCATTTCCTAAAATTATACAAAACATTGAATTAATTAAGGCTCTTGATGCGATCACATAGGTTAATATAGCGCTTATATAGGGTTTACTTGGATGGGAGCCGTCGTAATAGATGAGGTATATATATCAGCTTTTAAGCTTTTAAGCAATTTCAAATTCGAAGTGTTTAAAATTCAAAATTATTGATTTTAAAATATACAATATAAAATATGAAGCAACTAATGTTGTGCAATTTAAGGCTTTGAAGGCTTTGAAAACCTAACAAACATTTTAAAATTTAAGTTTTTATAACTCACACTTGGACAGGGGAAACGTTTCAAAGTTGAAAAATGCAAATTGCAGCCTTATAAAATGAACAGTTCACAATTGAAACTATTAGTGGTATTAAATTATTCTTTGTGCAGGAATTTAGTGCTTATTCAGTGCTAATTTATGCCGCAAAAATTAAATGTTGCGCCCGGTAATTTTGGTCAAAAATATTTTGTAATGCTGGCTTCAGGTGATGTGTAAGATGTGTAATTTTGTGATTGTGTCCCGGACTTCTGTTTTAAGTAAAAATGTTTGCTGTTAAGCATTTCGTTGTACCTAGTTTGTGTCGGTTTTCCATAAATTTAAAGTAGTGATTTTTAATCTATTTTTTCGCGAATAAAACGCAAACTACGTGTCTTATCAACACATTATTTCAAGCAAATTTGTAGATGCTATTTAGGCGAACAATTTAGCATTCAACGTTTTGATTATAGCTTCTGTCGTTATTCAGAAAATTAAATTTTTGTATTATTTATTCCATGTTTCACAATTAAAACAAAAACATATGGCCTGAAGAAAATTTGTAGACCTTTTTAAAATGAACAATTTTGCTTCTGAACATTTTTTTTTTAATCTTGTATAGTTTTTCTGGAAAATGGAATTGTATATTTCTTAAAATAAATTTTCGGCGGATAAAACCGAAACCGTGGGTCAAAATTGGCTTCTTAATGAACTCGTCTTTTCCTTTTCCATTTAGGCCTTTAAAAAGTATGCCAGAGCGCAATCCAATCAGATCCTTTCTTCGAAAGTAATAATGTTTAATCCAAAACGTGAAAATGTATGATAAACGGCAACACTCATGAAAACTGGTGGAGTCCAGGTCAATTGATCACGGTAATTTTCGTGTCAGGATAGGATTTGACTGTAATTCAGGACATATGATTGCTTGGCGGTGATAAAATCCCACCAAATATTTTTCGAAAGTTTTGTGAAAAAAATACAAATGAATAACGCGTTTTCCAAAAAATGCCACTTTTGTATTTTTTTTTCGTCAAAGGAAGGAACAAGTGTGGTCTACAAGTCCTGAAATTATTAGAGTGTGTTTGCCACTGGTTTTCCATGAAAAATATAAACGTCAGGTCTTCTATGGCGCGGCGCGGCTCAGTAGGGCACAATGATTTTCATCATGTTTACATTTTTTTATAAATAAAATGTAATAAAATCCTGCATACATCGTTGACATCCGATTCTTTAAAAAGGTTTTTAATACTTTTTCATTTCATAAACAAAATTACAATAACCAACATTTTTAACTTTTGAAAAATACCGTTCGTTATAAAATATTCAGATTCATTAAAAAAGATCTAGAATCGATGACACAACAGTTTATAAATTTTTTTCCGTAGAATTGTAGAAGTATAACCATGTGTTGCATTTCTTATAAACGAATAAGTGGATGAAAATAATTTCGTGGGGCTCAGCAATGGCCGACTAACCTGAAGCCAGCATTACTAAATGTTTTTGACCAAAATTTCCGGGCTCAAAATGTAGTTTTTGCGGCATATATTAGCACACAATAAGCACTTAATTCCTGCAGAAAGGAGAACTTGATATCACTAATAGTGTCCGAGTTTCGCCTACCAGAGTTGTGGCTTCAGCTGAAGCTGGCTCTACTACATGTTTTTGACCAAAATTACCGGGCACACAATTTTTTGTCTGCATTATAAATTAGCACTAAATGAGCACCAAATTATGGCATAGTGCCCATATCGATATGACAATGTTGTAATTCCAGATTCCGGGACCTGCGCGTGTAATAATGTTAGTGCTTAACATGTAGTAGGCGTCTGTAAAATCTGTCATATTGATTTGAAAACGTTAGTTCGTACATTTCGAGCTTTTACGCAACACCCGTTTTTTTTTCCTTGTTCTGTTTAGTAACGAGAAATTACGAATTTACAGGGAAAATGGAACAGCGGGGCTTATTTTAAGAAAAATTTATTAATTGTTTTCAACTAATTGTTATGACTGACGTCGTGAGATTCGTATATTAATATCGTTTTTATGAAAATTACGGATGTGAAAGAAATTTTTGATGCAAATGCGGATAGGATATCAGGAAGATTAATAAAGTTAAGTGTGGGATGAATTTGGTAAACGCAGTTGGAAAATTTGTGAAGTCAAATTACTTTATAGGAAAAGCAGAGTAGCGTAGCTACAAATCTGCGTATTAAAAGGTTTTATAAATATACAAGCATATTGCAATTACCTGTTAAAATAGGTCTTAGCACGGAATCTCTTGGGTTGCACGTCCTACTTAAAGTGTTATACGCTATAAATTAGAGCGGAGCCGCAGGGTATTGCTTACGAATCTCATTATAAACCTGACATGAATTACGCCCTTAACATTCTGGGTTAAAAATTATGAGCGTCTCGTTTTTTGAATATTATAAATGAAATTTAAAATGATGTCTGCCTTATTAAATTGTAAGTTTGAATCTACTTTTCAATATTATTTTGTAGATCGTACTTGAAAGACGTTTAATCAAGAATTGGAGCATGTGTAAATAGGTTCTCAATTATCGGTAATAGAGGATCGTAGTGTGGTGTATGTACCTTAATCGAAGTTCGAGTTTAATGGGATAAACATAGTAACTCTCTCGTGCAAACACTAAATTAGAACAAGATTCGTTGCAAAGTGACAAAGTTACAGAATTATAAACAAGATGAGAAAATCGAATTAAAATTAACTCAACCAAGAAACCACAATTTTCAGTTTGATCCCTGTTTGCTCATTTTTGACGTTGTATATTTTCCTCCAGCATATTTTGCTAGATTTTAATTTTCACTCCCGACATATAGGCATATTTTCCTCTTCCGGAGAGAGGATTTTTTAACCTCATTTTGTCATCAGGAATCGCAGGATCATATGCAGGAGGGAAAAAAGGGATTGTCAAATTCCTCTTCGAGTAAAGTCCTAAACCCTTTTCCAAGAGGAAAATTACCGAAACATCGAAACAACCGAGAAAACGTCCTCTCCTTGACAAAATAAAGTTAGGTACTCAACATAATTTCAAAAACGGTTGTAATTCCAAACAATTCAAGCACTAATTTGGCCACACTCGTCGCCCTCTCCAAGTTTTCGTGAAAGGGGGTGATATTTTGTCGGAGATAAATTTTTAATCTTCTTCACTGAAAAAAATTGTTGGTTGCGATAACAAGCTTCTTATTAGTAGGCATGATATTAGCTGCGACAACTACTTTGACGGTAAAACTAACTAACCAATTTTGTGCGACAACACGTCGCCGTTAGTGTTAATAACGATAGCAGTAGTAAGCCCAACAAATAAAAGTAGTCAAATTTATTACCAATGTATTTTGCAACAAAAAAAAGTAGTAAAGGTTTCAAGTTTTGTTCCCTGGCGACATGGGCAGAACTGAAACCTAAGCACTCTGTAAAAAAGAAGTATCATTCGAAGGCTAATTGCAGGTATTAAAATAAGACTCAGAAAAAACAGCCTCGAGTGGTACTAAAATGAGACCACTGGTGTGAATCCGGATTGATTTGTTTTACATTGGAAATAACAGCATGCAATTATGATATTGTGGCCAACATTCGCGTCACAATATCGCACGTCATATTCACAATCTTCGTCATGTTTAGTATTTCAAAGGTGTTAGAGAAGTCGATCACTTCGTTTATTTATTTAAACATACTGGAAGTTCAGAATCTGCTGGAAATTTGGAGTTCAGAAGATTACTTCGAAAACTTCCAAGGTAAGTAAACAATAGTTAATTCGTTAGACTTGGAGCTTTCAGGATTTCATCTGAGTAATACAACCCCCTTATACCGATTAGTTATCCATGTAGAAATAATTAGGGAAAATTCACATTAAATCCACGTGGAAGCCCAGTAGGAATTCACTATGAATTCTCGAATCGTTTTACAATCATTTTTTTTGTGGGTCTCCGTGTGAATTTAGACACATCATGGATAGAACGAGATCACAGGAAAAACTGAGGTTTCCATTACAACAAATTTTTGGTTCCGAAGGAGCTGCAACAAAACGAAACCCCTCTTGCTGAAAAGGAACCAAAAACGATTATTTTGTTCCAAAGAAGACTCTATTCAGACCTCCAAAGGAACCCAATTTTAAAAGAGTCTTTTTCCAAAGAACCTTTTTTCGCTTTGCCCACTTCGACATTTTATCTAATTAATAACACAACTTTTACCTTAAAGCAAACATATAATCGAACTCTGATAGACATACTTTAATGAAGAGAATTAAAGTATAAAATATTATCGCGATTAGAATAGACACAATGACTTAATAAATACCATTTGCAGGTTATGTAGCAAGCTTGTAAACATAAAGGCGTATTCATATGCAAGAAACATTTCTTCTTAAGACATCAGTCGATAACTGTCAATCAATCCCTAACTTACCAATTCCACTCTGCAAGCGGTTTGTTTGTGAATCCCCCTACATGTTGTTCTGTTCAAGGTGTATAACTAAGGAACTCTTTTGGGTGTTTACAGGTTTCTATTGGAGCTCAAGTTTCAAAAGATACCAACTTTCATTTAAAATGCAACTTCAGTGAACCCCCAGTTTTTTTGTGTTTTGGTTACTTAGGTAAAATTTGGAAAGTTTCACATGTCGCTCGAATTAAGTATTTTTTACCTATGTTTAAGTTAATTAATTCAATTTAAATTATACAAGTTTTTATAGTGTACATGAGGGGAAACTGATTAGTGATGCATTTTTCCTTTCAGGCGTTGAAACTATACCAATTTTAATAGTTAGGATTACTACTTTAAGTGTACTTACTGCTTAAAGTAGGAAGTATACCCTGGAGAAAGTTTTGGATAGGAATTCATTCCGAATTATGCCGGAATCTGTATCTGAACTAACCCGAACCAATCCGAAAAAAGTTCTACATTTCGTTCGATCCAAATCGGTTAAAAACTAATCCGTCTCAATCCGGTTCAACCCGAACTTCCAATCCAAACCAATCCGAACTAAATTTTTAATCCAAATGAATCCGAATGAATCCAAACTCAGATTGATATATAATGAATTTTCAATCCGAATGAATCCGAGTTCAGATTGAATTGGATTCATTCGGATTGAAAATCGGTTAGGTCAATCCGAGTTCTGACTCATTCGGATTGAAAATTTGGTTCGGACTGATTGGGATTGGAAGTTCGGATTGAGTTGGATTAATTTTCAACCGATTTGGATCGAACGAAATTGAGAACTTTTTCCGGATTTGTACAGATAGATTCGGATTGGTTCGGATTCAGATTTCGAAATGATTCGGATTGTTTCGGAATGATTCAGAATGAATTCCTATCCGAAACTTTCGCCAGGGTAGCTACCTGAAAATGGTTATCTATACCATCGGAAGCTGTTGCGACAATAAGTAAAGTAGGGTAGGACAACTAATGTAATTCTTAGAAATAAAATTAGAAACCAAAACCACTTAATTGGCAACGGCATATATTACAAACTAAAGTAGTTGTCTTCACTACTTTATAATTTGTCCCAACCAACCAATTTTTTCAGTGTTGGAATCAGCAATTATTTCCTGATGAGTCGTGAAAGGTGAAAAAGTACCATAATCTTACGATCATTTTAGAATAGTCAACTTTTATCCTTTCTGTGCGCAATTGACGGAAAATGTTAAAACTCTCTGCTTTTATAGGAAAAATCTTAGTCTGTAATACGTAATTTGTCCCATATTTTTAGAATTTTTTTCTACTAAGACTTTCACTATAATCTGCACAAAAATTTATATATCGAAATTTTTTGGACAGATTGTAGAATCCTTTGGAATTCTTTAGAATTCCGTCGACAAAGAACTTACGTTGACGTTGGCTGCTTGAAGAAAAAATTAAAATGCGGCTCATTTTTCCGGAAGCTAATACTTCACCTTTTTATATCCCTTATATACATAACATTTGCCATCTATATTTAACTCAATTTTTATTTATCCGTATTTCCTTTGTCATTTCAAATGGCAATTCGGTCAGTAAAATAAGCCCGTTTTGGTGTTAAACTGTTTGGCCAATTGCAGAGAATAACGTTCTATCTTCGGCGTTGTGGAAGTTCAACGGTGCGTTAAAATCCTAAAAACTAGAAAGATAGATTCAATCAGGAAAATTAGCCACAGACGCGATGAAGCGATCGATCGAGTGCTCTTCGCGGTTGGACGACTTTTCGACTCTCGTCGAAATCTCCTCTGTCTCTTTCCCTCTGTCTCCTTTATATCCTTTATCTTTTTCTCTGGCATAGTCTCCTATCTGCCCCCCCCCATCCCCTATTCTCGTCGCTTCGAACGTGCTCTCGCAGTCGCTTCATCGAAATTCTCTTCGCGTTAGCTCGGCAGAAAGCAAACCCATTCTGGGGTGGTCTGCCTCCCCCCACCCCAACCTTCGGGTCTTTCGTTCATCTCAACCCTTCCTTTTCACTCTCTCACATACGAAAACACAGCTTCATGTATGAAGCATGCTCAGGGGTCTCCCCGTGTCAAATCTCACGGAAAAATCTAATTTCTTTTTTGTGTTGTTTTACATCAGTTAACGATAGATAACACGAAAAGACTAATTTTCTAAAAATGTTAGTAGAGCAGAGTTTTTATTTTCAAATTTAGAACCCTTTAGAGAACCTTGTCCCAAAAAAGTATGATGTACTTTATTTCAAGCTCTCGATGTTCAGTGTTTTTGAATTTAGGTTGGCCTTGATTCTCCTGAAAAAAATATGTTAGATTGAAGTGGTTAATTTAATTTCAAATTATATTTTAATTGACGGAATTCAATCATCAGACCAATGGGCTTAGGTATTCATAACAAAATTAATCAATTTTAAGGTAAATAAAATGAATTAATTCTAACTTATGTTCCTATTCAGAGTCTGCGAGTTAAAGATTTATTCAATCATTTTTAAATATACTTTTTGGAATTCTTCAGAAGTTTCCCAATTTTTTTTTATATATATTTTTCAATTTTAAAACATTTTCTGGAATTTTGCAAACAAAAACGAAGTCTTTGTTTAATACGCATCCCTGATCTTTTTTCATTTGGTGGAGAAAACGTTTGCCTATATTTTCTGATTTAAAAAAATATTGAACTCCACATCTAAGCCTTCATATCACCTAAAAAAATGAATGCTGGAAAGTCAGGGAATTTAAACCTGGTAAGGAAAAGTCAGGGAATGTCAGGGAAAACCTGAAAGAGTTTGGGAATTTTCGATAAACTGAAGTTCAAGTTTAGAAAATTCCGTATGACTGTTGTCCCTAAAAGTGTTTAAGACAAATTTAGAAACAAACAAATTTTTTGTGCATTAACATTATTGATCTCCCAAGGTTTCAAGGTTGTTTTTATACCTGAAAGAAAAATTTATAAAGGTCAGGAAAAATGAAACATTGGTTACTTTGTAGCAACCCAGAATAATAAAATTTGAAAATTGTATACTCAATTCTTGGGATGTTTTAGTAAATTTACTTAAATTATCTTTATTGCCTGTGAAAGTAGTAAATATACACCCATTGTTACACATAGTTCACTGTAAATATTAATAGTTAGTTTATATAGTGGCGGGGAGCCCTAAAGGACCCCCTCCCCCCCTGGCGCTCAAGCTGTAAAGCGTACCTATTATGGCACATGTTTAACCAATCGCTCTCAGTATATGATTCCAGACCTCTTGGTGCAGCCCACGATGTCAACTGGTTGCGTAATAATTTCATCAGGTTCCATGAAATGGGCCCCAAGGGTTTGTTGCCTGAACCTAGCTAATGATGGGCACTGGCATAATACACACAGGGATGTTTCGTCATCTCTGCTGCATTTCCTGCACTCTTTCGTGGAGTCAAACTCCATTTTTTGTATGTGATAGTTCAAGTGGTTGTATCCTGTGAGCATCTGATCCATTGTCCTTAGGTCTTTCTTATGTAATCCCAGGATTTTCCTTGCTCTGCCCAACCGGTACGTATAGCCCAGGATGGCTTTCGCCTTTCGACAACCCTGGGTTTGTTCCCATTATTGCTGGTGCTTCGTCCGGGTCCAGCTTTTTACGGCCATCCCGATGCAGCAAGACGCTAGTCTCTGTACCGGTTCCGGTCCTATGTATTCACTTGCTGCGCCGCTTTTCGTCAGTTGGTCCACTTTTTCGTTTCCCTTGATCCCTGTGTGACCAGGGACCCATATGTGTGGGTCACGATATTCTTTTCTGCAAGTGGGTTTGATGTCTTTTTGCATTCCCACACCAGCTCTGATGTTATGTCTGTTTTGCACACTGCAGTTAATGTCGCTTGGCTGTCCGAACAGATTGTAATCTGCCTATCAGCAGCGTTTAATTCTATTAATGTATCAGCGCAACGAAGGACGGCCAGGACGTCCGCCAGAAATACGGTGGCATGCAGTACTCCCAACGAAGGCCCGGTACAATCCTACGCATGCGTGAGGAGGAGTATCTCATTGGTTCTTCCTTCCTGTGATGTAATAGATTCCTGCTCCTGATCTCCTTCTCCTTTGGAGCCGTCTTTGTAACAGATGTCCCCTTGGAGCAGCGGGTTAGCATTTGCTTTCCACATATTCCTACTTGGGATACAGACGCGGAAAGTCTTGGTAAAGTTGAAGCGTTTTTTGTCTTGTCTCATTTCTACAATTGGCAGTGTGCTGATGTCACTTGGGAGCCTAGTGTGTATAATCACCCAAGTCCATCTCTTTGCTCTTGCCAGTTGACCCATCGCGTGAGCTTCCTCGGTGGTTCTCGCAACGTGTAAGCTTCTTATGCTTTTCTTATTCTTCTTATCCTATCGCCGCGCCGCTGTAAGCGTAGTCCTCATTTCTCCCGTCACTCCCCTAAACCCTAGCGTCTGTAATCGTTGCAGCCTGTCCTGCATCATTTGAGTTTCACTCGTGGCCACCAGACCACTGCTGCGTATAGGAGCCTTGGTTTAAGGACAGCGAAGTAGAGCCATGCATTCATTTTTGGCCCTAGACCACACTTCAAACCGAAGGCTCTTCTGCACATCCAAAATGTCATCACAAACTTCCTGCATTGGCTCTCAAGATGCTTTGCCCAGTTCAATTTGCTATGTAGGATTACTCTTCGGTATTTAACTGATTCTGAGATCATCAGCAATGTTCTTCGATTCCCCGTAGAGGCCTCTCCAATCTTCCTGTTTTTAATTCTGATGTTTTTATCGTATTCGTACTGAGCCGTCTTATACATGTCCCTGTCTGAAGGCAATTTAGTTCTGTTTGCCTTGTTGTACAACGATCTAGTCTTTTTCGGAGTTTCTTCAGGTGGGTGTACCATAATTCTGCTCCTTTCCTAGACTTAACTGTACTTGGAGGGCAATTGTTCTCGTATGATGTGGTTCAGTAGCTTGTGGGGAATTCCACAAGTTTGACTATAGTTCCTCTATATATGAGTCCCACAGTGTATTCTTGCGGTATCTGATCTTTGAAACCCTCGCTTTTCTTAGGGCTAACTGGAACAATATATATTTGTGGTCCGAGAGAGACTCCTCATCGGAGACTCTCCAGCCCACTATCTTGCTCCTCAGTTCTTCCGAGCATAGAGTCAATTCGAGAACCTCACTCCTGTTTATAATCTAGAATGTGAGAGTATCGCCACGATTAAGAATCTCCAGCTTAGTACCCGCTAGGTATTGAAACAAATCTCTTCCTCTGCCGTTGATGTTTGTGCTCCCCTACATGTTATGGTGGAAGTTTGCGTTATAGCCCAACAGCAATGGAATCTTGTTTTCCTGGAAGTGCTGAATTAGAGCCCCCACCTCTCTAAGAGTGGGGGCCATTCTGCATCGCCCAGGATATAAGCCAAGGCGATATACACTTATAGTCTTTCTCCGCTTCTGCCCCTGAATCTCACTTTAATAA
Source organism: Andricus curvator (assembly GCA_932195095.1). Lineage (NCBI taxonomy): Eukaryota > Metazoa > Arthropoda > Insecta > Hymenoptera > Cynipidae > Andricus > Andricus curvator. The sequence continues at coordinate 22,426 of CAKNYM010051821.1, read as the reverse complement.
CGGTGAGGTCCTTGGAGCAGAACTTCCGAACCAAAATTTAATCCTTACCCTTTATGGCTATGCATGCCCTTGGTGCTTTTTCGCGTGGCCCCTTATATATGGAACCACACCCTCCTAAGCCACTAATCCTTTCCCTGTATACCCAGCCTTTTTGGATTAGGGAAATGACTGTCTGCATCACTGCCATACACCTGTTTAGAACCGCCGAGGCGCCTTTGCTATGGTGCAATTTTATCTGCACAATGGACATTCCCATCTCAGCTATTGATGGGCCAACCCTAGATAGCGTTGGTAATTGAGGGCCGTGAGGGCCCTGATTACCGTTTCGGAGAGACACACAGCTAAAATACAGCCCGTCCCCTGCGATCTGGGTCCCTGTCTGTTGGAGGATTCTCCAAGAATCGGTTCGCAGAGTGGGGTTCTGGAAGCTCAAGCGCCCCCCGACGACCGTCGGATCCTCAGGGGTACCCGGAATCAGTACGGTTGTTCTGCGGTACCTCTGGAGACACTTCGTCCCCTTGATCTCCAGGTTGAGTCCCTCGTTGAGGTTAAACGTTGGTGTTCTCTCCACTAGCCATTCCCGCGTCCAGGTGTCTGCGGCCTGCACTATGATGGTCCTCAACCTGAAAAAGATGTCGCTGAATCTGGGAGCGTGCTCCTCGCGGGGTAACGCGTCAATCTCTTTAGAGATTTCCTCCTTCAGCCTGTCCAGCTCCTTGGGAGTGGAACAGGCTTCAGGATAACCTGACGCAATGGTAACTCTCATCAGGCCATTGTTAGTCATCTGCGCGAAAGTAAGGCCTTGTGTTTACAGAGCCTTCTGCCGTTTGAAAGCTGTGCCATGCGGGTTTTCTTTTTCTGCGGACCGTTATGGTTTTTTCTCTTTAAAGAGAGCCCAGTCAACTATTGTTCCACTGCGGCAACCTAATTGTTGTCATCGATGTTAGGTGTTTTCACCGGCCCTTGAGCAGCCGTCCACCTCTGGCGGTGGGTTGAAGTCGGTCCCCGGGCCAGAGCCCTCATTATTTTTATTTGTTTTTTCTGTGTCGCTCATTTTGGTCCCACGAGTAGCTAGGGAAATAAAGTACATCCCCTGCAGAGCCCTGCTTGCAGGGGGTGGGTCTACATACTATGGGATTCGACCTGGTATACCAAAGTCTCCGTTAAGACACCTTCTTTGTGAATCCGAAGTGTCCACCTCGACTGAGAGAGGCACGTCGGGGTGTTCAAGGATTTGTTAACCCTGGTGCCATTGAGCCCTTGACACGGCTCCAGGAAGCTTTGCTATTACCCCCTGGTTGAATCGCTCCTTCGTTTCGGTCCAATAGAATAGAATCCGTCAGTTCCTCAGAGCATCTACACCTCCCGATGCAATCCCTCTAGTTCACCTATTCTAGGTCTCTCGTCCGATGAGATCCTTAATCCCTTCCACCAGCTCTAATGTCACAACTACCCTTTTCATGTGATGAAATATTTATTGCTTTCATACTAGTTTTAAGGTAACTAACTTTCATTACTTTGGGGTGGTTAATAGGGGGTCTATAAAAAATGCAACTTTTTTTGTCTTGATCACACGCCCCATAAGCTTGTTCCATTTGGTGAAAAAATACATGTGTATTTTTGTTTTGTTAAAAAAAAAATTAAACCGCGGCCCTGAGGCCTAAACTGCCCCGAAATAATTAAAACTATTAATTACCCTTAATTTTCGTAAAAATATTAAGTGTTTCACAGGAAATACAACTGATGGTACCAGGCGCTAAGGAAAAAAACTTAACCCAATAAGACCAAAAATACTAACCTCAATCGTGAAAAACTATCTTTCATAGGGGCAAAATTTTAAATTATCATATTTTCCACTTCTCTGAATCGTACCAAGATATCAAAGTACCAAAATATCTAAAGAATTGCGTGTAAATTAAAAAAAAATGCACAATTTGATATCCCCCCCCCCCATAAAGAGTAGTTTTTCACGCTTATGGGTAGTATTTTTGTTCTAATTAGATAAAGTTTTTTTTTTGTGGGCTTTTGATGCCATCAGTTGTATTTCCTTTCACATACTTATTATTTTTACGGAAATAAACGTTAATTAATAGTTGAAGGGTGGCCGAGCAAACGGGCGTAAGTATCAGATTTCGAAATTTCGTTCTGTTGACTCAAAATAGCTGTTTTACTCTTATTCAGATCCCTGTAGATGATTATGGTCCACTTCGATTTAAAGTGGGGCAAAATACATGTAAGGTATTTAAAAAAAAAAGTGATTACTTTTTTTTGCCTGTTCTTTTCACAATTCAATAAAGCTAAGTAATAACTCGAAAGAGCCTTCTTATTTTTTTCTGATTAAAAATTTATAAAGTTATGCAACTCTTTGTGTGTCGAGATATGTATTTTCAATTGAGACTCTCGGTTTCCTTTCTCTGTCCTCACAT
>CAKNYM010051821.1:0-19900 GCA_932195095.1 Andricus curvator | reverse complement strand
CCCCCCCCCCCCCCCCACACACGCAGTAACAGAAGTATTGGTGGGACTGACGTTACAGATAGACTATCCACCGTACGACGAATAATCACTTAACTTGGACATGATTTCGGCTCGCAAAACAAATTTCGCGCATAAAGGTGTTAGTTGGGTGTACAATCTAAACATGATTAATACAAACAATAAAGTAGCCTCGGAATGGACTGAAACTTGGATCGACAAAATGCATACACACGGTAAACGTAAAGGTCGAATTTCAGGCGATGAATGGAGACTGGGTGTCTGGAATGCTAGAGGAGTGAATGACCTTAAAATAAGAGAACTACGAGAAACTATGCATGCAAGGAAACTAGATATTTTATGTGTACCTGAGACGAAGAAAAAGGGTTGCGAAAGTAGAAACATAGAAAATGGGGTGTTGAAAGGCGGTTTTGAAATATGGTCAGGAGTAGGTAGTGAATCAAATCGTAGTCAAGGGATCGGTTTAATTATGAATAAGAAAGCAAGACAGCATCTCAAAGATCATGATTTTGTATCTCCCAGATTGTTGTGGGCTAGAATGAAGGTAGGAATCAGAAGGTTATTTATCATAGCGTGCTACGCCCCAGTTGACAGTAAGCCGCGAGAAGTCAAAGACGCTTTCTGGGACACTTTAAATGACACAATAAGTACTTGCGATCCAGGTGAAAGAATAATTCTGCTAGGAGATATGAACGGATGGGTCGGCGTTCAACGTCAGGATACAGATACAGAAAGGGTACTAGGTAAATTTGGGGATCCAAGAAAAAATTATAACGGGGAAAAATTAGTTAGCTTATGCCTAGAAAAGGGCCTATTTATTACCAATACTTGGTTTCGACATAAAATGATCCACACGTACACTTGGTGTAAAGGAAATAACCGCAGTGTAATTGACTTCGTTATTGCGGATGAAAGACTAAGAGAACTAGTTATAGATACAAGAGTCATGAGGGGATCCGAATGCAATACTGATCATTACCTTTTAGTCTCCAGAATGAACTTAGGGCTGGGATGGAGAAGAAAGAGAACCAAACAAACGAAACAAACGCGAATCAGGGTTGAAGATTTACAGAAACCGGAATTGCGAATAGATTTTCAGAATAAGATAAACGAACGCATAGATAAGGCAATTTGGGAGCCGCTTGAAAGGAATAAAGATATAGAGGGCGCGTGGTCTTTATTACGGGATACCATTGTTAAAAGTACGATTGAAGTGTGTGGTACGGCAGTGGTAGGAAGAAAGTCTGGTGATGCGTGGTGGAATGATGAAATTCAAGCAGCCCAGCGAGAAAAGAAAAAAGCGCACAAGAGAACATTAAACATGACAGGTCTTAGCGATGAGGAGAGAAATAAACTCAAAAATGATTACAAAGACAAAAAGAGGAAAATGAAACGACTAGTCAAGGAGAGTAAAGAAAAAATCAGAACAGAAGAAGAGAACAAAATACAGAACTACTTTGAAGGAATTATGAAACTATTATATAAACAGTTGAAGGAAAGTAAGAGTACAGAGTTTGCCAGCATGAGAAACAGCAAAGGTGAAATGCTATATGATATAGACGAGATAGTAGACGCTTTAAAAGACTCTTTTAAAGAACTATTAGGAGGTGAAGATATAGGACAACAAAACTGCGACATAGAACATAATGCATTAGAAAACCCAATTGAAAAAGTCTGTGTCACTGAGGTCCGAGACATAATTAAGAACTTGAAAAACGGTAAGGCTGCTGGCATAGACAGTATTAGTGCTGAAATGCTCAAATACGGTGGCGAGTACATACCTCACAGGTTGTGCGAATTAATAAATTTATGTATCGAGACGGGGAAAGTCCCAGACGATTGGAAAAAAGCGATTATCGTACCAATATACAAAAGAAAGGGAGATAAAAACAACTGCAGTAATTACAGAGGTATCAGCCTACTAAGTACCGTAAGTAAAATGTACTCAAAAATACTTATTCGTAGGGTAATGGAAATCACAGAAGAAAAAATATGGGAAGTCCAAAGTGGATTTATGCCAGGAAGATCATGTACAGATCAGATGTTTAGCCTAAGACAGATCACAGAAAAAAGCTTGAGAGTAGGAAAGAAAGTTTTCTGTGCATTTATTGACCTAGAAAAAGCATTTGACACGGTAAATAGAAGTAAACTTTGGGAAGTTCTTAAAGAATACGGAGTAAATGGAGGGCTCCTGCAAGCAATAAAAACAATATATACAGGTAGTAAAGCGAGCGTAAGGGTAAACGGGAAACTGAGTGACTGGTTCGATATTACGCAAGGCGTGAAACAAGGATGCGTTATGTCCTCGTGGCTATTTATCATATTCATGGATAAGTGTCTAAGAACTGCACTCTTCGACGAAGAAGGTGTAGATCTCCAAACAGTTAAGGTACGTGGGTTAGCTTTCGCAGATGACAAGATTGTTATGGCAGAATCAGTCGAGGACTTGCAAAGAATGTTGAATAAACTCCATACAACCATGAAGGACATGGGACTCAAAATTAACGTAAATAAAACAAAAATCATGGTGTTTGAGGGAAAGAGTGAGAAAACAATGTGCAACATTGTCCTAAATGATGAGAGATTAGAACAAGTTGACAAGTACATATATCTAGGTAGTCTATTCACTAGCGACGGAAAAATAGATGGGGAGTTAGATAGGCGCATAAATAAGGGTAAACAGGTTATCGGTAGAGCAGGGTCCATCCTAACAAATAAAAACATATCAAAAAAAGCTAAAATGGCCATACACAATTCTATATTCGTACCGACTGTACTATACGGTAGCGAGACATGGACCTGTCAAGAAAAGGACAGGAGTAAAATTAACGCGATCGGCATGAAACCTCTGCGCATAATATGCGGGAAAACACTAATGGACAAAGTCCAAAACGAGACAATCCTCAAAGAATGTGGTGCAAAAGAGACAATAGTTGACACATGGGAAAGAAATCAGTTAAGATGGTTCGGACATCTTGAAAGAATGAAAGATGAACGACTGACCAAACAAGTGTATAAAGGTAAAGTAAATGGCAGAATGCCCAGAGGTAGACCGCCGAAAGAATGGTTAGAATCTGTAAATGAGACATTAATCCGTAGAGACATAAGAAGCCATAGAAACACAAGAGCTTGCATGAAAAAATGCATGGACGTGAAGGAAGCTAGAGTAGTATGCCAGGACAGAAAAGTGTGGCGACAAATAGTTTGTAAACAGAGTGACAGTAGAATGAATGACGCCTGAAACAAAGATCTTGGATACTAATGGGCCCAAGTGGAGAACCATACATAACAATTTTGTGAGGCTCTTCACTTGGGGTGATCGCTAGAGAGATTGATCAGCAACCTGAGTCGGAGCAGTGTTGCGGAGTAAACGTGTCATTTAAATAAATAACACGAGAATTCCAGATCAATCTAAAATATATATACCTAACACTTATATACCTATCCACCTCATACCTATATTCCTACCTACCTTATACCTATATACCCATATGCACTCTACTATTCTCCAACCGAGCAAGTCACGCCTACCCCGAAAGGGAAATGGCTTAATGGTATAATAATAATAATTGTTGAGGACTCGCCGCAACATTGACAAGGGGTTTCTCGGAGATGGTTGCTTTTCTCAAATTTCATGATTCAATAGAGCTTGACAATACCTCGGAAAAGTTTTTTTAGTTTCTTGTTTAAAATTAAATGTCAGTTATAATTATTTTGAATTTGTGTAAAATCCCAGAATCAAAGTTTAAACTGTTCTTTTATTAAAACAAAAATACGCATTTATTTTTCCACTAAATGAAACACGTGTAGAGGGTGCGTGATAAAAAAATACTGGGTTTTTTTAGGACACCGTAGTAGTTAATTTCCTGGACTGTGCTTTAAATTCTTTTGTTTGAGTTTGAAAAAATTGTTTATTCATTTTTCCAGCATATTAAAGTAAATTTTGAATTAGGGACGTTTTTCCGTTAAATTTGCAAACGAAATTGCCCACCCAGAAGTTAAATTCCTGACTGTACAAAGAGAGCGTTCAGGTTTCAAGCTCCGGTCACTAAGAGTTCAAGAAGACGCTGGCCGTCGATCTTCAAGACAAATATTATTCCAAAAAATTGGATTACCCTTATCGGGACCCAATACATTCGCATTTTGTACGCTACATATACAACGTCCCCCACCAACACGTTTCAGTGTGCACGATTGGCAGTTCTGGACCAATATCCCTCTTTTCTTCTTTTTTATGTTTCTTTTATATTTTTCTCTCCTTTTTCCTTTTCTTGCTCTTACTTATGTTCCCATACCCTCACCGTCTCTCATTTTCTCTCGCCCTTTATCCCGTGAACATCTCCGGGGCTTTTCGATCTTTTCGAGTCGACGCCACCGAGCAAATATTTGCCGAGGAGGCGAGAGAGTGCACGGTCGGAAATTAAAAAGATATAATTTGACTTGGTCAGCACTGGTCAGCGCGGTTAATTAATAACGTCTTGGAAGAATTGTTCCTTACTGCAATTGTCCTGGTATTGCTGACGGTATACTTTTTTATGTTTCCTGCACGCAACATACCTGGAATTGCAATTCCTAAGAGAAGCTCTTTCAAAGGATAATTTAATTACTGAAAGCAAGACGTGACGATGCCATTTAATCAGTGTAAGTACAAACTTGTCTGTTGCGAAGCTATGCAAGACATAAAAGGATGCGTTCCGCATCTTTTGCCCTATGACTTTTAAAGTGTGAGATGAAATACAATTAAATGAAAGGAACTTTAAAAACTAAGCGTTATCTCAACAAGGAGAAGGGCTATTTTAGTACGACTGTTTTTAGTACGATTCTTTTTCAAACTGAAGATATCCTAATGTATTCAGAGATGTAGATCCGAGTGATTTTTCAGCTTGGAAAATGAATGCTGACGAATCGTTGAATGTATGTCTCGACAACAAAAGCGTTCGAAATGTCGCAACTGAAGGACTGATGCTGGGATTTAGCATATATTACGCTTTAAACTTTTCTCTGCTAAATCTGTTTAAGATATCTTCTTTATATAATGACATTTTTCGTTTGGACATTTTAATTTTCTCTAAAATTAGAGGCATCAAATTATCTTTTATTTCTATAAAAAAGAGAAAAAATTTCTATGAAAGGAAAGGATCATATTATCTTATTCTGGATCTTTTCCAGGTTCTAGAGAGAGTATGCATAACATAAAGTAACGTCAGAATTCTGTGCAGTTTTTAAATTAAGGTTATAAAATGTCTTAAGAGCGAGATGGGAGAAAATGTAAATTATTTTAATTCATTTCTCTAAAATTATTCTTAGAGTATTTGGTTGTTTTTCGAATTAAAATTATCATACATGCATGGTAAAAAAAAGTTTCGCTGTGAAACTTGAATTATTTCTTATAACACCTATAAACACTTAGCTGGAAACGAACCCCTGGATCAGCGAAAGTGAATATCTTTGATTTTCTTCGACTTACCAGGTATATCATATAGTCGATACACATTATAAGTATAGCTAGAATAGAGATATTAAGAAAAGGTGTCTAAAGGAATTATCGGAGCAGCACCAAATCATTATGGGAGCATATAAATAAAATGGCGACAGTCTAATCGGAATCAGTGATGGTTTAAATTTACATTAGGCATTTAAAAGAGTTTTATCACTTAAAATGCACGACAATGTTTATATCAAATAGATTTTTTGTCGGGGTGATAAAAATGTACAGGTATTTCTATTGCAGGTGGTAATTAAATTGAAATATCAAGAAATGTGAGGAAAACAACAAACTTGGCTATCAAATTCATTATACGGATTTCAGGGATATTCAGTTCCTCTATCGAGACGAAAAAGTGGCTAATGCGAGTTTATATATTTCTATACCAACTACAAGATTTCGTTATTTAAAGATAATAAAATTATACACAATGTCGAACTTAGTAACTTGGTCAAAATTACTGAAGTACGAAAAGAGTTTATAAAGTAACTAAACGTTTCACCTAATCTAAGCGAACACTTTCTTTGAATTTAATATATTCTGGATTCGGTCGTTCGTCTGAAGAAATTTTTTTCCGTATGTTCATTCAAATACAATGCCTACTTTTCTACCTATCTCATTTTATATGGTATATGAAAAAATTGCACCTGTTAAAGATGATATAGAGTTTTAGTTTTGTTATGATTTAATAATGGAAATTTGTCTATTAAAAATGTAACAGTTTGGAATTGAAGACATTTAGAAGCACAAATTTTACTAGATTTCTTCAAGAGATTTTGATATCCAAGCGAGATACGCGATACCCTAGGAGAGTGCATCGTTGGCAAAACGAATGAAAAGAGGACCAACACGTAAGAAATAATAAACGAGACCATTAACTCGACGGTATTTTCTCACACTAGTAAAGCTGAGGAAGAGCGAAAGCCCTGACTAAGTCCAAAGAAAAAAGGCATTCTCTTACCGTTTCTCGCATTTTCTTCCCTGAGAGCTTACTGTGCATCTCGGTTTTATTCCGAAACTGAAGCAAAAAATTCAAGCTCAACCCATCATTATTCATTCTGGAAACGTATGAAATTTGTATTCAAAGCAAAACTTGCTCTTTTCAGTATAAGAGGCGATGCTAATACTTCAACAACAACAAAAAAAGAGTTTCAATCAACAAATCAAAAGAAGATATAAGCTTTATGTACTGTTTTATGTTTCCTGGTTACATATAGGAATTTATGATTTTAGTACTAAAAACCGGATAGTTCACTCGAGTTATTCAAAACCCCATGTATCAATTTTTCAGAAAATCAGAGAAGAAAGTTTTATCCACATGGGATGAACAGAATCAATAGGTTCTCATGGTTATCTGCCCATTTTTTGTGCATGTCTATCAAAAACGGGTACTTAGTGTATATTTTACGCACGCTTTTTAAAGACTCTGTTGACAAGTAGGAATCATGATAAAATACATTATATGCTGCTTCAGTTACAACCCAGTTAACGCATCATAAAGTGTGCTTTGGATCAGATAAGTTTTATAGCGCGATTAACGTTAAAAGGACTACGATCCAAACTCATTTTTATAAACCTCTTCTAAAAGTCTACGTGAGTTCAGAGTTGTAAGCAAGTCACAGCTTGGGTAGAAGCTTAAGGGGGTAGGCTGTTTGATTTTTTTCAAAAAATCAAAAAATTTTTTTGTTCATTTTTGGGTAGTAAAATAGTCTAGAAATACGTTTCAGTCGGTTTGGAAGGTTTCCAAGGTTGAGAACTGGCTGAAAAGAGGGGGCAAACGGCAGGTTCGAGCTCGCTAGATGGCCGTCTACCCACGAGGCCGGTCTAATTACGGGAGATGAGTGTAGTATAGTGCCTCTTATCGAGTGTGAAGGTTTTGTATTGGAGCGTGAAAGTGCCGAACATAACATGGGTAGCAAAGAAAGCAGAAAAATTATCCGAAGGCCTGGTAATCGTGAACGGAAACGCTTCTTTCGTGGTAATAAAAACACAACAGGCAGAGATACAAGTGTAATGAGTTTTTCTCAAAACAGCATTTTTTCACATGGTGAACACGATTTCTTGAGATCCACTGGTCCGATTTACTTGAATTTTTGAGGGCTTACTTCTTACATGTGTAGCTATCGTCCGTAGTGGAATTAGAAAAATTTATAATTATTTAACAAAGTTATGAACATATTAAGCTGCAAAAAAGAGGTCAAAAAATTCAAAAGCCCGCTATTTTTAGTGCTGCATTCGAGCGAGACGATACGAGAATCGATCGATAATTTACTTAATCTCGGTTTGCCGTTACGATACTCTAATATCGTCTCGTCTTATTCGATCGAGATTCTTAAGAAAACGATCGATCGTAACGAGATTCTCGTTTTTTTACCAGCTATTTTTACAACAGCCAACAAGGACCAACAGCCATACCACGCTGAAAAAACCAGTTCTCGTCAGATCACTGAAGTTAAGCAGCGTTGGGCGCGGTTAGCACTTGGATGGGTGACCATTCGAGAAAACTGAGTGCTGTTGGCACATCGTGGGTGTGGTGAGCCCACACTTGTAGTTATTTACTACAAGTTATCAACCTAGAAACACTACCCGAATCGGGTAGTGTCACGCCTACCCCGAAAGGGAAATGGCTTAATGGTAAATGGTATTTTTACAACAAAAATTTTGAGTTACACACAAAATTGAGTTTTAGTGTTTTTAATACATTTTCTATCAATATTTTTCATTATTATGAGACTATTAAAAACAACTATGTTATTTAAATTTATTTTTCTATTATCAATTTGTACTATGTTGGTATAATTTCATTTAAAAAATTATATCTATCTATTCAAAATACTAAAAAAATCCAATGTTTTACGGTAATAGTATTTATTTTGTTTTTAATTTTCCTATGAAAGTCTCATATCTATTTTATAAAGAAAACTGTACAATTTTTTCAGAATGCAGTTCAACTTATATATTTTATTTGCATATATGCATGAAAAAATACTTTTTACAGTAACTTAAATAAACGTCTTAAGACTGTACATTTAAATTTAGAGAAACTTTTACGACAGTCCTGATCTTTCCGATATTATCGTTCGAAATTGATCGGAAGTTAGACATGAGACGATATGATTGGTAACAAATGAATGCACGAGAAGTTGGTTTTAGAATATGTTTCGAAAACGAACGAGACCGATCGAAATATTTAAAATTCTCGTATCGAAATGCAGCACTAGCTATTTTGTTTTTTTTTCCATGAAAATTTTTTATTCCGCAACCTGCCAGAGCCAAAAGTATAACGATTAAGAATCCATTTGATTTTTTGATTTCCGACGAACCGTTCTGGATATTTATCCTTCACCATGAAAACAGAGCACACTTTTACAGCCGCCATTTTGGATATGTAAATAAAAAAAATAAAAAAAGTTCCTATTGATTTAAGATTTGTACTTATACAACTAAAAAATTGACCTTCTAATTTAAATTATACTTGGAAATAAAAATGTTTGCAAATAACTTCAAGACAACCAGCCTACCCCCATACATACATACATTGATTAGCAGTTCGAACTCGAAAGTTCATAGCCTCACTATCCGATTCGGGTAGTGTTTCTAGGTGGATATTTACTACCAATGTGGGCCCACCACACCCACGACGGGACAACAGCACGCAGTATTTCTGAACGGTCACCCATCCAAGTACTAACCGCGCCCAACAATGCTTATCTTCAGTGATCTTACGAGAACTGGTGTTTTCAGCCCATAACTTAGTAAAACATAATCTTCAGAGTGACTAGGCGATATTCAATTTTAGTAAGAATTGGGTTGCAAGTAAAGACCTAAGTGGCACCTGAACCGCGAAATCAGGAAATGCCAAGGAATTTTTTGAGGCCGGGAAAAAACTGGGAAATAAGAGTAAACTTATTTTCACTGTGTTCGTTTAAATTTTTTTTTGAAATTCTTTGAATTGGCCACGATTCTGCTTGGAAATTTTACAATTTTAGGCACTAGTAATTTGAAAGCATAACTGTAAAAAAATTTATTTTGGAAAGCTTAAATTTAACAATTTTATATTTAAAGTCTCTACATTTTTCAATTCGGAAGGTTTAAAATTTGATAATGTACAATTTCGGATGCTAATTCAAGTCTCCCTTAAGTTATTTTTTCATTTAAAGTTGATTTTTTAAAAGTATTTTCTAGACTCTATTTAAACATATGGTTTGAATCGTAAGTATTTAGAATGGAATATTTTCAGATTGAAATATACAAAATTGTTTGGTTTCAAATGATGTAAAATCTTCAATAATGGTTTAATTTATAAAGTTTGATTTAACAATTGAATAATTTTTAATTCATATAAAAAATTGAAAATTGAACATTTTAAGATTCAAAACCTTAATAGTTGAGCAATTTCAACTTTGAAGCCTGAAGATTGGAAACGGACTTTTCAACATTTTCAAATAGCTATCTTTAGATTCTGGAAATCTATTTTAAATAGAAAGCCTAAATACTCGCGCAATTTCAAGTTTTTAATAATTGAAAATTTAAAGCATGAAATAAAAGATGTTTGAATTGGAAGTATTGAATAATTTTATATCGAAAACTTGAAAATTATTTGATTTCCCATTGAAAGAATTTTCATACTTGAATAATTTCAGATAATAATTTTTAGCTTAATTCTTCAAAATTGTAAAACTTTATTTTTAATTGTAAGGAATATTTTTATATAGAAAGCGTTCAATTATAATTTTTAAATGATGCATTATTAACTGTCCGGTTGAAATCTTAAATTTTTCAAAATTGTGTAATTTCCAATATAAAGTCTTATCAGTTCAACAATTAAGTCGACAGCGTTTAAAATTGCATAATTTCAGATTGAAAATTTATAATCGTAACAATTTAAAATTACAAGTCCTAATGCTTGAAACATCTTCAGCCCTTTATGAATCTGTCGAATTTTAGTTGCTCTAAATGTTAAATTAATGAATTTAAAAAGTTTTAATTTTGAATAATTTATCATTTCTAAGGACTTCTATTTTTGAATTTTATAAATTTAAAAGTTTTTCATTTGAAAATTTTCTAATATTGAAATTTTAATTTCTTGAAATCTCGTTATCAAATCACATATCAATGAATGATATGAGTATGATATGAATATGATATACATTTTAATTTATTTGAATTTTACATTTATGAATGATTTCAATCAATGATTTACCTGGAAATACTATCGAATGTAAACAGTTTTGACGTCGAGAATTATTCAATTGATTTCAATTTCAAATTGTACAGTATTGAACGAACTTTTGAGCCAAAAATTGTTATGTTGGGTTTTGAGTGTTTCATTTCCAGTTTTAAACTCTTCAGGTTTAGAATGTTCCACATTACATTTGTCAATTTGGATTTTTTTTCGAATGACTCTTCAGAATGTACTTTAATACAGTCTATCAAAAAATTCATCAAACCTTATTCAATTCTAATTTTCGATACCTTATTTTATTTGTTCAAAGATTTTTTAAAGGTTTTTATTTTTGTTTTTTAATTGGGTAGAAATCGAACATTTAATAATTTTGTAGTAAAAAAATGTTGTTCCTAAGTAATTTTAATCTTAATAAAAATGAATTAAACAGAGTTTCAATAATTTTTTAATAACTACAGTCAGAACTTGATCATTAGGATTAGATTAAAATTTCAACCTTTTTTTTTGCAGCGAAAGTAAAAATATACAAATTCAAGTAATTATTTCCTCAATTCTAATCCGAGTTTTTTTTCTCAAGCGAGCTTCAGTGTATCTCTTACAAAATTAATAATAATTAACAATCGGCATACCTTTGTCGATTTTAAAAATCGTTTTAAAAATTGCTGAATTTTGAAGCAGACAGTACACAGTGAACATTAGGATGGTTCAAAATCATAAATCATTTTTTTAAAGAGGGCTACAATCTTCCCAATTCGGTTGCAAATCCGAAAAAAGAAAGTTTGGGAAAATGTCAAGGAAAAGTTACAGTACTTGTAGAGGACTTTCTAACGAAGAATTCGATGTATCAATCATATGGGTTTGCCACCCCTGACACACACCTACGATGCCCAGGAAAGTACCCCTAAATCCAAAACTGTCAATTATGAACGAAATCTATACATCTTTGAGCACATTAATGTCTTTTTTTGCCAAAAACTATTATTGTTGGTCTAGTGAAATGATTATCAATATTTTCAAGTATTTTTCAATTATTTCAACAAATTCCATTTGTTATCTAAGAATATAGTGTAGATTATATGATTCTGTTGGAAAAAATACGACTTTTTGAGAAAAACTATTATTTCAACAAGTGCAATTTGTTTAGATAATTAGAAAGTTCTTAAAAATATTGATAATTATTTCTCTAGACAAACAGAAATCATTTTTGGCAAAAAAACAAGCAAGATTAGGGGAGGCCGGGGCGAGATGAGCATAGTTATCATTTTCAGTGAAATAGTTGAAACCTATATTAGTTTTTAAAAATGTAAGTGGTTCTATACATTATATGAACCTTCATGTATCAATTTCATAAAAGACGAAGTGTTTCAAAAATAGTAATTGCGATGAAAATATGAAAATTATAATTTGTGCACATGTCTCATCTCGCCCCATGCTCTGGGGCGAGACGAGACACGTATTGGGGCGAGATGAGACACCTCAACTAATTAGTAGTTTTTGTTAATAGAAGATAATTTTTCCTTTTTTTCGTACACATAGAAGATTATTTGAAGTATTGTGAGAATGGAAATGAGTATCACGACAAAATATAATTGTTTTACACGATTGAGCAATATGATTATTCGTACCAATTCATGCTCTGTATAATGTTCAACAAATAATTTTGCAAGGTATAATTAAGTCTGATTATTTAGGTCTTAGGGGAAGGATTTTATAAATATTTGACAGTATAAATGCATTTAATGGTTAATTAATTCAAATTTTTCCTTTATATTATAACTTTTCTAATTTCAAGTTGAATTAACATTTATTTGAAATTTTTCATTTATAAAATATTTCTGAAATTTTTTAAATATAATTGTTAAACTGTTTATAGAATATACTGAAGAAACAGCTCAAAAAATAAAATGTATAAACAAACCCAATTGCAGGTGCTCTGACACTAGAATTTCTTTATACAACAGATTTTACAATAACTGTCATAGACTCTTCTAACCACAAATGTCAGTTTTTCTTTTGTAAGTTTTCACTATTGCAACTCTGTTTTGAATCTTTATATATTTTCGAAAATTCCACTCAAAACTACTTACATCTTGCAAACAAAAACTTTTCTGCCAGCTCCATAAAGAGGTTATGACAAACATGACAAGAGCGTCTCATCTCACCCCATGAACCCGGCTCATTCCGCCCCAAATCAAAATTATGATTAAAACTTCAATATTACCTGTTTTTATTAATTAATTCTGTATAAATCCGTTAGTACATTCAAGTTCGGTAAATAAACTTCACGACAAACTTTAGTTTAAAAATATTGTCTATAATTTTCAATCATTTCCTTTCGTTCTATGATATCGTAGAATAACAGGATTCAGGTTTTGAAATTTTAATCATTTTTATTTTTACTTTATCTACTCTATTTAATTTTTATCTTTTTCCGAGTAATTAGAAAATCATTATTACTATTATTTCCGAAAAGAACAGCAACAAAAATCACATATTTTGAGAGAAAATGCAGTGTCTCATTTGACCCCGTATGCTCATCTCGCCCCGGTCTCCCCTAAATTGCTTTCTAGGAAAGAAAAAAAAATTGCATTCTATTTTGAAAAGTTGCGACTTACTTTGTTTTTTTGCCAGTTTAGCTACTTAAACCGTACTACGTGAATTCTCGCCAGACAACTATTTCCTTCGTTACTGTAACAAGGATTTACCAGGGCTAAAGTACTTCTCCGTGTGCACTCGTTGAAACTTGTGGACCAAGTTCGAGCAAGCACGTATCGGACCACTCTCGATTCTAAAAGAGGGTACCCGCACTTCGAATGGCTACACATTTGGTAGAATTTGTGGTGAGGCTGTGGGTGAGGAGGAGAACTATAGCGAACGAAACCTTTACCCGGAGAAATATCTATCTCTGTATGCAAATCTGCTTTCAAAACTTGCATGAAGGAAACTAGCTGGTACTTGCCGTTACCTTCCTATCGGCTGACGAATTCCCCAACGGTAATTTTATTCTCAAACTTGGACCAAAGCGAAACCCAAACGGGCGGCCCCACGACACCGTTCAACCTACGCTTAACACGTTATACATGCAGAAGATGTCCCGTTGAAATCTGTCTTCCTTGACGTTCTTATCTTTGTCACGTGCAATGTGCATGCATGCACCGTCTTGTATTTCTAGAAAATACATTGGCTGGCTGATATCACAATCCTGTGTTTCTTCCTAATTCAACCAAACTATCGTCTCTTTCAAACAATTAATCAGAATTCCACAGTAAAAAGAAAATCTTACAATTTAATTTGATTTACTTTCAGGATTGCCTTAAATTCATTAGCTAACTTAATTTATGATATTGAGGTAAATGTAAAGTCAGTCTGTCTTGGCGGATAGTGATGTAAGGATGAAAACAAAAGCCACATGACTGATCAAACTTTTTAAAATTCAGTCCACCGAAGACGTAAATTCATCAAGATCGACTTACTGTCTGTCGTGGCTACCAGAATCTCCGCATTCTAGATCTTACATTGCGAACCAAAGATGGCGCGCTTTTTTCAGCAAAGCGTGCGGACTTTAATTTCGGGTTCATGCTGACCTTTCCGCCGTTGCGTTCTTGTTTTGATCACACCTTAAATTCCGTCGCTATATGGGCGGACTTTAAGATTTTCTTATGTGTTCTGTTGCGTGGATAATTTAATTATGTTTCATTCGCACAATAACTGTTTTTATCGCAAGATTAATATTTATGGAGATACTTTACAAAAATGTGTGTTTTTTTTTATTTTTTCTAATGGAAATCAGGGAAAAGTCAGGAAACTTTGTTTGTCAGGGACAGTCAAGGATTTTGAAGAAACAAATGGCAAAAGTCGGGGAATTTCTGTGTGAAAATTTTGGAAAATCTTTTTAATTAGTAGATTTAAATGAAAGTCAGTACGAGGGGTTCTCTAGTCGCAAAACACAAATTGTGTGTATTCCAAAATTGAGGGTGCTTTTTTTAATTTTAGAATTTCGACCCCAAATTCGTATTCTTCAATCCGAAAACCCCCTTAGTACTGAGCTTGCTTAACCCCCCCTCCCCATCTCTTCCTATCTCTAGTGAGAGGGTATGTCAGGGGCAGGGGGTTACTTCATGGGGGTTTTAAAGTATTTCGGAAGATGTGGAACGATTTTATAGGATCTATAAGGTTTTACGATATTTTAAAAGATGCTAAGGGTTTTTATAAGATTTCCGAGGATTTCAATTACTTTAAGGGATTTTAAAAGCTCTCAAGGTATTTCAATAAATTTTCCAAAATTTCGTGAAATATCATCAGATTTGATAGAATTTCACCCTACATTTTTAATAATTTATCCTGAATTCTTCTGAAATCTTTTGAATTCTTTAGAATTCTCTTGAATTTATTTAATTCACTTGAATTTTTCTAAATTCACTCAATTCAATGAATTAAAAAAAAAAAAATTTTTGTTGGCAAGTGTCTATACGTACCGACAAAATCCGGTTATTTGTACCGAAATTTCAGTACTCGTAATCAAGGCCTTTTTTATTCATCCTGAAGTATTTTAAAATTAGCTTGAATTCTTCGGTATTTCATCACATTCTTTTGAAGTCCCTCAAATTTTTCTAAATTCATTTCAAACTTTCTGAATTCAATGCATTTTTTCAAAATTTGGAATAGTTTTCAATTCATCTGAATTTTTTAAACTGTACTATGCATTTTTATGAATTTCATCGAATGCTTCTCATTTGCCATAAACTTCTCTAAATTCCCTCCATTTTTACCAAAGTCAGTGGAATTTTTTTGAATTTTCTCCAATTATAAATATATGCCTTATGAATATTATTGAATTCTTATGTATTTTTTTTTAATTCAAAAGAACATTAGTTAAATTATTAATGCACATTATTCACTTTTATTCACTTTTTGGGTTAGAAATTAGTCACTTTTGGTCACTTTTTCTCTTTAAATGGATCACTTTTCTACTTTTTTCAAGTAATTGAGGATATGGTTGCCCTGAAAATAACAACATTAAAATTTATAAATTTAATTTTAAAATGATTTATTCCGTTTATAAAAGATTCTATATGAAAAATATTACAAGATTACAATTATTTTGGTTTTTAAATATTAGTGGTCAGGGAAAATGAAAAATTAGTCTGGGAAAAATCAGGAAATTTTGAAAATAAAGTCTTGCGGCCACCCTGTTAAAAAATTCACTGAATTTTTAAAAGGAATGATGTGAATTGGGTAAAAAATTATGTTTTATATGAATCCAAGAAGACTGAAAAAAGTTGATTACATTGAACTATTTACTTCATATTTATCTGAGGCAGACTTTTTAAGATTTTTCTTTCAGCTAATTATCATGTGAACCATATGCATCTTCCTATTCCATGTTATTTTATTATATAATATGCTATTTATTTTCCTCTCGTGTTTGCCCCTATTAACCCATCCTCCTTTACACTAGCTCGCCTTTCTGGCTTTCTAACCCCATCCGCTCACTTCCATTATGTATCTCATGTTTTTCCTCTGACCCAGTCTGCTTTCCCAAATACCATATTATTTAACCCCACTTCCTTTGCATACGCTTTATCTAGGTTTTAAAGCAATCCCGTCTCATTGGATCATTAATATTCTTTTATGTATTAATTTTGATTAAAACACATTCTATTGAAAAATCCAGTCATATAGAGGAGTTATTTAGGATGAATAAACTTCAATTATTATAAAAAATTATAAGCTTCAAACCAAGCTAAAACTTTAATTTTGATTTCGTTTACATATAAATTGGAAATATTTGAATTGAACAATTTTCATTTTTCAGGAGTTAACAATTGAAAGTGTTAGGGAGAAATAAGCTTTATTTGTACAGTAATTTTTCGCAAGGAATTTAATGATTAAAATTATGATATGAAAATGTTCAAAAAATGTGTATGATAAAAAATCCAACCCCTATTTTTTGAGAAATATAATTTTATATCTGTACAAATTTAACTCAGAATTTTCTTTCTTTTTATTAAGGACTAGTACTATTTTATGACTGATTTTTTAAAGAAATATTCTTCTTACATATTTCAGCATTGCTGTTCTTCTACTAGCCACTAAAAATAATATTTTATTATTATCAACAACTTAAGAAGGACATTTAGTATTTTTTGCTTCAGAAATATGGAATTTTGGTGAAGTTTTTTATTATTTTCAATTAAAAATTAGTCTACTTTTCTGTCAAGAAGCACTTTGTAATGCAGAAGCAATCTTGGCATGAAATGTCAGAAAAATGTTCTCAGTGTACTGTCAAGAAACTTTGCAGTGTGCACGTGCGCGTATTAATCTATATACATATATACCTCCACCTGATAATGAAAAGAAATAGGGGAGCAGCAAATCTTCCGCTTCGTTTAGCTCTCTTCTTCAAGACACTTTCTGGAGTTAAACAAAAGAACAAGGTGAGAGATGGGGACGGCGAGTACAGAGGCGGAGAGCGAGAAGGTGGACGTAAAATATGATGCTTTTAAGCCAGGAGAAAAGCGCAGGAGCCCTTTTAAATTTGAGTTCGAAGATCGAAGACCTGCTTGCTGGCGAAATCAAGCTAGCACCTCGCGATTTGGTATGCAAATACAGGCGACTAGGAATGCTTTAACAGGGTGACGAGTGGGTGGTAAGAAATACGCTTGAAATGGGGAGGTGAACTCGTTCTCGCTGGGAATAAAGAGAATAAAACCAGAGTGAAGAGAGAATGAGGACGAGGATGAGCATGAGGATGGGGATAGGAAAGATGAATAAGAAGAGTTGATGTTGCTCCGTTTAGATACGAGAGAAAGAGCAAAAGATCCACAAACGAAGGGGAACAGAGAGGTAGACAAAGAACATGATGTAGAATTATTCAGAACCTTCTACAGCGAAGTGGTCCTACAATATTCTATCCGTATCATCGAACCAATCCATCTTGTTCTGCATTTTTAAAAATGTTGAAATTTGAGAAAGCACTTGCTGAAATATGACGCGAATATAAAAAAGCCTCGCCCTCAGAGCTATTCTTTTGTTATACTCAATCCGCTGATATTTTCAGCAAATATGAATTCACGATTCCTCGGAATAGTAAACGCGCTTCACGCTACATGCGTAATTTTCCTACGCGAACAGTCTTCAGTTCCGTATTTCCTGGATGCAGAATTCAGTAGGATCACGTTGCAACCACAAAAAGCATCGCTCGATACTTGGCGCTGACCGAGTTTTGTTCGGGTTTGATTAAACATTCCCATCGACCCTGGTCCTTCGTTGTCTAGGGTCTACGTTTAACGCGCGACAGACGCACAGTGGGGCGAAATGGAAAAACGATGTTCAAAATAATCTGTAGCTCGCAATTCTTCATCGATTTTCAACTTTTTTTTTCAAAAAATTCAGCATTAAATTCTTAAGAAACATGTCGAGGCCGATTTTTTAATTTTTTTTTTAATTTATATAGAACTGCAAATATCGAAAAAAATGTTGATTTCCAAATTTTTTTTGTTTAATTCTCTGTAAAATTTTTTTTTAGTAGCATCAGGCCTCAGGTTTGATGCGCAAGGGTCAATGAAAGAAAAGAATTTGTTGTTATGTCAAGTTATTTGTTATAAACAAATATTTGCAACAAATAGCCAGTATGATGGATTATGTTTTTGTGAAGTATATTTATGCATCGAAATCGCTCGTTCTGAGCAACGAGGTGACATGTGATCATGAAAATGTGATGTCCGATATCATTTGTTAACTTTAACAACAAATAATATAAACAAATGCATGATTTGAACAGTTTTAGGCAGAAACAAACCGTATTTTCTTCCGATTGTCCTCGAATCTCATTGCCAGTGATACACATTGATGTATTATTGTCACCTAAAATAATTTGTTTAATTTATCAACAATTATTATAAACAAATGCATGATCTGAACAGTTTTAGGCAGAAACAAACCGAATTTTCTCCCGATTGCCCTCAAATCTCATTGCCTGTGATACACATTGATGTATTTTTGTCATCTGAAATAATTTGTTGATATTATCAACAATTATTATAAACAAATGCATGATCTAAACAGTTTTAGGCAGAAACAAACCGAATTTTCTTTCGATTATCTTCGATTCTCATTGCCTGTGATGCAAATTGATATATTTTTGTCATCCGATATCATTTTTTAACTTTATCAACAAATAATATAAACAATTGCATGAGCAAAAAACGCAAATGAAGACCACGAGATTAAGAATCCAGCTAGAATTTCGGAAAGAGATGGGTTTAATTATCGACATACCCAAGCTTGGAGCAGGAACATCAAATGATGGGAATAATACTGCTCGAAAATTTTTTCAAGATCCTGAATCAACAGCAAAGATCACAGGTGTTGATGTTCGCTTGATCGAGCGATTTAGCATAATTTTGCAGGTTCTTTCTTGTGGTTAAAAAAATCGATTCAGAGAAATTCGAAAACTATGCTCTCGAAACTGCACGAATGTATGTAAAATTGTATAAATGGTATTATATGCCATCATCTGTTCACAAAATTCTTTTGCACGGAGCGGAGATAATCAAATCGTTCAGCATTCCCATCGGCCTCTTATCTGAAGAAGCTCAAGAAGCCCGTAATAAAGATTTTAAACGATTCCGCGAATTCAATACTCGTAAGTGCAGTCGGTTAGCAACTAATACTGATCTATTGCATAAATTACTCATCTCATCTGATGCATACTTGTCACATCTAAGAGGAAGCTGGAGACATATAGATAGTGATTTTCATCCTAAAGCTCTTGAGCTCTTGATTCTAGAATAAATCGTTCTTGAAATGAGGACTGGAATTATGAAATGTCCATAATAGGAATTTGTTCAAATGATTCGTTCATAAAAATGTTGAATGACATTTTGAGTCAAAAAAATAGCAATGAGCATCGCAGGCAATGAGATTTGAAGGCAATCGGAAGAAAATTCGGTTCGTTTCTGCCTAAAACTATTCAAATCATGCAATTGTTTATATTATTTGTTGATAAAGTTAAAAAATGATATCGGATGACAAAAATATATCAATTTGCATCACAGGCAATGAGATTCGAAGATAATCGAAAGAAAATTCGGTTTGTTTCTGCCTAAAACTGTTTAGATCATGCATTTGTTTATAATAATTGTTGATAATATCAACAAATTATTTCAGATGACAAAAATACATCAATGTGTATCACAGGCAATGAGATT
>CAKNYM010051820.1:599798-629893 GCA_932195095.1 Andricus curvator | reverse complement strand
AAATTTTACACAAATCTAATACCTTCTCTAGATGAGAATGTAAAAATCAAGTAAATATTGCCTGGTAATATTTTTTCTTCCCCTCAGCATCGACATTTTTTGAAACTGTTATCGTTTATTGTGAAAAGTATTTTTTTTTATAGTACTTTCACCGAATAATCTATCTTAGTACGATACCTTCAGGCTAAATTTCCGTTTTTTCGATTTAGAAGAATTTATTTGCAGCAAGACTTTATTATTTCTATTAGGATTTTCCATATCTCGGGAGTGAGTTTTTATTTTGGCGAATAATTGAAAATTCAATTTTCAATCGCTACCGAAATCCTGTTTGAAGAAAAAACCTGAAATATTCCAAGCTGAAAATACTTAGAGGATTTACTCGAAATTGGCAAACTTTTTTAAATACATTTTCTTTATCAACATTCAGAAATTCAATATCTCGGGAGTAGGTTTTTATTTTCTATTCAAACTGAAGGCTACATTTTGATTGGATGATTTTTTCCGAGCAAACATTTTTTATCTCAAACATCACTTTTACTCGAGAGTGGGCTTTTTTCCTTTATTTTTTTTCAACAGTAGAAATTGTGATCATGGCCCCCTGATGAAGAATTTCCTGCACTGTATAAAATGGGATAGTTAAAATTGTAGAAATGAGAATTTAAAAACTTTACGTAGAATTTCCGACATGAAAACGCCCATAGTGACCACTGAATAATTTTTTGAAAAATCTGGCAAAAATAGGGATCACATTCTCCTCAAAGGAAAGAAATTTCCGAGTCAACGTTTAAACAAATCTAAAAAAAAAAGGATTTCATGAGGCATCCTGGTTTTTAATCACTCCTAGATTCCTGTTACCGTCATTTACCGACATCTAGAGCATTCAATTTGAACAGCAATTTTATTTTTGATATTGATCTCAAATTAGAATAAAATAGCTCCTATCTTCATAAAAAATCCTGTCAAGAATGCGTGAGTGATAATGAGAATTTTGCAGGAAGGATGCTCCTTTATCGAGAATTTAATCTAGGATTTACGTGTCGTGCGTTTATAAGAGTTTAAGGGCCAAAGATATTTGCCTTAACTAGGCTAGGTTTAGCCTAACTGACAGAAATCTTGATAAGCACAGAACGAGATAAATCGTTGCAAAACAAAAAGCAATTTTCTTCTGAAAAATAATCTCTGAATTTTTCTTCTCGACTTCGAAAAGTGATTTTAACGTTCGTTTGAAGTAGATTTTTTTCTTTCAGGCGAGAAACTAATATTTCTGCTTCAGATGTAGGAAGAGTTAAATCACGGATAAGATCATTTAGTTCTTTTCCATTAAAACGGATCGGCTCAGTTTGCTCTTTTTTATTCGTGAATTCGATTCAAAGTCAGAAGATGAGTGCTCTAAACTGAGCGGTTGACTTTCAAAAAATTCTTGTGAATCTGCCGTTGTTACTTGCATTGGTGAAAGAGTTATTATATGTACTGGCACTCCAAGTACAAGCCTTGTAACTGATGACACTTGTGGATAGTTTATTCGACCTTTTGTTTTTGATGAAAATCCTTTTAATTTAGTTAGACAAAAGTAACAATCACTCACATGATCTTTCTGTTCTCTCCATATTGTAGGCATAGAATAAGGAAGATTTTGAGAGTCTTGGCTTGATAGTCTTATCGAACAAGTCAAACATATTACATCGGGAACCCAAGACTTACCCCAATTACTTATTTTGAAACCAAAATAGTTTTCGTATGCACTTTGTAATGAGGGAGTAAAGTTTCGTCTGTTTTCCTCAAATGCACACTAACTACATACAAAGCCAAATTTACTACGACTATTCACACATTGACGGTTTCGTAACATTTTCAGATTACTTTGTCAATGTGATTCGGAGATAAATCTGTATAGAAAATACCTACGCTAAAAAGGCAAAACAAAAACTGCAAATATACACAATACGCTCACTGAAAAATTTGGTGTGACAGCTGTTCGTTCAGTATGACTGTCCTGCCACCTAGTGTCTCATAGCAGACGTGTTGCGAGCTTAGACGTGCTCTCGCGGCGGCGGGAAGTACAAAATTAAAAGTATACAACGGTTAGGGAAATTCAAGATATTGTCATTAATTGTTTTGATCTGAATAGAAGAATAAGAGATCACGTTTTTGTCTTGTAATGCAAACTGTGTATCGTGAAAATTATATTGAAATCAAGTTCAGCTTGGATAAAAATAGAGAAAAGTTAGTTTTAGTAGACACAAAATTAATTTTAATTAAAATGATACGAAAATCGCGATATGCAAATAATCCCGAAAATGCGTTAAATAGGGATTTTTCGAAAAATCGATATTTTGCGATCTAAAACTAATCCTGATGTGTAGGGCAAAAACTGAGGCCATTTTCATATTTTACGGCTCAAAATACATATAAAAGTCATGTTCACTTCAATGAGACATCCCGGACA
The DNA here is from genome assembly GCA_932195095.1 of Andricus curvator. Taxonomy (NCBI): domain Eukaryota; kingdom Metazoa; phylum Arthropoda; class Insecta; order Hymenoptera; family Cynipidae; genus Andricus; species Andricus curvator. The sequence goes on along the minus strand of CAKNYM010051820.1, from coordinate 627,447 downwards.
CAAAATTTTGTTTTTCAGTGTTATCATATGTGTTTAGAGGGAAAGTGTGAGATTAAAAAATAATAATTTGATCGATTGTGTCCAACCGTATTTTATTTGTTCTAATTTTTCTCACACATGTTCAATCATTCACGTTGTTTGAATAATATATTTTCAATTAAATTCTATGAAATTCCGAAAGGGTGGAAAGCAGCCAACAAGAATTTAATTAAATTTGCAGAAGTATAAAGCGCGATGTAATTCGGTAACAAAATTTTGAATGACCTCCGGTTCGTCAAATTCCACAACGAACTTTTGTTATTTGAAAAATTATATGAATGCCATTTTTGAGTTCTAATTCAGGTGTCGAAATTTGTGATTCTCTTGATCCTTGATCTACATGAATTACTTTCGGTAACCGAAAGGTCCGTGAAAATGGAAGGCGTTATTATTTAATTATCTAGGGATTAATTAGCGAAGTGGCTGAATAAATTTTAATGAATTTGAAACTCATTGAGGGATAGTCGTTTTTAGTTGGAAATATGTAGTGATGTTTGTTTCAACATATGTTGCCCACGATAATTGGAATAAGCCAATTGGAATTTTGAATTTTTCTTTTGGTACTTGAATCCTGTATCAACGTCAAAGCGAGGGTATGACAATGGGTAAACTCATTTCTGTTCTGCAAAGTTCAATTCATTAGGCAAATTATTTAGTTACAAAATTAACGTTTGATGTAGGTAAAACACGTGTGACATAATTACTATTCAGAGATGCTATATTATTTTCATTATTATTCTGTCATCAGAACAGAAATATTATTTTTTTAGTACTTCATAAACTATAAATTTTCATTCAAGAGAAATATTAGTCAAACTATCCAATCCACGTAATTGAAACAAGTTAACTGTTTCCAAATCGCAATTTGCTAGCGGGGATGTTTACTTCCTCTTCAAATTGATGTTTCGTACATGCCTGATAGTTTTGACGATAAAATGAAGCAAAGTTATGTTCAGAATTCATCACATTTAGCTGCTCAATGTACATTTCTAGGCGAACAATTCTAGTGTCCACAATTCATGAAACTATTTGATACTCATAACTTTATTATGCCTGATCCATCCATTGTATATCAATCCATCGTTAAATTTTCAACTCAAAATGATACATTTTCAGACAAAGAGATGAATTTCCAACTGAAATTATGAATCTTTAACTAGAAAGTTGACATTTAAGCAGAAAAGATTTAAGTTTAAATTCATATTTTTAGTTGGAAATTCATGTATTTTGTTGAAAATTCGTCCTTCTGGTATAAAATTAATCTTCTGGGTTGAAAATTCATATTTTTGTTTAAAAATTCAACAGTTTGGTTGAAATTTCGTTCTCTTTGTTGACTGAAAAATCTTTCTTCGTTAAAAATTGAAATATTTCGTTCGAAATTCGTGTTTTTTTCAATTAATTTTTTTACTGAAAAATTAAATGACTCCAGTTTAAACTTTAACTATTTTGTTGAAAATTCGTTTCTTTTTTTTTTTGCTTGAAACTTAATTTTTGTGCTAAAGATTTTTGGCTATTCCAGTTGAATATTCCGTAATTTTTTTGAGAATTCATCTTTCTGATTGAACATTAATTTGTTTAACTGGAAATTTGACCATTCAATTTTATGTTAAAAATTTATCGTATTGAATTAAAAATGTATGTATTTTGTTAAAAATTCGCCTTTTTGAGTATAAATTAATATTCTTTGGTTATTAATTATCTTTTTGGTTGAAAATTCAACTATTTCAGATAAAGATTCATAATTAAACATTCATCTTTTTGGTCGAAAATTCAACTAGTCCAGTTATGGACTCATCATTTTAGCTAAAAATTAATTTTTTGCTTCAAAATTCAACCATTTTGCTGAATAATTTTTTTGTTCGAAAAAAAAATTTTGTTTTTTCACTCGAAATTTAATTATTTCATTTTCTGTTGGAAATTGATCTTGTTTTAGTTCAAAATTCAACTACTTGGTAACAAGTTGATTTTTTTTAGTTCAAAATTAAACAATTTGGTTGAAAATTTATATGTTTTGTTAAAGAATGGACTTTTTTCAGTTGAAAATTATACTGCTTGTTTGAAAATTTATCTTTTGGTTTAAAAATTCAATCAACTAGTTGAAAGTTGAACTCATTTGTTGAAAATTCAACTATTTATTTGAAAATTCATATATTTTGTTGCAAAATCGAAATTTTTAGTAGAAAATTAATCTTCTTGTTTGAAAATTTATATTTTAAGTTGAAAATTAAAATATCTAGTTGAAAGTAAAACTCGTTTGTTAGTTATATAAATTATATAAAAATTCAACTCATCCAGTTATAGGCTCATACTAATTTTAGCTCAAAATTAATTTTTTGCTTTAAAATTCAACCATTTGGCTGAATAATTTTTTTGTTACAAAAAAAAAAATTTGTTTACTTGAAATTTAATTATTTCATTTTCTGTTGGAAATTGATCTTGTTTTAGGTCAAAATTCAACTACTTGGTAACAAGTTGATTTTTTTTTATTTCAAAATTAAACAATTTGGTTGAAAATTTATATGTTTTGTTAAAGAATGGACTTTTTTTAGTTTAAAATTATACTCCTTCTTTGAAAATTTATCTTTTTGTTCGAAAATTAAATTAACTAGTTGAAAGTTAAACTCATTTGTTGAAAATTCATCTTTTTGGTTGAAAAATTTATGTTTATTATTTAAAATTCAACTATTTCAGTTGAGGATTAATTGTTTCAGCTGAAAATTCATCTCTTTGGTTTAAAATTTAACTATTTTGTTGAAAATTTGTTCTTTTTTAGTAGAAAATTAATATTTTTAATCTTCAATTCAACTATTTCATGTTTGGTTCAAAATTGATATCTTTAGCTCAAAATTAAACTATTCAGTTCAAAATTCATGTATTTTTTAAATAAACTTCTGTTTTGTAGAAAAATCATCTTTTTGATTGAAAATTCAATAATTTTGCTAAAACTTCCTGCTTTTTTTTTGGTTGAAAATTCATTTTTTTCTACTAAACATGTAACTATTCCAGTTGAATATTTCGTCATTTCTGTTGAGAATTCATCTCTTGGATTAAACATTAACTTGTTTGAAAATGTAACTATTCAATTTTTGGTTAATAATTTATTTTATTTTGTTGAAAATTCATGTATTTTTTTGTTGAGAATTTGTCTTTTTTAGTTGAAATTAATCTTCTTGGCCTGATATTCATCTTTTTGGTTAAAAAAACAACTAGCTGAGGTAAATATCCATTATTTTGGTTAAATATAAAAATTTTTGACTGAAAATTTAACTATTTAATTTTGCATTTAAAATTGATCTGGTTTTAGTTCAGAATTCATCTTTTGGGTTGTAAATCGAAATACCCAGTTGAAAGTTAAACTCGTTTGCTAAAAATTCATTTTTTTGTTTCAAAATTCAACTATTCCAGTTGAAGGCTCATAATTTTAGTTGAAAATGCATCTTTTTGGTTTGAAATTCCATTATTTCATTTGAAAATTTCATCGTATTAGTTGAAAATTCATCTTTTTTATTTAAAATTCAACTAGTTTGTTGAAAATGAAAATATTTTTTAGTTTAAAATTCATGTATTTAGTTCAAAATTGATTTTTTTTTTCAAAATCCGTGTCTTTTGTTGAAGAATATTATTTTTGGTATAAAATTCATCTGTATGATTGAAAATTCAACTATTTAGTTAGAAATGTATTTTTTTTTTGGTTGGAAATTAATCATTTTAGTTTAAAAATAATTTATTTGGTTGGAAATTGAACTATTTTATCAAAACTTTTGCTTTTAGGGCATGTTATCCGATTTCTACTTTATCGACATTTTTTTTGGGTCATATCAATTCCAGATGAGATGAGATATCTAACTAAGCGTTTGAAATAATACTAAAAAATTTTATATACAAAGAAAAATCAAATTTTGTATTCGAAATGATAATTTTTCGAGCTGGAAAAGGGAAGGGAAAAGTTCTTTTGTAACCTATTCCCAGCTTTATGATTTATTTACAAAAATTGTCTGAATTAGTCTATTTGAGAATTTATGATCAAAAAGTGTTTTCTATTCATGCGTTATTTTTGAATTATGTCGATGCAAAAAGTTTTTCTGTTTCAAACAGATGAATCAAGTATTATAAATGAGCGTAACTTCCTTAATCATTAATAAAGTGTATTAATATTATCGATCAATCGATTTGCCTCGAATCAAAGAATCTTTTCCGTTCTTGCATCAATTTTTAGTTATGTTAGTGGAAAAAGTTTTACTATAAAAAATCGTCTTTTCAAATATTATGCATCACCAAAGCTCCCTTACTCCTCAATAAAATGTAAAAATGCTATGGGTCCATCGATTCGTCTTGAATCAACACAACTTTTCTATTCACGCATCAACTTTAAATTATGAGACTGAGAACATTTTTAGTATGAAAAACGATTTTTAAAATATATAAATTACCATAACTTCCCTACTATTTAATAAAATGTATTAATGTTGTAGGTCAATCGATTCGTCTCGAACCAATGAATCTTTTATATTCTTGCATCAACTTTGAATTATGTTGAAGAAAAAAGTTTTACTATAAAAAACCGTACTTTCAAATATTATGCATTACCATGACTTCCTTACTCTTCAATAAAATGTATTAATATTATAGGTCAATCGATTCCACTCGAATAAACACATCTTTTCTGTTCTTGCATCAACTTTGAATTATGTTAATGAAAAACGTTTTACTATAAAAAACCGATTTTCGAAATATATAAATTACCGTAACTTCCCTACTCGTCGATAAAATGTTTTGATATCATAGGTCAATCGATTCGTCTCGAACCAAGGAATCTTTTATATACTTGCATCAACTTTGAATTATGCTAATGAAAAAAGTTTTACTATAAAAAAACGATCTTTGAGATATTATTGAGTGCTTAAAAAAATGCAATAAATATTTTTAGAAAACCTTTGGTCAGTTACAAGATATTAATAGGAAAAATGAGCCCTCCAAATTTCATCAATTTATCTGCAACCGTTTTCTAGTTATCGTGTTCACAAAAAAGTGTGACATCCACACACATGCACATCCGGAAAATTGCTTAGAACATTGTATTAGACATTTTTAAATTGAGGAATGTTTAATTAAATAAATTTAAAATTTTTGGAAAATGTTACCATTACAAAGCTTCCTCTATGAGGAAGCAAAACCGGGAAATGTCAGGGAATTTATTGTCAGGGAATTCTTAGGGTATTCTCAGGATTTGGGTAGACAACCTGTTCAAATGAACTCTAAATATTATCTAAATATCATGAATAAATAATCAAAAACTTTTTTTGAATTGTTTCATTCAGTTTATTAGTACAGGAAAATTTGCCTTATAGCAGAAATCTCAGCATTCATTACTAAATGGTTGAAGCTCGTGGTTCTGCCATTAAACCTGCATACACACGTAGAGGGTTTATAACAGCATTTATACACTCGACGTACCACTCGGGGTCTAATCAAGTACTGTGTGAAATAATTACATTTGCCCGTAACTGTGCAGTTCGTGTTTAGATCGCGTTGCCCCATTCGGTCAGTGGAAAATTATTGACCCTCGCGCAAAACGCGAGCTATATTTCTCCGATTGCCTTTCATGCAAAACTGTTGACGAATATGGAATGTGTGCCACACGCCATACAATAATATCGACTCGGCGGCGCATAAGCTTTCGATGACTCTTATCTTCATGGTTCACCGGTCAATGGGCTGTTGAAAATTCGATGAGAGGCTGGGACAGTAGTTATTAAGCGAGCCTCTCTGTTTGCGGAAAGTCGAGATAGTGGGTAAATTAGCATTTTCCCTTCCAACGAGGCTATCTTACAGACATTTTCTACCCCTTTTCATACCAAAAAAAAAACTCTCGCACTAAGCTCTTGGTTCTTTTTTATAATATAACTTGCCTTTGTTCAACAGTTTTATCTACTTTATTTGGTATAATTTTTCTTTTTATCTGCTCTATTATATTTGAAGTTTGAAAGAAACATTTCATTCTTTCCTTTATAATCTTGTTCTGATTTTCAACTTTAGACCAAAATGATCCACTTTTGCGAATCAACAGTTATTTTTCAGAAAAATTTTGAATTTCTAGGTGGCACACAAATTAAAATTTTCCTTTATACGGCTTTCGGTCTCTATGGCTCTAGAAATTAATTATTTTCTTTCGAAAAGTATTTCTTTAGATTTGCTCAGATCCGAATGCCACTTCTGGAAGATAAACGAGTTCCTAGGACCGACAGTAAATGTTTTAGAAGACGTTGCATTTTCAACTAAATAAAGGAATTTTCAAAGTTCAGTTGAATTTTCAACTAAAACAGATCAACTTTAAACCAAATATTTGATATATATTCAACTAAAAAACATACATTTTCGACTAAACATGTAATAGTTACTAGGAATCTGTATCATCATCGAAGCTGGTAACGATCGATCCGAAGAGAAATCCTTTCACACACACTGTGAAAATGGAAATCTACAATATCGATCAAAGTTATGTCCTCTGATACAGAAAATATTTTACGTCCTCAGACTGGATGTAGCTATAAATTAAAACATTTCTAATTAAATGTATTCCGAAAAAAGATCTTCTCCTTTCACTCCGCTGGGATTCGAACACCAGGTCAACTGATTTCCGGTCAGGTGCTCTAACCACTGAGCTACTAGAGAGATCAGAGAAAGAATCCTTTTCCTGAAATACGCTTCAGTTGACCTGGAGTTCGAATCCCAGCAGAGTGAAAGAAGATCTTTTTTCTGAATGACTTTAATTAAAATTTTTTAAATTTATAGCTCCATCTAGTCTGAGGACGTTAAATATTTTCTGTATGCTAGGATATAACTTTGATCGATATTGTAGATTTCCATTTTCACAGTGTGTGTGAAAGGATTTCTCTTCGGATCGATCGTTGCCATCTCCGATGATAATACAGATTCCTAGTAAAAATTGATTTGTATATAAAATCTTGCATAGTAAAGCGTACTTCAGAAAAATGATTTTTCCTCTGATCTCTCTAGTAGCTCAGTGGTTAGAGCACCTGGCCGGAAATCAGTTGACCTAGTGTTTGAATCCCGGTGGGGTGAAAGGAGAAGATCTTTTTTCTGAATGAATTTATCAAAAATGTCAACCAAATTGAATATTCAACCAAATTCCATCAAAAATTGAATAAATTTTCAGTTAAAAACTTAATTTTTAACAGAAACAACGAATTTTCAACAAAATAGTTAAATGTTCAACTAAAGAGATGGTATTTCAATTAAACTAATTAATTTTAACAAAGGAATTCAACTTTTAATGAAGTAAATAAATTTTCGACCAAAAATATGAATTTTCAAACGAGAAGATTAATTTTATCTTAAAAAAAAAAAAAATTTCACAAAATACAGGAATCTCCAACCGAATGGTGAGGTTTTCATCTGAATATGAAATATTTTCAACCAAATAGTTGAATTGTAAGCTGAAAAATATGAATTTCCATCCAGAAATGTAATAGTTGAGTTTTATATTTGTATTCATTTGCACAAAGTTAATTTTCACAAAGAAAAGACAAATTTTCAACAAAATAGTTGACTTTTCAGCTGAAAAGATGAATGCTCAACGAAAATGATGAATCATCAACAAGAAAAAAATATTTTTAATAAAGGATTTCAAATTTCACCCAAGTAGTTACATTTTCTAGCCAAGAGATGAACTTAAAACTGAGAAGATTAATTTTTTTACTAAAGAAGATGAATGTTTTCACAAAATACATGTATTTTCAAGCAAGTAGCTGAGTTTTTATTTGAAAAAGGTCAATTTCTAACCAAATAGTTGAATTTTCAATTTAAAATGATTCAAGTAAAAATAATAACTACCAAGTAGTTAAAGAAGACTTATTTTCTACATGAAAAAACAAATGTTCCAGAAAATACAGACATTTATAACCAAATAGTTGAGTTTTAATTTTTCAAAAGATTAATTTTCAACTGAATAGTTTAATTTTGAGATAAAAAGATGAATATTCGAACAAAAATGTAATATCTAGATTTTATATTTGTATTTATTTGTAAAAAATTAATTTTCATAACGAAAAAGACGAATTTTCAACAAAATAGTTAAATTTTCAGCTAAAGAGATGAATATTCAACTAAAATAATCAACCATCAACCAAAAAGTGCATTTTTAACGAAGGAGATCAATTTTCAAACAAGTAGATAATTTTTCAACTAAAAAAATGCATTTTCAAACAAGAAGATTCAGATTCCAACAAAAAGTATGAATTTTTAACAAAATGGTTAAAAGCTCAAAAAAAGGATTTTTTTCCGCCAAATAGTCAAATTTGAAGCAAAAAAGATTAAATTTCTACCAAAAGATACGGAATTTCAACAAATTAAAAGAATTTTCAACCAAACAGTTGCATTTTTCACAACAAAATATCAAATTTTTACCAAATATATGAATTTTCTGAACAAAAAGATAATTTTTTTACAAAACAATTGAATTTTCAACCAAACATTTAACAGACATTTCAACCAAAAATAATAAACTTTATTTAAAAATATTTGGATTTTTAACCAAACAGAGTTTTCAACAAAATCATTGAATTTTCAAGCAATAAAGGTTTTTCAGTCCAGAGAGAAACCAAAATTCAATAAAATTGTTATATTTTCACGCCAAGAAGGCGAATTTTCTACAAAACAATTCAATTTTCAACTCGCAAATATGAATTTTCAATAATACAATTTTAAACCAAAAATAATTAGTTTCCAGCCGAATTGTAGAATTTTCAACAAAACAGTTAAATTTTCAACCAAAACTATGCTAGTAACAACCAAAAAGAATTAACTTTCAATCGATATGGTTGGATTTTCAACTAGAGACATGAATTTTCAATTTAAATTATTAATCTTCAACTGGAATAGGTTAATATTTAGTGACAGAAATTAATTTTCAAACAAAAAAGATGAATATTGAAATCTGGAAATTAATTTCTTTGTTTTTTCTTAAAATTGTTTCTATCGATTTACCTATTTTTGACCCACATTAGGGGAAGTTTCAGAACTTTCTAGGATCAACAAGAAATGTTTTAGAAAAATTTCAATTTCAATTCGGGAGAAAAATTCCAATTTCCAAAAGCATTTCTTAAAAATTACTTTGCTTGAGTATTTTTCGAAACTTTATTATTTTATGTTAAAAAAAATTTAAGAAATTTGTTTAAACTCTCAGATTTCAGTATGAGAATCGGATCATTCTGATGCGCAATTGGCTGATGAAATAAAACATCCGAAATCTCTATAAAACTATTGCATATAATTTTGATCCCATTTCGGGATCAAATTGATCAACTGGTATTTATTGTGTTTAAAGGAGATCAACATAAAATTACTTAAAACCAACTTCACTCGGAATCGTTGTCGAACAACACATTCTCATTAAATTACATCTACTTGGAAAATTAAAAGCCAGCATCTAATAAATGAGTTCATAATACTTCAGAGAACAGTTTCAGAAGGAAGAAAAAAATCGTAGGTCGCAGGGATGATTATGAAATTAACAGGCCAGCCTCAAGATCTTTATCTTTGCTCGAGGGAATAATTTTATAAGCCCGGCGTCTAGCAAAGTTTTAAAAACGATTAAACTTGTAAGAGCATCGCTTCATCCTCCAATTTCCGTTTCTTACGTGTCATGAAGGATTTATGCAAACGGCCAGACAGGAAACGCTAGAAAATAAAAAAAAACTCGGCGAGAAATGGTGGGTCATAACGTACACTTTTATAACAGGAATTAAGCCGAACAATCCACTCCTGGCGTATTGCGAAAGCTCGAAGCGCAGTAATCTACGCTTAGGTTTAAGCAGAATGATGCGTGTTCACGAAAGACCCATTAGCCTGATTTAAATGGCAATTCTCTCTAATTACTCGGAGCGATCCTCGTCGAGATGACTTAGTAATTATCTTGAATCGTTTACAAGAGAAAATCTGCAATCCTATTGTGTGCTTGCGCATGCTACACTCAAAATTCTCTTTAGAGAATGCCCTTTGAAAGAAGGACTCTTTAGTGAATTATAGTTTCAAAGAAGGAAGTGACTACAAGTACCAAAAAAATCGACAATTTGCCTAGGCAATTTCCAATTATTAGTTAACAAAACTTTTTGAAATTTTATACCCACACTGTGAGAATTTGCAAGATTTTTATGATTTTTATGAAATATATGAATTATTTTCAGGGATTTTAAGGTGCTTCAAAGGACTGCAAAGTATTTAAAAGAATTAAACATTTTTTAAGGAATTTAAGGAGATACCTGAAGCTTTTTCGGGATTTTATGGAATCTCAAGAAATTTCTAAAGATTCCAAAGAAGTATAAAACCCTTTAGGGTATTTTAAACGATTCCAAAGGATTACGAGATTTAAGATGATTATAAAACGATTTCAAGAGATTTAAAAAAATTTCCTAATACAATTTCAGAGAGAATGACAATTTTTTAAAGGGATTTTACTAGAGTTTGAGAAACTTAAAACAGTTTCATCAGATTTACAGAGATTTTACTGGAATTCGAAGGATTTCACAAAATACGGAAGGATCTCGATGGATCTTTAGGTATTTTGAAGAATTAGGAAAAATTTCCGAGGATTTTCAGGAATTTTCAGGGATTTAGAAATATTTCAAAATAAGTCACGGGATTTTAAAGATTTTTAAAGGATTCCATCTGAGATCGAAGTATTTTCACAAAGTTTGAAAGATATCAGGGAATTTTAATGGAATTTCGATGATTTGAAGGTACTTAAAGAGATTTCATAAGATTTTAAAATATTTGCAAATATATCAAAGGATATTAATTGATTTTAGAAAATTTCCTAAGATATCAAAAGATTGAATGAAATTTAAAGGATTTTTTAATATCATAAAGGATTTTGAGGATTTTTAATAGCTTTTAAAAGATTTTGAAGCATTTTAATATATGGTAAAGGATTTCAAGAAATTTGAAGAGATTCCAATGATTTTTAAATATTTTAATCAATTTCAAATGAATTTCAAAAATCTCAAGGGATCTCGTAAGATTTCGAAATTATTAGCAGAATTTAAGGAATTTCCAGAAATTTTAAGACATTTTAAGGAATTTCTACGAAATTAAAAGTATTATGAGAGATTTTAAAGGGTTTTAAGGGATATGCAAATGTATCAAACGATTTTAATAGATTTTAAGAAATGTATAAGGAATTGCGATGATTTCACAGGATTTCAAAGGATTTTCAATGGACTCGAAAGATTTTGAAGTGTATCTACGGATTTTAGAGGATTTTGTAACATATCAAAAGATTTGACGAAATTTCAAAGAATTTCTAAATATTATAAAGGATTTCGAGGTTCTTAGTAGCTTTTAAAAAGATTCAATGGATTTTCATATATGGTAAGAGTTTTGAAAAGATTCCGAAAGATTCCAACGGTTTTTAAAGATTTCAATGAATTTCAAAGGAATTAAAAAAATTTCAAGGCGTTTTCTAAGATTACGAAGTTATTCACGGAATTACAATGATTATAACCAATTTTTAGGGATTTGAAAACATTTTCACGTATTTGAAAGGATTATAAGGGATTTGCAAGATTTGAAACGATTTAGAAAAATTCACACTTTTTCGAGAGTTTTAAGCGATTTTTAGAGATTTCAAAATAAGTCACGAGATTAAAAAAGGATTTCATATGTTACCGAAGCAATTTTGCGAATTTTGAAGGATATCAAGGATTTTTAAGAATTTTAAGAGGTTTCAAAGTATATGCACAGATTTTAGAAAATTTTGTAAAATTGCAAAAGTTGTAAAGGAATTTTAAAGGATTTCTAAATAATATGACAAATTGTAAGGGATGTAGAGTAATTTTAATGGGGTTTAGAAGATTTAAATATACATTAAGAAACTTGAAAATTTTTGGAAAGATTTCCATGGATTTTAAAGATTTTACTGAATTTTAAAGGGATTTTTAATATTTCAAAAGATCATAAGGTTTTAAAATTATTCACGGAATTTCAATAATGTGAACTTCTTTTTGCTTACTCATAGAGAAAGCATAGTAATGGTAACATTTTCCAAAATTTTTAAATTCATTTACATAATTTAACCTTCCTCAATTCAAAAATGTCTTATGCAATGTTCTAAGCAATTGTCCGGATGTGTGGATTTTTGTGTGTGTATGTGTGGATGTCACATTTTTTTGTGAACACGATAAATGAAAACGGTTGCAGATAAACTTAGTTATATTTTGAAAATCGGGTTTTTATAGTAAAACTTTTTTCATTGACATGAGTCAAAGTTGATGCAAGTATATAAAAGATTTCTTGGTTTGAGAAGAATCGATTGACCTATAATATTAATACATTTCATTGAAGAGTAAGGAAGTTATGGTACTGCATAATATTTCAAAATACTGTTTTTCACAGTAAAACTTTTTTCTTCAATATAATTCAAAGTTGATGCAAGTACATAAAAGAATCCTTGGTTCAAGACGAATCGATTGACCTGCAATATTAATACATTTTATTGAAGAGTAGAGAAGTTATGGTAATTTATAAATCGGCTTTTAATAGTAAAACTTTTTTCGTTATCATAATTCAAAGTTGATGCAAGAACAGAGAAGATGTATTGATTCGAGACTAATCGATTGAACTATAATAATAATAATAATAATACATTTTATTGAAGAGTAAGGAAGCTATGGTAATGCATGTATACCATTAAGCCATTTCCCTTTTAGGGTAGGCGTGACACTACCCGATTCCGGTAGTGTTTCTAGGTGGATAGTTTTCTTGTAGTTATAAATAACTACAAGTTTGGGCTCACCACAACCATAATATGCCAACAGCACACAGTATTCTCGAATGGTCACCCATCCAAGTACTAACTGCGCCCATCGCTGCTTATATTCAGTGATCTGACGAGAACTGGTTTTTTCAGCGTGGCATGGCCGTTGGCATGATATTGGAAAATACGGTTTATTATAGTAAAACTTTTTTCTTTAATATAATTCAAAGTTGATGCAAGAATATAAAACATTCCTTGGTTCGAGACGAATCGATTGACCTACAATATTAATACATTTTACTAAAGAGTAGGGAAGTTGGGCAATTTATATATTTTTAAAATCGATTTTTATACTAAAAATTTTCTCATTCTCATAATTCAAAGTTGATGCGAGAATAGAAAATTTGTGTTGATTCAAGACGATTCGATTGACCCATAGCATTGATATATTTTATTGAAGAGCAAGGAAGCTATGGTAATGCATAATATTTGAGAACAAGATTTTTTATGATAAAAATGTTTTCACTAACATAATTCAAAATTGATGCAAGAACGGAAAATATTCCCTGATTCGCGGCAAATCGATTGATCTATAATATTAATACACTTTAGTGAAGATTAAGGAAAAACTTTTTTCATCAACATAATTCAAAGTTGACGCATAAATAGAAAAGATTTTTTGGTCATAAATTTTCAAATAGAATAATTCTGACAATTTCTGTAAAAAAATCTTAAAACTGGGAAAGGGATAGGGTGCCACAGAACTTTTCCCTTCCCTTTTCCAGCTTGAAAAATCATCATTTTGAATACAAAATTTGATTTGTCTGATTATACAACCAAAGTGGAAACACTCGAGATCGGATTTACAGCCAGTTTAGAAATGTCATGGAAATTCGACGGATTTTAAAGGATTATAAAGGATTTTTGACATGATTTCAAAGATTTAATACGATGTTAAGTATTTCTACAGTTTTTAAAGGCTTTTACGGAATTTTTAGTGCACTGAATTGTTGTAAACGAATTTCAAGAGATTATGTACGATATCTATAAATTTCAAAGAATTCTCACATGATTTAAAAAAAGTTGAGGAATTCACAAAATTGGCAAAAGAATTTATAAGGGGGGGGGGGGAATTGCCTTACGCAATCAATGGGCGCTCTCCTATCAAGATTTTAGGACTGGATAACCCTCTTCCAAATAGAAATATAGAGTATTAACTGAATGAAAACCAGAAGTCTAAAATATTTTACCTAATATTTGAATACTCCTCGGACTTCTAGAGGTTTTCTCAAACATATTGGAGGAAAGTCTAATAGAGTACGTGGTTGAGGTTTGGGAATGACTTCTGTTAGAGCGAAGCTGAGTTAGACGGTTAATTACTCGGGTAAATTAAGTGGAAAGCCTTGATTAGTGCTGTATGCGTACTGATGGCATCCTTTGTCTGATTCCGTCCTAATACTGATTATACTTGTCTAGTCTCCACCGATCTTAAATAAACAATCCAAACAATGAGTATATTCAATGGGTTTATAGTAAACACTTGAAAATAAATAATTGCAAGTGAAAATAGACAATAAAAGTTTCAATTTATTTATTTTTTTTTACTTCATAAGTGCTAATGGGATTTATATCCTAAGGAAGTAGGAGAAACCTCCCTACAGCTGATATTGCAATCTGCCGTGGATAATCGTTAATTAATAGCACAAATAAAAAGATTATTAATTTGAATTTAAATTAACACGTATAGAATCTTAGCTATCAATTCAAATAAATTAATTATGTTACATAAATTGATATTTTTAATTAATGATTATCCACTTTAGGTTGCACTATCAACTGTAGGGATGTTTCCCCTACTGCTGAAATAGAACGCCGAAGTAAAACAAAAAGAAGTTTAAAATATGTGATGTCTTAGCAGGGACTTTTTAGAACAAAATTAGTATAATATCCTTCAGAAAAAATTCCAGGGTATTTGAAAAAAGATTGTTTACCAGTTCTTAAATGTGCTTTATGTTCCAATCATGTAATGCTGAAATAGGAATAAAGTACCAAAAAAATTAAAAATTATTCTAATTCCAGCAGTACTTTTTTGGGAGACATGTCCTTCGCTTACTTATAAAAAAATAAAAATGAAATAAATTTGCTTAAACTTTTCTAGCACTTCTGCTGCAAAGAAATTTCCGATGGCGTAAATGATCTTCAACTTTGAAGGATATGAACTCGGCTTTATGCTAAAATATGTCCATGAAAAATAGCTTTACAAACATAAATATCAAATTTTTCTGAAGAAAGGCCTGCTGAAACAGGACATTTTAAACTTTTTTCATAATTTATCATTCAATTTTAGCAGTGCTTTTCTGGGATTGGTTTTGAATTCATTTGAAAAATGAATTTTCATTTCTGAACGTTAAAGAAAAAATAGTAAAAGTAATTCTAAAAGATTTTAAAGGCTCTCAATGAGGTATTTTATTAAATTTTTCAGGGTCATAAAGGATTCATAGAACTTAAAAATTTCAAGAATTGTGGGCTTTAAGGGATGTAAATGCTTACAAGAGAAGTTAAATTCATTTTAAAGAATGTTGAAGATTTTGGCTTTTCTAGAAGATTTGCAGGAATTTTAAGGATCTCAAATGATTTCATAGCACTTTAAACATTTTGCTTAAATTAAATGATTTCAAGGGATTTCAAGAGATTTCAAGAGATTTGAAAGAATCTTAAAGATTTTTGGGTACCTCGAAAGATTCGAAGAATTTTCAAGAGCTTTAACAAATTTCGAAGGAATTTCGAGAGATTTCAAAGGTATCTTAACTGATTCCAAGAAACTTTCAAGAGACTTTAAAAAATTCAGGGAATTCCAAGGAATATCCTCAGATTTCATGTAAATTTACAGAATTTTAGGATATTTTATAATATTTAAATGAATTTTCAAAGAATGTATTCACGAGAATTAGGAAATTTTAAAGCATTATAAATATTGGAAGAGATTTTTAATAATTCAAGGTATTTCCAAAGATTTTTGATTTTTTGAAAAGACTTTAAAGAATTTCAAAGATTCTTCGATATTTTAAATGATTCTAACTAATTTCATTAGAATTTAAGAAATTTCATAAGATTTTTAAGATTTTAGGGTATCCAAAAAGATTCCGAGGAATTGTTAAGAGCTTTACAAAATTGTAAAGCATTTCAAAAGATTTCCAAGGACTGAAACTATTTTAGGGTATTTTAAAGGATTGTAAGGAAGCATTCAGATATTAAGAAATTGTTAAGAATTTATTTACAAGAATGACGGTATTTCAAAGGATTTCAAAGATTTGAAGAGGTTTTCAAATATTTCAAAGTATTTCGAAAGATTTTTAAGAAGAAATTGTTAGATTTAAGGGTATTAAAAAATATCCATGGTAGCAAATTTTTTTTACAATTTTTGAAATTAATGCTAGCCACAAAAGCATTCGACGATTGGGGGAATTTATGTAATGTTTTCACTTTCATTTCTGCTTCTACATTTCCAACATTCACGTTGGTGAATTTCAAAAAAAAATGGAAGCGGATGTGAATGTGAAAAAGTTACATAATCGCCACCAAGAATAATCAGAAAGTAAAAATATCTAAAAAGTTTATTAAATTATTATTTTTAAAAATTGTCAGATTATTTCGGGTCACGATTATCTTGTTGAAAAATCTAGGAAAGTTCATAACCAATATTAAATAATTGGATACATGTGGTAGTAATTAAAGAAATAGTAAAATATTAAGTTTTTGACAAAATATTTTTCTGCTAGATGACATAGCTTTTTATACGTTTTACTTTTCGAAGAGTGTTCTTTTGTTGTGTGTTCGATATTGTTTTAGTTTTCTATCTTTTGATTTTGATAGCTTTTAAATATTTATTTGGTAATTCAGGTATTTCGGGTAGTAAGTAATTAAATTTTATTTAATAATACATGGCTGAACAAATTTGATCTGTATTATCATCGGATATGGTAACGATCGATCAAAAGAGAAATCCTTTTACACACACTGTGAAAATGGAAGTCTAAGATATCGTTTAAAGTTGTATCCTCTAATACAGAAAATATTTAACGTCCTCAGACTAGATGGAGCTATAAATTAAAATTATTTTTAATTAAATTTATTCAGAAAAAAGATCTTCTCCTTTCACTCCGCTGGGATTAGAACACCAGGTCAACTGATTTCCGGTCAGGTGCTGTAACCACTGAGCTACTAGAGAGATTAGAGGAAAAAGAAGGAAAAAGATTAGAAAAAGGATTCTCCCTGTGATCTCTCTAGTAGCTCAGTCGTTAGAGTACCTTACCGGAAATCAGTTGACCTGGCGTTCGACTCCCAGTGGAGCGAAAGGAGATCTTTTTTCTGAATAAATTTAATTAAAAAAATTATTTGACATAGTCGGAGGGCGGGGGTCGAAAAACTTTGTAACCACTTGTTACATGGGGGAAAGGAGGGGTAAAGAGTCAGAAAAAATGTGTTACCTAATTTATGGATGAGCCCTCAAAGCAACAGTGATCCACATTTGGACCCCTGATCCGGATTAAGTTTTAATGCACTAGTTAGTGACACCATATGTCAGTGCCCACAATGTCGCCGAAAGTAGATACTGAGGAAAATCGTAGTGGCAGGGTCAAATGGTACGAGATTGCCGTATCTAGATTAACGATCGAGCAACGAGTAACCTGACACTGAAAATACATGTCTATATTTCCAAGTGTTGGTGAACATGTATGCAGCTCTTTGTTTACTAGGTGCAGGAAGTTCTTGATGCGAGCGTACGACTCGGAAATCATCGGACTATAGAATCCTCCCCATCGATCACTCAGCCTGGCTGTACTAATTAGATTAAGTAGAGCCGCTTGCGATAATAAGCTTGATCTGACATGTATCTTCTACCTTTAAGCGTTTAATAGACAAGAATAATGTGAAAGGGTCTCTGAAAATCCTCCTATAAAAAATTGAAACACAATGGTCTCACTGAAATTAATACCCGCGTAATATTTATTATTATAAATAATATCATCATTCAATCAATATATTTTTATTAGTACAAATGGTATGTCATTATAAAGAGTAAGACGTGACATCTCCCACTGAAAGCTCAATCGTGCCTTCACACCTTTGCTGTAGATATGGGGAAAGGTGTCACACCTCGATAGGGGACATCCATAAACTCCATAAACTTAATTTTTGGCTATTTGTAACCCCCACCTTCTTTCATCCCTCGTTGATGAACGACAATAATAAAAATAATAATTTTCAACTAAACAGTTGATTAACATCCCTCTTAACCACAACTTTTAACCAAATACCTAAATTTCCAAGCCAAAAACACGAATCGTTTCGAAGAAAACTTAATTTTCAACAGAAAAGTTAATTTGTCCACCAAAAAAATTAATCAACCAAGACAGATGACTTTTCTACCATAAAGGATGGATGTTTACTCCAGACGAACGAATTCTTAATAAAAATTTGAATTTTCGTCTGAAGAGGATGAATATAACAAATAGATGATTTTTTAACCAAATAATCAAATTTAAAACAAAAACTAATTGAATTTTTAAACTACCAAGATGACTTTTTTTCACAAAAGATGGATTTTCAGTCCAAAAGAACATATTTTCAACAAAGCAGTTGAATCTTCGACGAAAAAGATGACTTTTTAACAAAATACTTCATTTTTTAACAAAATAATTAATCTTTCAACCAAATAATTAAATTTTCAACCAAACAGTTTAATTTCTGATCAAATAGCTGAATTTTTGAATAAACAGTTGAGTTTCAAATTAAAAACGAATATTTAATAAAATAGTTACATTTTTAACTTAAGAGGTTGAAAAAAATTAATTTTTATCAAAGTAGTTCAACTTGAAAATAAGCAAATGAATTTTCGACCAAAAATATGCATTTTTTTAAATAGTTGCATTTTCAAAAGAAAACCAGAATTTTCCAACAACGGGATTAATCAACAAAAAGAAGAAAAATTTTTAACAAAATTGTTGAATTTTAAAGCCAAAAAGACGAATTATCTACAGAATAGTTAAATTTTCAACTCGAAAATATGATTTTTCAACAAAAGTTAATTTTCAAATAACTATTTTTCTACCAAATTGTTGCATATTCATGCCAAAAGGGAACATTTTGTAGAAAAAAGCTGAATTTTAACCGGAAAATATTAATTTTCACCAAAAACTTTATTTTAAAACAAAATAGTTGTATTTTTAACTCAAATGTTGAATCATCGAGAAATACATTTTTGCGAATTCATTCAACTTTAAACCAAGTAGTTAATTTTCCAACCAAAACGATGAATTTTCAACAAAGAAGATTTCTATTGAAACGACGAATTTTCAACAAAATGCATGAACTTTCAACCAATTAATTGCAATTTTTAATTAAAAAAGGTAATTTTTCAAACAAAATATCGAATTGTTCAAGTTTAAGTTTAAAAAAATTAATTTTTAACCGAAAATGAAACGAATTTTCAGGAAAAGAGTTAAGTTTTCAACCAAAAAGATAAACCTTCACCCGAAAGAATAGATTTTCAACAAAGCCTTTTTAATAAAATGGTTGCATTCTCAACCAAATAATGAAATTTTCAACCAAATACTAAAAAAAATTTTCAGCTGAAAAATCTTTACTTTCAACGAAAAATATTTGGATTTTTCTTATTTGTTTATAATTATTTAGTTTGCATTTAAGCGAAAAACGAGAAAAGGGGAAGTTCCTTGAAAGCAGGGGAAGTTCCTTAGAAGCAGGGGAAAAAAATAATTTTTTGAAAAAAGGGTAAAGAGAGGTATAGAGAAAGATTGTAAAGTCTGAAATATGAAAGTGATTTCAAAAAAAGTTAAGTTCGCAAAGTAACTTCCACTGACTCTCCCCCCACCCAAATACATTTAGCAAAGTCAAAGTTGTTACTTTTGCTTCCTCATAGAGGAAGCTTTGTAATGGTAAAATTTTCCAAAATTTGTAAATTCATTTAATTGAACCTTCCTCAATTTAAAAATGTATGATACAATGTTCTAAGTAATTTTCCGGTTGTTTGTGTGGATGTGTGTGTGGATATCACACTTTTTTTGTGAACACGATAACTTGAAAACGGTTGCGAATAAATTGATGAAATTTGAAAGGCTTATTTTCCCCACTAATATCTTGAAACTGACAGAAGGATTTCTAAAAATATTTGTTGCATTTTTTTTTAGCACTCAATAATATTTTAAAAATCGGGTTTTTATAGTAACACTTTTTTTATTAACATAATTCAAAGTTGATGCAAGGATATAAAAGATTCCTTGCTTCGAGATGAATCGAGTAAACGACAATATCAATACATTTTATTAAAGAGTAGGGAAGTTATGGTAATTTGTATATTTTTAAAATCGTTTTTTATAGTAAAACTTTTTTCATTGACATACGTCAAAGTTGATGAAAGAATATAAAAGATTCCTTGATTCGAGACGAATCGATTGACCTATAATATTAATATATTTCATTAAAGCGTAGGGAAGTTATGGTAATTTATATATTTTGAAAATCGGTTTTTTATAACAAATCTTTTTTCATTAACATAATTCAAAGTTGATGCAGGAACAGAGAAGATGCGTTGATTCGAGACGAATCGATTGACCTATAATATTAATACATCTTATTGAAGAGTAGGGAAGTTATGGTAACTTATATATTTTGAAAATCGGTTTTTTATAGTAAAACTTTTCTCATTAACATAATTCAAAGTTGATGCAAGAACAGAAAAGATGTGTTGATTCGAGTCGAATCGATTGAACTATAATATTAATAAATTTCATTGAAGAGTAAGGAAGCCATGGTAATGCATAATATTTTAAAACACGGTTTTTTATAGTAAAACTTTTTTCACTAACATAATTTAAAATTGATGCAAGAACGGAAAGGATTCCTTGATTTGAGGAAAATCTATTGATCTATAATATTAACATACTTTATTGAAGATTAGGGATGTTATGCTTATTTAGAATATTTGAATCATCTGCTTGTAACAGAAAAACTTTTTTCATCGACATAATTCAAAGTTGACGCATGAATAGAAAAGATTTTTTGATCATAAATTTTCAAATAGAATAATTCTGACAATTT
This sequence comes from Andricus curvator, assembly GCA_932195095.1. NCBI lineage: Eukaryota > Metazoa > Arthropoda > Insecta > Hymenoptera > Cynipidae > Andricus > Andricus curvator. Next base: position 606,518 of record CAKNYM010051820.1, on the reverse strand, counting down.
TTGTAAAAAAATCATAAGGCTGGGAAAGGGATAGGGTGCAACAGAACTTTCCCCTTCTCTTTTCCAGCACGAAAAATTATCAAAAATTGTTTGTATTATTTTGTTGAAAAAAAACTAATGCTTCTTCTATGAGGAAGCAAATACATTTGCTAACGGGAAGCTAAGTGCTCGTGAAATCAGCACCATATAATTATAAATACAAACAAAGTGGAAACACTCGAGATCGAATTCACAGCTAGTTTCTACTTGTTTCTTCAATTATTTATTAAATTTTTTCTTATCTTACTGATATGTACATCAGGTTTATACAAAAAACACGAAGGCCAAATCAGGCACAACTGACAGTTCGTTTAGTGGAAGATAGTTCGTTTTCCTTGCCTATCCGAGTGACTATAATCCATCGAGGGAAGGCAGTGATTCGATTTCTCAGCAATTTATTTGCGTTAGTCTCCACCTGACCGGTTTAGTCTGGGTCAGTCGTGGTTACTTGAAAGCTTTTATATACACCCTTTCTTTTTATCGCTAACACGAAACTACTACAAACTTCACCATCAAATTGTATCTTCGTATGTGTTTGGAAGCATCCACATATTACGTGGCACTCTTAAGGGGCTGGGAGGGGCTGCCTTAACGTCACTATGCATCACATAGGAGTGGGGTCGCAAAGGTATTGCAACACGTGACACTACCCTGATCTAAAAATAAAATTTAAATCCATGTCCATAAATTAAAGACCAATATTAACGACAGAAAAAAAATTAGTAGTTGCATTTTCAACCAAATAGTTGAATTTTCAACAAAATGATTAAACTTTCAACAAAATAGTTGATTTTTTTACCAAGTAGCTGAATTTTTAACTTACCAAGATGAATTTTCAACCACGAATATTAATTTTTTACCAGGAGACGAATTTTCAACAGAATACATCAATTTTAAACCAAATAGCTCAATTTTCAAGTAATAAAGATGAGTTTGGTAACCGAAAATGGAATAGATACATTTCAGTTTTGAAAACTAATTTTCAATAAAAAAATAAATTAAAAAAATTATCAGTCATATGAGCTCAATAAAAAATGGTGAATTTTCTTACAGAATAGTTGAATCCTCAACAAAAACGATAAATTTGTAATAAAAAAGATTTTCTACACAATTAGACGAATTTTGAACAAAAACGTTCAGTCTTCAAGCTAAAAGGTCGTATTTTTTAGGAAACAGTTGACTTGTAAACCGGAAAAGAAAATTGTTCAACGAAAAATTAATTTCCACCCAAGAAATGTGAATTTTCAACAAAATATTTGAATCTTCATCTAAAAAGGATTAATTTTTCACCCAAATAAAATCGTTAAAGTTTTAGCTCAAAAATTAATTTGAAACAAAAAAAATTTGAATTTTCAAGCAATTATATGCAACTAAAAAAGACGAAGTTTCAAGACAATAAATGAATCCTCAACCTATAAAGAGGAATTTTCAACCAAGAAGATTCATTTTTTACAAAAACAGGATTTTATTTTCATACATGAATTTTCTATGAAATAGTTGAATTTTTATCTTATCAAGAAAAAATTTCCAATAATATATGTAATAACTACATTTTTATATGAGGAAATCAATTTTTAACAACAAAAAAATGAATTTCTAATAAAATAGTTACATTTTTAAAAGTCCAAAATCGTTGAATTTTCAACCAAAAATTTGAATTTTCTACGAAACAGATGAATTAAAAAAAAATAATTCTCAAGGAAACATGTTGTTGTTGATATTTAAAACAAGAAAGATTTTAATTTTAAACAAGAAGCAGTTTAGTTCGGCCTAAAAAGACTGATTTTTGATTAAATAATTAAATCCTTAATCAAAAGAGATGAATATTTATCCAAGAATATAAAATGTTAGGCAAAAACGATGAATGCTCAATCGAGAAGATTAATGTTTTGCCAAAAAGCCGAATTTTAAATCAAATACATGGATATTAAACCAGAGAAGATCAATTTTCTACCCAAAATTTTCAGAAAAATAGATAAATTTTCAACCAAAGAGATGAATTTACATCTAAAATGACAAATCTTGAAACATAAATTTCAAGAAGAGTTCAACATTTGAGGAATCAAATTTTCAACCAAAAAGTCGATTTTTTAACCAGGAAGATTATTTTTTAACAATAAAGATGAATTATTACCAAAATACACGAATTCTCAACCAAATACTTAAATTTTTAACTACAAAAGATGAATTTTTAACTAAATAGTTGAATTTTCAACTGAAAAAGATAAACTTCCAACAAAAAATGAAATGGTTAAATTTTTAGTTGGAAAAAATTATTTTTCAACCAAAAATGGAACAAATTTTCAAAAAAATAATCAAATTTAAAAAAGATGAATCTTTAGCCATGAAAATAAGTTTTCAAGAAAGTGGTTCAATTTTCAATGAAGTAGTTGAATTTTTGACCAAAAAGATGCCTTTGAACAAAATAGTTGAATTTTCAATAAAATAATCAAATTTCGAACCAAATAGTAGAGTATTTATTCAAACTAGATGAATTGCCAGTGTCACATAAAATTTTGAGACAGGTTCGCCGAAATGTCACAAATTTTCACAAGAGACAGGGGTGAGTCAAAAGTCACTGAAAATATTAATTTGAAATAAGTACCGTCAAACTGGGTAATTTCAGACATATGTGGTAAATTCGGACACCCCTAAATTACCTAAATTGATAGGATAAATTTTTCAAAACTGTTCCAAGAATATGGAATAAGTTTAGCCCTCAACTGGTTCTAGATTTTTTTTAAACCACGCACCTTTATTAATTTAAACTATCAATGGAAATCTTTTTGGAGGCCTAATACCAGTATTTTTGATGTTAGATTCGACAGAGGTCTCTGTTATAGAATCGTTGATAAGCAGATAATCTACTATATCAAAATTAATTTTTATTATGCGAAATTAAATTAAAACGCGAGAAATTAAGTTCTAAAAAATTCACTGCGAACTGGATTTGAACCAGCAACCAACTCATTACATGTGAGGTGCTCTACCAATTGAGCTATCGCAGTTCACCAGTGAAAATTTCAGAACTTGTATTTCCTTAATTTCGATCGAAATTATTATTTTAGAGATTTTATTATTTTAAGGCCAGTTATTAATTTAATATTTGAAACTAAGTTTTTTTAAAACAAAGTTTCGGTTAGACTGGTTTAATATGATAGAAATCTCTTTGGAGGCCTAATACCAGTATTTTTGATGTATAGAAATTTTTATTATGTGAAATTAAATTAAACCGCGAGAAATTAAGTTCTAAAAAATTCACTGCGAACTGGATTTGAACCAGCAACCAACTCATTGCATGTGAGGTGCTCTATCAATTGGTAGAGTTGGTTGCTGGTTCAAATCCAGTTCGCAGTGAATTTTTTAGAACTTAATTTCTCGCCTTTTTATTTAATTTCGCATAATAAAAATTAATTTTCATATAATATATCATCTACTTATCAGCGATTCTATAACAGAGGCCTCTGTTGAATCTAACATCAAAAATACTGGTATTAGGCCTCCAAAAAGATTTTTATCATATTAAACCAGTCTAACCGAAGCTTTGTTTAAAAAAAACTTAGTTTCAAATATTGAATTAATAACTGGCCTTATAATAATAACATCTCTAAAATAATAATTTCGATCGAAATTAAGGAAATACAAGTTCTGGAATTTTCACTGGTGAACTGCGATAGCTCAATTGGTAGAGCACCTCACATGTAATGAGTTGGTTGGTGGTTCAAATCCAGTTCGCACTGAATTTTGTAGAACTTAATTTCTCGCGTTTTAATTTAATTTCGCACAAAAAAATTGATTTTGATATAGTAGATTATCTGCTTATCAACGATTCTATAACAGAGACCTCTGTTGAATCTAACATAAAAAATACTGGTATTAGGCCTCCAAAAAGATTTCTATCATATTAAACCAGTCTAACGGAAGCTTTGTTTAAAAAAAACTTAGTTTCAAATATTGAATTGAACTATCAATTTAGGAATGTCCGAATTTACCCCACATGTCGGAAATTACCCCGTTTGACGGTACCATTTGTTCAAAGAAGAGCGTCATTCAACACAGGGCTTTTTGCGATTTGCTTTGTGCCTTTTGCTTCGTGCTTTTTAAGCTCTTTTTGTTATCTGAGTTTAAATTCGTCTTTCCTTATCCTGAAATTATGAGGCTTCCTCCTTTTGTCTTGAAAGATAGCTCGCTTTCTCCCTCTGTGGCCACCTTTCTCTGAGGAGTGTGCCTTCTTGCTAGGTCGTTCATCTTGGCTTGATCAAAGAGCTCTCCAATGGAATGCACCCGACTAAAGGGCTGAAAACGTTCTTAAGACTCGATCGTGGCACTGGAGGGATGTGCCTGACGTGCTTCGCTAATTGATAAGACGTCGAGATCCTTCCAGATAATTACTTAGCAACTCGCCCTGAGTCTCAGAAAGTCGCTTGGCGTAAACTAATGACAGATTGTCCAATAAACTCACGCAATTTAATATCAAGTGAGCATGGTAATCAAAATATTAATTATGTATACAAAATACAATTAGTTACTGAAGAAGTAGTATTCTAAACAGTTTCAATGCTCGAAGAAATTCTCACGAGCATGAGAATATGCTCGAGAATATGCTCGACCTTCATGTGCTTTGAGAATTTAATGAGCACTTATGAGCATTTTCAATTAGGATTTGAAAAATCGTATTTTCTATCTTTATTAATAATAATCACATTATTTGAATTTCGCGGGAAAGGGCGCGAAATTTAAATGATAAAAGAAGTCAAAGTAATGGAAAACATATCATTTGCATTAAACAGTGCCTTATTCGGGATGGCTACAATATCCCAATTTCTAAATTCTTTGAGGTATAAAACTAATCATACACCTAGCAGATTACTAATGTTAATACAAACAAATTTTGTTTCTAAATATACTTCAAACACTCTTTAGTTGTGTTTTCAAGTCAAAAAAATACATTTTCAACAAAAAAAATGAATTTTTAACTAAAATGATGAATCTCCAATCAAAAATATGAATTTTTAACCAACTAGTTAGTTCAATTTTCAACACAACATATCAATTTTCTATCAAAAAAGACACATTATCAACGAAGTACATGAATTTTCATATAAAAAAGATCAAATTTCAACCAACATTAAAATAATTAAAATGTTAGAAAAATAAATGTTCAACAAAAAGAAACGAATTTTCGACCAAATAGTTTGTTTTTTTCATCCACAAAAATGATACCAAAATACCAAAGACATACAGTTTTAATGAAATATGTAAATTTTCAACTAAAAAGGATAAATTTACAAACCAAGTATATATTAGTTCAATTTGCAGTTAGAAAAGTAAATTTAAAAAAAAAAAAAAAAACAAGTTTTCAGCAAAATTAAGCCATTTTCATATAAAAATGTAAATTTTCAAGCAAAAATGGAACAGTTACATCGTCAGTTCAGAAAATTAATTTTTAACTAAAAAGAAACGAATTCTCAACCAAAGAAATTCATTTTTAATCACAGTGATGAATTCTCAACCATAAATATGAATTTTTGACCGAATAGTGGAATTTTCTACCCAAAACATGAATTTTCCGTCAGCAACAAAAACGAATTTTCAACTAATTTTTTTTTTCAACTAAATAAATGAATTCCTAATAAAAAATAGAATAGGTACATTTCTACAAAATAGATAATTTTTTAACGAAAAAATTACATTTCTATCAAAAAAGGTAAATTTTCCACAAAAAATGGAACAGTTAAAGTGAATTTTTAACTAAAATGATGAATCTTCAACTAGAAAAATTTAATTTCTATCAAAATTCATGAATTTTCAACTAAAAAGATGAATTTTGGATCAAAAATAAAATAGTTAAATTTTCAGTTAGTAAAATAAGTTTTCAACCAAAAAAGAAACGAATTTTCAACAAAATTGTTGAATTTTCAACCAAAAAGATGAAGTTTCAACTAATGAGAGAACTTTTCTACCAAAAAAAGACGAATTTTTAACAAAGAGTTGAATTTTCAACTAAGAACGATAAATTTCTATAAAAAAAGATAAATTTCCGACAAAAAGTGGAACATCCATATTTTTAGTTAAAAAAATTATTTCCAAATAAGAAAATACTAATTTTTAACCAAAAAGATAAATTTGCAACCAAAAAAATAAATTTGCAATCAATAACATGAGTTTTATACCCAAATAGATGAATCTATAACAAAGTACACGAATTTTCAACCAAATATTGGAATTTTTAAAGGAATTTTCAAACAAAAAGATGAATTATTCACCAAGAAGATTAAATATTCTCTCACAAAATTCAAATTTTCAATAAAATGCAATAGAATAAAAAAACTATTTTTCAATTAAAAAGATGAATTTTCAATCAAAAAGATGAATTTTCAACCAAAGAGATGAATTTTCTATCAAAATAGATGAATTCATAACAACGTACGCGCATTTTCAAACAAATATTTGAATTTTTAAAGGAATTTTCAGCCAAAAAAACAAATTTCCAACAAAATAGTATACTTTCCAACTAAACAGTATACATTTTAAGAAGGTTGTTTAATTTTCAGCGAAAAAGTTAAATTATTAATCAGAAACTTGCATTTTTAACCAAGAAGAATAATTTTCTATCGAAAGGAAGAATTTTGAACTCAAATGATGAATCGTCAACGAAATAAGTAAATTTTTAACTGAATT
>CAKNYM010051820.1:555333-593289 GCA_932195095.1 Andricus curvator | reverse complement strand
GGTAGGATATAAAGTCATTTAGAGTACGGGGTAAAATCGGCTAGGGTTAGGCGTTAAGTCGTTCAGGGTACGGTGTAAAGTCGGCTCAGGTATGGCGTAAAGTCGGTTAGGGTAGGAGGTAAAGTTATTCATAGTACGGGGTAAAATCGGATAGGGTTAGGCGTGAAGTTGTCAAGGGTATCGTGTAAAGTCAGCTAGGGTATGGGGTAAAGTCAGCTAAGGTATATGGTAATGAAAACCTAAAAAGGGAAGCGTAGTACTGGTTTCATTGGTAATTATGTGAGTGATGTAAAAACTAATTAAAATGAGAGACACATTGTGAACTTTCATTGAGATCCTGTCGAGTTTTAATCAGATGAGAGCACATATAATAGAGAGAAAATGAGAATGGAGCAGCTCGTCATTCATTCAAAATGGCTCTCCATCCAGGGGCATAACAAAAGCTACATAATACATCCGCAGCACACTCTGGCTCTCTCGAGATCGTAAACTTTGTGTACCCACTGTACATAAAACGCTACCTATGTATAACCTGGCTTTTGCTATCAAAATTCTTCACGTATAAACTACAGGCCTGAGAAGCGAAAGTCTGGATAACATTAACAATTCTAAATTTTTATTTTTTTGCAGAACATTTCTGTCGCTTTAATTGCACAAATGAGAATGGACACACGCAAAAAGGACATGAAGAAAATGTACTGCATTTCCAGTTTTTCGATTACAATTTTCAGTTGCACAACAGGTTGTCTCATCAGGTTTTCTCATCAGAATTTTTCATTAAAGTCTAATTATACGGAGTGAACTCCGGGATATCAAAACATAGAATATCACTCAGATTATCAAATTTAGATAAAAATGATTCACTTTTCTAAAACAAGGAATGTTTTAGAAAATATTGAATTTTAGGAAGGGAGAAAAATTTCTATATTGGGCGGAAATTTATAACTTCTGGACTGAAAAAGATCAATTTTCTACCATGTAGTTGAATTTTCAACCAAAAATGGAATTGTTAGATTGTCAGTTTAAAAATGTATTAATAACGAAATAGTTCCATTTTCCACCAACAAGATTAGTTTTCAACAGAAATAATGAATCTTCAATTAGAATCGTTAAATTTTCAGCTGAAAAAATTAATTTCCAACAAAACAAAAAAAAAAGAATTTTCACCAGGATAGTTCAATTTTCAACCAAAATGATAAATTAACAACCAAAAAATAATTTTTTACATAGGAAATCAACTTTTAACCAAAAAGTTGAATCCCCTACCACAACAATTGAATTTTCAACCCTAAAAGGCAAATTTTCAACAGAACAGTTAAACGTGCTGCCAAAAAGAATGACGTTCTAACAAGAAACTTTTAACCAAAAAAGATTAATGTTCAACCAAAAACAGTTGAATTTTTAAATATAGAGATGAAATGTCTACAAAAAAGGCTGAATTTTCAATTAAAATTATGAATCTTCAACTGTAATAATGAAACTTTCTGTCAAAAAGAATAAATTTTTCACTGAAAAAAAACAACTAATTTTCAAGAAAATAATTAAATTTTCAACCAAAGAGATGAATTTTGAGCTAAAATGATAGATTTTCAACAACAAAATTAATTTTTAATGTAGGAATTCCGTTTTCAATCAAGTAATTGAATTTTCAACTAAAAAAGATCCATTTTTAAGCAGGACAGAAAATGTTAATTTTTAGTTCGAAAAATTAATTTTTACCAAAAAAAGAAACAATTTTCAACTAAATCGTTAATTTTATAACTAATTAGATGACTTTTCAACTAAAATGATGAATCTTCAACCAAAATAATGAATTTTTAACCAATTAATAAAATTTCTAACCAAAACAGATTAAATCTGAACCAAAAATATAATAGCAGACTTTTTGACCAAAAAGAAGTAACAATAAACCAAAAATAGTTGGATCAATTTTCATAAAAAATGATGAATCCTCGACTAGCATAGTTAAATTCTGAGTTCAAAAATTAATTTTCAACCAAATAGTTGAATTTCCTATCAGAACAGTTGAATTTTCAACCCAAGAAGGCAAATTTTCAACAAAAAAGTTAAACGTGCTGCCAAAAAGAATGAAATTCTAACAAAATTGTTGAATTTTCAAACAAATTGTTGAATTTTCAGGAAAACATTTGATTTTTAACCAAATAATAAAACTTTGAACCAAAAAACATTAATTTTCAACCAAAAACAGTTGAATTTTTAAATATAGAGATGAAATGTCTACAAGAAAGGCTGAATTTTCAATTAAAATTATGAATCTTCAACTGTAATAATGAAACTTTCTGTCAAAAAGAATTAATTTTTCACTGAAAAAAAAGAACTAATTTTCAAGAAAATAATTACATTTTTAACCAAAGAGATGAATTTTCAGCTAAAATGATAGATCTTCAACAACAACAAAGTTAATTTTTAATGAAGGAGTTCCGCTTTCAATCAATTCATTGAATTTTCAACTAAAAAAAGATCCATTTTTAAGCAAGAAAGAAAAAGTTAGTTTTTCGTTCGAAAAATTAATTTTTAACAAAAAAAGAAACAATTTTCAACTAAATCGTTAATTTTATAACTAATTAGATGTCTTTTCAACTAAAATGATGAATCTTCAACCAAAATAATGAATTTTTAACCAATTAATAAAATTTTTAACGAAAAGAGATTAAATCTGAACCAAAAATATCATAGCAGACTTTTTAACCAACAAATAGTAACATTAAACCAAAAATAGTTGGATGAAATTTCATAAAAAATGATGAATCCTCAACTGGCATAGTTAAACTTTCAGTTCAAAAATTAATTTTCAACCAAATAGTTGAATTTTCTACCACAATAGTTAGATTTTCAACCCAAAAATTCCGAATCTCGCACAGAGAATTTGAATTGCAGCCAAAACAATGACTTTCTAACAAAATTGTTGAATTTTCAACCAAAAACAATTGAATTTTGAAACAAAGAGATCAATTTTTAAGCAGGAATGGAAAAGGTAATTTTTCCGTTAAAAAATTAATTTTTCTCAACAACAAAATTCAAGAAAATAGTTAAACTTATAACCGACCAGATGATTTTTGGACTAAAATGATTAGCAGTCCAACTATCAACTAAGTAATTGCAATTTTCTGCAAAATAGCTGAATTTTCAAGCCACAAATATAAATTTTCAACAAAAAAGTTTCTTTTTAATTAAATGGTTAATTTTTCTAACAGAATAGTTGAATTTTCGAAAACATAGTTGAATTTTAAACCAAAAAGAATGACTTTCTAACAACATGGTTGAATTTTCACAAAATGATCAAATTTTCAATCAAATAAGGAAACTGTTAATCAAAAATATAAGTTTTCAAACAAAAATATAATAGTAGACTTTTCAACCAGAAAGAAGCCACTGTCAACGAAAAATAGTTAGGTTTTTAACCAAAGAGACGAAATTTCTACTAGAAGGGATAAATTTTCAAGTAAAGTGATGAATCTTCAACCGAAATAGTTACATTTTCAATTTAAAAAATTAATTTTTAACAAAGATTCCAGTCTGGAAATTAATTTTCTTCTTTCTAAAAGTGTTTCTGTAGGTTTATCTAGTTCCGACTCCCACTTTTGAAAGATTTATAACTTCCTAGCATGAGCAGGGAATGTTCTAGAAAATTTCGAATTTCAGGGTGGAAGAAAAATTCTGATTTTCCTATAATGAGCTATAAATCTCTATGGATTATTTTTTTTTACTTCAAAAAATTGTTTATTTAGATTTACGTAGTTCAAGTATTCGTAGAAACTTAATGATTTTTCGTTAAAAAAAATTGTGAAATCATTTTCATACAATTTCGGGATATGATTAATCAACTGACATTTACCGCGAAATTATACATTCTTGCTTCATTGAGAAGTTTTTAGTTTCTCTGATAATATTTTCTTACCTTTTCAAAGATTTAAGACCTGGTTGATTTATTGGAAGATAAATTCATTTTGAAATGTTTCGCTTCAATTTGCCGAAGTGGGCTTGCGGTAAGAAGTTAATATTTGAAATAATCAAACGCTTAGTCTATATTTGCAAATGCATCATTCATGGAAACGAGCAATCCTCTCAGAACAAAACCAATATTCTCTTCCTCCTCTGACTGTTAATATCCCTTTGTCTCCCTCTGATCCTCCCACCCTTCGCTGCTTTATCTTCCCTGCAACACTTTACCGGCAATTCTTGAGGAAGATACATAATTCAAAATTGTCTTTTGTATGAATGTTGACTTTTTCTTCACAATGCTTTGTTCTCTGAATATCAAAACACATATATACAAGGAGTAAATAAAAATGATAACGAAGATTCATGAAGATTCATTCTTTATATCCGTATTTTATATCGATTTTAAAGAATAGGAAACCCAATTCAGGGAAAACCTGAAAGAGTCAGTGAATTTTCAATATAATAAGCTTCAAGTTAATTTGAATATTTCGTTGAAAATTTCACAGTTTTGTTGAAAAGTTATTCTATTTCAAGAATTAAAACTATTTGTTCATAAATTAAATCTTTTTTTGGAAACTACTAATTCAGGTTTGAAAATTCTACTGTCTTGTAAAAAATTCGTCTTTTTAATAGGAGAATTCAACATTTTAGATATATTTTTTTGCTTGTTGTCTTTTTGGTTTAAAATGCAGGTTGTTTTCAAACTTGAGGAAAAATTTATAACGGTTAGGGAAAATGAAAAATTGGTCAGGGAAAAGTCAGAGAATTTCGAAATTGAGATTTTGTAGTAACCCTGATGAATGTCGAATTAAACTGAACTTCAATAAGATGAATTGAAGTTTGAAATCCGCGTGCTTGAAAATTATTTCCATTTTTTTATGTATCTTCCCCCAGGGGAATCGCGATCGATTTCCGCCCGCTTCCAGTTACGTCGACGAGGCATTATTTCCACAGTGAAGTCTATTTTGTGCTTTGTTTATTTTCCAACTATTCATAATTTTTTCGCCGCAGTGGATCTCGTCGAAAACAAATAGAAGAAGGAACGCGCAAAAATCTACAATCACGCAAAAATGGGTGCCAAATACTAGAAAAAGAAAATATTAGAATATTTTTCTCCTCGCACCGAAATGAATATTTTCTTTGATTGCTATATAAGAAAACAATCCAATTTTAAAAGTTTTTTGTACATACATATACCCTTCAATTTCGAATTTTGACCGATTGCTTTAAGTTCTGAATATTTTGTTAAAATAATTTCGATATAAAATAATTATTATATAACGAATCAGATGATAATCACATATATTAATAGCAAAGATGACTCAAATCATCCATATGAAAGCATGAAGAAATGTTTTTAAAAATAAAATGTTATTATGAAGATATAAAAATTCTTCAGCTTAAAGCAGAAAGATGATGTATTCTAATCGACATCCAACACATTGTGGCTCTCCATTTTTCCTTCAACCATTTTCCAACTCTCACATTTTGAATATCTTGATCGTTAAAAATGTAGATTAATATTTGTAACTACTTAATTAGTAAACCGAGTTTGTTAAAGAGTTTTAGAAAATTGATTAAATTTGGAAACTGCAACAGGAGAAGCATGAGCGAAAATAATTATTTTGCCTTTCAACGCAAGCTGCTGTTGTATGAGCATTTTTATATGAACGCATATTTGCGTGCTTCTGGAAGCTAGTTTCAATGTACGGAAGAGTATCAAGGGATACCATAAATGTGTTTGCCAAATATATAGGAGAACTCCATTACTACCCGGAACGTATACGGTTTACCAAAATACATAAGCAAGCTCTTCCCCTGAGACCGATAGCTACCTTTGCAGATTCGCCTTCGGATCTACTAAGTATCCCGGAACTATTACAAGAGACTGAACATATACATGCAAAGCCCATCACGAACAGTGCTAGAATTTCGAGAAAATCCATAATATGCAGATTCTCAAATTGTGGTTATAATTCGAGTTTACTACAGGATCATGTATTACATCATCGTACTTCGAATTCAGGAATGTGGAGCACGAACAAACTTCTCAAGTTCGGATGGGTTCTCTTCCAACAATTATAGACAACATATAACCGGGGCAAAATAGAAGGGATGATATCATCTTCCCCTGCTTAATTAAATTTGTCTTCAATAGCTATTGACTTTCAATATTCTTAGATAACTTCAAATAATATCGACTTTTGATCAATATTTAGAATTTCGGAAGCTTTTGTCTGACTCTATCTGTCGTGAAATCTTATACTTTTCTATCAATAATTTTTCATTGAAACATCATCAAGTATTATTCAGTGAGAAAAATTTGATAGGAAAATATAATATTTCTCAACAAATAGATTTGGATACAATCTTCCAAGATTTTGAAACATAGGATTAGATACAAGTCCTATGTAGTAATATAATTTGAGACAATTTTAATGGTAATGTGTTAACTGAAAAGAATGAGATTTCTTGATGGATAGATACATAATAAATTTGATTTGGTTTGATTCGTAACATTTGCTTGATTGAATTCCATAGAATATTCATCACATGTGCTAATAGAATTAGATTCGCGTAATTTCTTTGATTCGATTTGTTAGGGTGTCTGTGAAATGTGCATATAAAATTTCATTCAAGTTCAATACTTCTTTCGCATAAAGCGAATCGCCAAACTATAAATGCCGCATATCACTATTTCTTCACAATGTTGGTTCCATCTTTAGATATTTTTCAACCCTCCGAAAAGACTGCATCCCTGCCTTCTCTTTTGGGAACAGCACACACAAACTCTCGTTCTGCACTCTGCTGATAATAATCTACTCCATTTTGTAGCGTCTGCTGTATATGTCTTGTAGTCTAGACGCGTTCAGTGTGTATCTAGCCACACTTCTATATCGTATTTCAGGCCGTAGCAGGTATGCAGCAATGCGCTGTAACTGGGGTTACCACCTGGAGCTGATGCACAAAGTGAGAAAAGAGGAAGAGGATGGGTATGTAGCCGGGTTGATAAGAAAGGAAAGGGTGAGGTGAGAAGAGAAGAGAAAGAGAAAGAGAAGGAAAGAAAAGAGGAAGAGAGATGAGAAGGAAACTTTCCTCAGCGAACTATCGCGCGACACAGATCTCTATTCAGAGAATATCAAAGCGCTGATTTAGCGCCGTTACACTTGTCTATGCCACAGGCAGCCTTTCCTTCTATGTTAAACGAGACGAACGCCGTTAACGAAATTCTTCGCCCCAGCCTACGGCGATACTAGAAACTTTTTCGCACCCTGATCTTCCAAGATTATTCTCGCGTTTATCTTTGGGGAGTTCAGCATTACACGGACACGGATTCGTTGGTTTTTAAACTCGTTTCTCCAAACTTTTGCAACTGATTTCAAAGTGAATCTTTTTCCATTACTTTTCCCATGTAACGTCAAGTCCAGCAGAAATTTCCCACGAGAAGGCAACGTTTCCATTAAACTAGATTAGGTTCTGGGTTTAAGGGAAGAATAAGACGTTACATTTTCACTTACCCGAGCTGAAGATAACTTTGAATTTCCATGTGCAAGTTTATAGGATTTGAAATGATTGCAGCCCATTTCAAGCAGAAGTTACTGCTCCATTGAAGTCTAGGTTACGAAATTAAGAAGAACTTTATCAAATTATTTTTATTTTTAATTAATTCAAGTTAAATTGTTGCTGGGGAAAAATACTTTTGAAAAATCATTTTGAGAAATACGGATGTTAATTTCATGATAATGTGAAATTACAGTTTGGATGGAGGGTGGAGCGGAAGCAGAAAAGGAAGGAAAAGCTCCTCTGGAGAGAATTCACATTTCACCTAACAAGAATTCTAGACCCAACCTAACACACGGTTTCTAGTTGCTAACCTTCGTCGTTGGCGATCCTATCCGTTCTGCTCGTCTTCTCGTAAGCGGTCCTGCTAAATTTCAATCTGCGAAATCTCATTAACGATAATTAGCCAGAAACCCTGAGCGCACGGACTAAACGTGAATCACGTGGGCTCGACAAATTGCTGCACATTTGCCATCCCATTGCACATTTCATTACAATGTCTTAAGAAGGCGTTGCATTGTCAAAAATCCTGATCCAAACTCATCTTTTGAATGGATGTGAAAACATTTACAATCAAAATTCATTTATATGTCCTTTATATTATCATGAAGTATCAAGGTACTTTCTACCTTTTTGACTCTGAGCTAAAAATTCACTTGGGCAAATTAACAACAAAAAGATACTTTGAAACATTAAGAGGCTTTTGAAGAAGTTCCGTTAAGTCGTCTTAGTGCGGAGCTAAGAACTCCTTTATAAAATTTACATGACGTCGACCCTACGTTTTTGTGGAGTCCTTAATTCTCCGCAGAAAACCGCAGAAGAATGTAAATTAGCCACCATTTTCCCTAAAGATGCAGCAAGTAAAAAGCTCTCCAAACGTAAAAAAATTGATAATATAAATTAGGGTACGTAGGAAATTACTTTGTTCTGCTTTCACCCTCGCCATTTTCCAGGCAGGGGAAATTATTATAGATTCAAAACAATATTAGCCTACATTGTAAGATATACATATCCTTCGATCGATGCATGAAAGAATAATTCAATTTTCAGCGGATTAAATACTTTCTGGTGGCTAGAGTCGTTAACTTGACCCAGCAACTGCTGGATAACGAGACATCTGCGATGGCGATTGTTTAATATTCATAGAAGAACAGTATGGTGTGGGAGATATAGCGTTCCTCGTAGATCTGTTGGTCGTTTTATGGTTGTTTCTACTTTAAGGATACCGTGTGGATTACAGAAGCAACTCGAAGCTATTCGCGAGTCCTAGACTTCGGGGAAAAGGGGTGGAAGAATGGCCTTTCCTCTGGGATCGAGCGTAACGAATGTTACCTGAAACTGTAAGTGTCCATAGCAGAAAGAATTGCGAAACGTGACTCCTTTGTCCGATATATAAAGAGAGAACAACATAATTTATTTTGTATTCAATGCAAGAAGATAAATGCTAATTTCGTTATTATTGGATGAATCACTATTCATCTAAAATACTAAATTCACAAAAATACCTCGAATATTGTAAGTAACAAACGATGGGGCTACAGAATCCTTAATATTTAAAAATGAGTGAAAATATTTTAAAAATTGATAAGCGGATAATTTCAGTATTTTCAATCTATGAATCTACATTTTATAATGTCATTTGAAATAACTGATGATAATTTAACATGTAGAGTAAAAGAGAATTGAGCGACATTTGAGTACCTATTGTGGAACCTATTCACATAACAGCGAGCTCTAGTACTCTTTTTCTTACACGAGTAGAGTATCAACAAC
Source organism: Andricus curvator (assembly GCA_932195095.1). Lineage (NCBI taxonomy): Eukaryota > Metazoa > Arthropoda > Insecta > Hymenoptera > Cynipidae > Andricus > Andricus curvator. The sequence continues at coordinate 583,992 of CAKNYM010051820.1, read as the reverse complement.
GGCAAAAGGATGATTTCGTGTTCCGATAACTCGAGCAACGACCAGGGCGTTGTGCGTCATAATTATCCGCGAATGGCTCGAAACCACGACTCGCGGGAACGACGACTTGTAACTATCGCAGACACGATGTTGGCTTTCAGGAATGGGAGTGCTTTTCCTCTCGTAATGTGCCAACCTTCCACTAAATTCTAATAAACATCAACACCCGACATAAGACCTAGTCCCTTTATCTTGTGTATGTTATAAATCCTAACACTTATCTTTCAACTTTCCTATTGGCTCAAAGCTGCTCACCAGAAGGGAATTTTATAACCCGGTTATTTCACTGAATATATTCAATCTAAGCTTACAGCAAACTAGGAAATATCGTCGTTGATGTTAGGGAAGAAATATGTTATTTGCATCATTGTCAGTAAGATTCAGATTCATAAAATTTTAATTCAGATAAGATTTTTTACTCCATGCATACCTTTTTCGGGTTTCTACGCATCTAAAATCCCCCTTCTACAGGAAATCCTCTTATATTGAAGCCTTCAGATCATATATTTCTTCCCAAATATCTAATTTTCTAGCTCTAATAATAAAGCCTTCAAGCAATGCCTGACGTACTCAATCTTGTCGGCTTTTCAATATCTAAAATCCTCGCCAATTGCAGCAAGATTTTTATCAGAAGCGCTTGCATTCGCCTGAATATTTGGTCAGAGAAGTGGAAAATTGCAGAAAACCATAACTCCTGAGCACAGCTGGTTGCCAACAAATGAGTTTGAATATCGACCATTTGATAGCATCAATTGCCCACCTTCATCCTCAGTATCCAACCTTATAATGATTGCTAATTATTAATATTCCTGGTTTTAAAAACAGCTTTCAAATCAAGTGGAAACTGCTAAGAATCAAAATAGCAGAAGAAGTTCTAAGTTTTCGAGCATTTACAACAATGTTCTGATTCCGACATGAGAGGCAACGCATATCAAAAGACTTAAGTGGTGCTCTTCCTAAAGATAGCATCGTACTTCAGAAGCACCTTTAATTTAAGATCGTATAAGTTAGATGAAATGTACGAAGCCTGACGTTCCCTAAAACAATTTGCTGTCTAATTACGCGCAGTCAGCGACGCGTGATATGCAGGCTCTAGAATGTTGCACGAACTCTTGTTGGCACTCCTAGTTGAGAATGGCGTTCACCAAGACTAAAGGAACACGTCGGAAAGAACCCGCGAAATACTCAGTACTCTACTCCATCAAAACCCATTTTCTCGAGCAACAAGGTGTACTAGAGGGTGCACTGAAAGAGAGAGTAAGAGAGAGAGAGAGAGAAAGGAAAATGAAGAGGAAGAGAGAGCCTAGAGAGAAGTGGGCTGAAGTTTATTAAGATTAAGGACTTCATTCGTAGTAATTCCGGAACCAGTGTACCTACTACCTGCCTTGCTGGGCAGGAAAAGGCCTGGGTGGCATAGCAGAGTAGACACTACGCGATCCAGAGCTTACAGACTACCTACGCGCTACATAATTGTTGCATGAGATTCAGGATATTAAAACGACTGCACCATCCTCGGTTTTTCACACTGAAAAATAGAGTGTATTATGAGACTGGGTTACGATCCCAAGCAGGCAGAAGATTTCAAAGAAATGACAATTTCTCCTTCTTTCTGCTTTTCAAATCAACGCCCTTTCTGAACTCGATTGCATTAGCATAAATTAGGTTTTATTAAAATTCCCATCTGACTTTTCACAGACGCGATTTATTATTACTCCTTTCAAGAATCTCGCTTTATAACTTTGCTTTTTTTTGCCAGCTCTAATATTTTCCTGTTATCGTCACTTCCATCTGTCCGCTTTCCTCCGACCTGGACAGTGAAATTGCAGAAAATATATTGACTGCGTGTATACTTTATTTATATGTTCTTTCACTGTTTTGGGGACGCTATGCAATTAAGGGATAAGAAAGTACTAGGTTTGCGGGTTTCCTACCCCTGGACAGAAACCCTCGTAGTATCAGTCGTGTGTCCGTCCGATGGACAAGTCGGACGAGGAGAATTCGAAGAAGTGATGGGAAATTAAATGATGAAAAGTAGGAGAATAAAGGAGAAATTAGGGGAAGGGGTATGGGAAATGAGGGAAGGGGCAGTGAGGGAAAATGAGCCGAGGGCGTTTAGCGAAAGTGTTGGGAAATGCGGAGAGGGTGAATAGTTAAAGTGAGGGGAAATCGGGGAGGGAAAGTAGTGGAAGTAAGGGGAAATGAGAAGAAAAGTAGTAGTGGAAGTGAGGGCAAATAACGGGAGGAGAATCCGGGCAAGTAAGTGTGCAAAAGAGGAGGGGAAGTAGGGGAAATGATTATAAATGAGTATTAGCAGGGAAGAATTGATGGTTGGTGAAAGGAACTAGGGGAAGAGAAGTGTCAGCTAGGAAAGCAAGGGGAGGGGAAAGCAGAGGATGAAGAATTTAAGGGAAGGAGAGACGGGCGAGATAGTTTTACGAGTCTTACTACACAATTCTATGTTATTTAAACTAAAATCTATACAAAATTAAGGTTTAATGGTTTCCCATTTTTTTTTTAATTTGTCAAATTTGTATCACCTCCACCTGTATTTCTAGAAAAAGGTTTCCTGATATTCACAATAATTATTAAAATTTGATGAAGTCTAGTCTATTTCATTTTTGAAATCATTCCTAAATTAAAAGAGTTTACTTTTACAACTTTTAACTATGAAAAAATGAGCTCTGTTGAGATTCAAATTAAACTGAGTGAATTAATAAATATTTACTCAATTTTCACAGTTTTCAGAAAATATTTCAATTTCAGGCGTTCCCCATATAAACGATTGTAATCTCAAAAAGCTTGAATTAAGTTTAAATTTTGAGGTTTAATTTTTTATAACCAAACAATACTACAAATTTTTGGGCCCTTGTAATTTGAAAATTTTCCAGTTTAAATGATCATACTTCAGGATCTTAAATATAGATTCTGTTTATGAATTACATGCTCCTACGAAAATTGAGCAATATAAACTTTTTATTTTGAACTTTTTTAGTTTGGCATTGTTCATTTCATATTCCTAAATCATAAATGCTTCCAATTTGAATTGCCTTGTTTATAATACCTACAGTTTTATTTCATATAATTTTCTATCCCTTCAATCCTTTGGATTAATTTAGAATAATTTTAAATTCCATAACTTTAATTTCATCAAATCGTGAATGTTTTAGTTAATATAAAATATATCTTCCGCATTAGTAACCTTTTGCCTAGAATCTAAGAGTGACGTGAGAATCCTGTCCTACCTATTATTCAGTATCACGAATTCGTGGACAAAGCAACTTAATTTTTCAAACCTTTTGAGAGAATCGATATACTTGACAGCCTTAATGTGGAAGACAAAGATGAATAGTATTATTTAAGTTCCTTATCGATTTAAAATCCGATTATAAAACGAAGGACACTTGGTCAGCCTTCAATAAATTCTTCGTAAAAATAGACGTGTAAAAAAAAATTCGTAATATAAAAATTAGTCAAAGTAGGCGCCGCGCCTCGCGCTTACAAAAAAGGAATTAATAGCCTATTAATACAGTAACTATGTCGTTCAAACCTTTCCCTCTCATAATCCCCTTTCTTTCACATACTCCCCCTTCTTTCACCTACTTCTCTACCTTTCTCATAAATTGTTTTTCTCTCGCTTTCCCTAATATATCCCTTCTTACTTTGCCCTTTAAAATGCCCTACTCAACCCTCCCCTACGTCCCCTTTTCTCACTTCGCCTACTTTTCTACTCCTTACTCATGCCTCCTCACATTTCATACTTCCCCTACTTCCTATACGTCCCCTCCTATATCTTCCTCTACTTCCCCTTATTTTACCTCCCGGAAGGAAGTAAAACGGGTCGTTTATGCCCCGAGTTACGAAACTAAAGTACAATCTAGCAAATAGAAAGCTCATGATTCTCAAATATTTAGATGAGTCGTTAAAGCTGCCTCGTAAAGAACACCTCATTGGGTTAATCTAGCAAGAAGAATACAAAAGTACGTCGACCAAATCCACTAAAAGTCTTTAAATGCCGGTGCATTCTGCTAATTCGCTGGGGATTCTTTCACGGGACGCTGAGGGTTCCTGCATCCTGCAGCCTCTACTTTTCCGCTCGGTTCGTCCATCATCCAAATTGAGTAATAAACCCTCAGCCGTCGGGATGCTGCTTCTAAAGCACTTTAAAAGTTAATCTTGGTAGGCGTATACTCTTACAGGTCTGGTGAGAAATGCACAGTTTCTTTCTCCAGTTTATCCTTATTCTGAGCATTTCTTTAACTCTAGTTGTATTCGAGACCCCTCGTCTTATGAGAGCCATTTAGCTTTCATTGAAAAAATTCACACCCAAAGAAAAAAATTGGAACCCTTACAGAAGTTCAGGAAGGAATTTAATGATGAAATTATTTTCAGTGGTTCTTGAGTTCTGAATTATGCTAAAGAGCTTCAAATATCACATTTGGATTGTACGAGTACCTAAAGAGTCATCATGAAATCACGAGAAACTGTAGCACTTATTAAACCTAAGTATCTACTCAACGTACAATCCTGGAATCGCTAGGATTCAATCCTAATTTCATTTCTGCTGGAAAATCTTTACAGCTTAATCTCGACTGAAAATAATCGCTCAGGCAGCTTTTTGTTTGAGAAAGCTCATTAAATCTGCCAAACGAATGATTATACATTATAATCTCTGGTACTATGAAGGAAGTTCTGTGAAGCTTAATTATTTAAAAAATAATTTTCGAAAAAATGGAAAGATTTGAATATTTGGGAGAAAAGAAACTCGCACGGCGTTATCCCCACCGCTCTCTCCAGTTGTCGGTGCTTCTCTAACGTTCGCGCTCGTGATACTTCAAAGGTACCATCGCAGTGTCACAATTAGTGTTTAATAACTAATTCCTTCTTGTCAAGATTCGAAGTTGGGAGGGGTTCTCGCAGAATGTGACATCACAAATTTAAAATATGAATGTAGAACAGACTTCTCATTTTTTGCCTATCCCTTTCTTTTCCCAATTTTTTAAGAATTTTTATTTTTCCCGCTTTTCAAGAAACTTTCCTTTAAACGGCTCCTAATTCTTTAAAGAAGCTCTCTCTGTATTCTACACCAATAAGATGAGACGGAGTAAATTTGAAATTTAATTAATCTGAACTGAATGCCAGGAATAACGATACTAGTGTTTAGTCGTAAAAGATACAACGCACGGAATCATCTAGTTCTAGAGATGCGAACGTGCAGCTTTAATAGCAATTACCGAGCCACTTAGTATGCGAAGCATAAGTTCTCTGAACGTGGACCTATCGATTTCTCATAGTGCAGTCCCTTCTCCCTCCTTTTCACTCTCCGTTTCTCTTCAGAGTGTCGTGCAACCGACTTTCCGATCACGATAATAGCTAAGTGCAGTAGCGGCATCTTGGAGCGAACTTCATTATTGTATCACTTGCCTCCTAGTTTTATCCCCAGCGGTCGATGCAGGATAGTGAGAGAGTAAGAAGAGGCATGCAGGAACACGTTTGGCGAATGCTGGGGTAAATGGGGGACGGCTAAATGAGAGGGTCGGAGTATAGATACTCTCTACAGCTTTTGGTACATCCTGATACTCTAAAAGAGGGAGAGAGGGATAGAGTCAAAATGAGATGACAGAAAGAGAGCATTCAGAGTCAATACAAAGAGAAAAGCTATTACTCCTCCTTAAGTGGTTTACGAATCCAGAGTGGCTGCAGAACTCTAGCACGACGCTTGTCACAACTTCCTTCCTTGATAATAAGGAATTAACAATAATCATTTACTGATCTTTGAGAATATTAGCCTGATAATGTGGGCTGGTTTTGCCTCGTAAAAGTCCATCAAAGCGCAAGAATCAAACGGAGATCCTAATGGCGTGAAATTGGCATCAGGAAAGTTAGGACAAAAGGGATAAAGTTTAGACACTCAAAAAGGAGATGTACATAAGGAAAAATTAAGTGTCACATCCCGCATGTCACGTAGGCAATGTCTTGGGAAGGGAATCGAGTTCCTGGAGGATACTGACAGGACTCTTGGGACTGAAAGGATGAAGAAGAGAGGACAGGTTGGAAGGTGGTTGGGTGGAAAAGGGTGCCAAGAGAGAGGCACTGCGGAGAGGCATCCCCTTATATCTTGTCGTAAGCGAATCTTCGGTCGTCCATATGGTCAGGCCCCCTTCCCCGTTTTCGTTTTTCCTTCCTACCTCATCCTTTTTGTCCACACTTCTACTTTTTGTCTTAATTCTTTTCTTCTGGCCACCGAACACCAAAGTGTGGCCAAGTAAGTTTGCTCTGTCAGAAGTTACCGCTTGGTATTCGACGCTGATCGAAGGAAATTTAATTCTAGAGTTCGCGCAATCCTCTCTGGGAACGTGATTCTAATGTCTTGAATTGGTCAAGTGACTTTTGGAGCAAAGATCTCAAACTGAGTTCAAAACTTGTGTGCGTATATAATATATATTTCTTGAAGGAATAAGGGTGCGTTGCATCCACATAGGTAAAAAGATTTTAATATTTCATCGAGTCGGACTATAATGGGGAAACACTACTTCGAAACACTTCCTCAGGGAATCCCCTATTATATGTGCTTCACCAACATCCGCGCTATTTTTGGATTTCACTATATCAATTCAAAATTAGGTTAATTTAGCATTGGGATTTGACTAGGCAATTACATTTTCTTTTATATCTCGAACAATGGATCCTCTTTTAAAAAACAAGTTGCAAAGAATGTGAATGTATAATTTGAAGAGTCCTCTGTGGTTTGGGATCTGCACACGTCATTGAATGACGCTCTTCGTGCGTTCGTGATCGGACAATCGGACAAGCCCCTCGAAATGAAATTAATTCAGCGACGGAACAATGGCCTGGGGAATATGTCTAGCGTAGAAAAGAAGAGGACAGAACGGGTGTTTGTTATCGACATTCGTCGTCAAGTAGCGCGGTTTTCAAACAGATTGATATCGTATCTTGACAGCAAGTTGGATCGAGCCTGGGGAAGGGGTCATTTGAAAGGAATTTATTTTGTCCTCGACCTAATTGATCAGCCTGGCGAGTGAATTACATCCGCAGCGTGGCTTGTAAACTACGAGACGAATTTAGAGCTGTGATCGATGGACTCATCGGATTGTCATCAAGAGCCTTCGAGGTTCTCGGAGGTATTGACCTCGTCTCAAAAAGCACTGTCAGTGACTAAATCGTGTCGCACTCGGCGAGACGTTAATTAGACATTCGACTTGTCACGCATATCGTCGAGTGCGCGGACACCAGGGAAAATAGTCGAGGACACTCCGTCAATCAATCCGTGCACATAGTGCGCACATACTAATGCGACGAGAATTCAATGGTCGGTACTTCGTCATTGTGCGTGTACTGCGCGTGACGTTTAATGGGAGGCTGATGTCCAATGGGCATTGCGAACTTCGACGATCGGGCTTTGTCAGATCGAAATCTGATCGAGGGCCCGGCTGTCGTAATGTCGTGAAACGAAAAATTCATACATACATGAGCCAAAATTCACGTATGAGCTCACTTCGAACGAGATTCAACGAACGTCGGATGCAGAACGCTTTCCATCTGCACTTGCCGACTGTCACGCTGAAAAGTTCCTTCAAATTGCGTTTTAGATTATTCGCCGACAGCAAGTGCTCGTTGCATCTATTCCATCAGGTTGTATATGAGCTGCGGTTTACCTTTCAAGCGATCCGAAAAAGTCACTTGGTGAAAAATTCTTTGGGTGAGTCAAGATTTGAGAAGAAGAAGAACTATTAATTAAAAGTTCCATTGGTTTGATCAATCTTGGCGTTTCATAAAATTATAAATGAAAAGAAGTCTATCATCATGTTGAGAGACAAGAAGCATCAGTTTGTGGTTTCACGAGGTTTGTGTATATTCATCTTTGCATTGAAATATTCAGGAAGAAATAGAGGAACTGGAAGCTGTTGACGGAGATATATTAATAAAGAAAAGAGCAGAGATGAAAAAGCATTTCGTGAAAAATGTCAGGAGGGACATGGGTCGAACTTGCTACCGGGCAGTCTGGCGACCGAGAAAAAGGGTGGTGTAAAATGGCGAGCATCCGTCAACCATTGAGACCGAGATAGAGACGTTTTGAGAGGAGAGGATGAAATCTCATTGTTAGGACCTCGACCCTCTTCTGATCCCTTTTCTGTCACCCTTCAATTTCTTCCGTCCTTCTTTCAACCTAGTTTGTGTGTGTGTGTGAGCGGAATATATGAACGCGTTTCAAGTCGCGAATACGTTTCTTGTCACCAAAAGAACAACACGAATTTAAGTTTTAATAGTGACCTGAAAAGTACTCTATACCGAGAAAGAAAAACTACATGAATATCCCTTGGAGGGAAAGTGCGAGACTTGGAGACGACTTTACAGTTTTACAATATCATTTTAGAATCAATGGTTATGCTTAGAATCTCATTCTATATTCTTTAACTTTTTGCGTTTCCTAAATTCGTATTAGACTTTGGCCTGAAAGTTAGAATTCAGTGGCGGAATAGACAAAAACATTTCTCACGTGAGGGTGGATATTACAATGTGGGAATGGAAGTGGTGAAGAGGGACATGTTCCAGAATGGACAACTATTAAGTTTGGCATCCATCAATGTCAGGGACCGATGAAAATGTGGGAAACCGGCGCTTTAGCGTTGGAAAAAGGAAAAATTGAACATACTAACTGGAGAATGTCACCGATTCTGATATTTTTCATAGGATACTTTAAAGGGAGAAATTTATTTGAAAATTGAACCTGACACATTTCGTTGAAAAGATGTAACCTGAAATTGATTTTGATTTCTCCAGTGTTGTCCAAGTAAAAGATACTAAAATTTGAGAAAGAAAAATATGTCTCTTTAAAGAGAAACCAAGCTCTAAAGTTTGGAATTAACAAAGGAGTAAACTAATATTGAATTTCGTATTTTGCCATTTTTAATGCTTGTAATTTTATAGGAAATCAAAAAGGAATTCGAAATTAGGGTTCTTGCATGTAAAAACCTAATTTCTCATTCTTGAATTTTACGTTCTCGGGCTTGGAAATTTTCGGCAGATATCGAGATCCTGGATTCATAAAGTTTGATTAGATAGAAAAGAAAATCATGCACCTGGTCAGGAGAATAATGTTCATTGCATCGGTAGGTTTCGTGACGTCCAACCATATTCGTTTTGATAAAAGAGTACATTTTCACACTTTACAACCACGTTGTTTGGCTCTCTTACCTGGAAGTAGTTACTATGAGAGTAGGTTACAAATAGTTCCAAGAGACAGCAGTAATAAAACTTGTCTAGTGCTCGAAGTAAAAGGAGGTATAATTATTTTCTAATTCGTCTATTACGTTGAAGATTTAGATTTTAGTATAAAACATGAAGAGTTTTCTTCCAAAAATATCAAATTAAACTAAATTGTTACAACAAGTAACTTACAATTTAGCCTATCTAAACAGAAATCTTCAAAGACTCTTATTGTCATTTTTTGAAATTATCATAAACAAAAATTAACAATCCTCACATATAGATTTTATAGAGGGACCTGCAGGTCAGAAAAAATCTGGAAATCACGGAAAAAACAGGAAATGTTATTGGTCAGAGAAAATAAAGAAAAAGTCAGGGATTTTGACAAAAAGTTGCAAAATTCAGGGAATTTTGGTAAGAAGCACTTTAAGTAACTGTCCAGAATAATCAGGCCAGCCTTACAGTTGCCTTCAGTAACTTTTTTTCTCAAATCACTTTTTAGACACATTTTTTAACCTCTATTGAATTCAGGTCTATACCTGTTTCTGGATATTTCAGGGAATTAAAATCCTTCTTTTGATTAATATCTCAAAAACTGAATTGATGGATCTGTAAATGGGACCATCAGGACTTTAGTTCTTCGCTGAAGCTGTGGATTAAAATAGACTTGTTCCTAAGGCCAAGAGCAATCATTTTGTCGACAGGTAAGTTAAAAATTTTCCACTCGTACGAAAACTAGCGTGTACCTGATGGTATAGATGCAGGCTTCCGGTTTACTGAATCGACTAGCTACCTCGTAAGGTCTACGAGGTGGAAGGTTAATTGCCAATTGATCGCGAAGCTGGGCGACGTTACCTAATACCACGCTGATGATCGATATCCAACTAATAGAAAATTTTCAAGAAGACTTAACTTCCTGTCAAGATACCTATCGTCACTTTTCCAACAAAATTTCTCAATTATTGTCGCCTGCTTAATGCAGTTCTTAATTAATTTTTGAAAATTGTAAGCATCATAGTCTAACATGCTAGATTATCACCCGATCAATAATCTGGATTGAAATAAAATTTTTATTCAACCCGTAAATTTAACCAAACTAATATAAAAGTTAATTAGGTTTATTTAAGCTTCTATAAATATTTACTAATTAAGTAGAAGCGGACGTTCTTGGTAAGAAAAGTATCCCATCTTAAACAATGATAGATTTGCCATTCCAAATGCTTAAAAGATACTTATCTGTTTCTTAGTGGTTGATTAAAATTTAATTATTTTCCTTTACGTATCTGCTTGAGGCTAATATGATATTGCGACCCCAGTTAAGTCACGAAAATAGATAAGGAATTGGGTCGGGTTAATTGAATTAATTATCGAATTATCTTCCTTTTATTCCATTTCCTGTTTTTTAACTGTTTTTTACGTTTAAATTATCAAGTAATCTCATATGAAGAACATTTGATTTTGTTCACGCATTTCATTTTTTATAAGTATAAAGTCATTCTTTTTTTTTTTTGTACATTTTTTCAGTTTACCAGTTTATCCTGAATATGAAAACTGTTCAACGGATTCGTAACTCACTGTTGTTGCCGGTAAACCCCGGAGAAAAAATATTATATAAAATTTAGTATAGGTCTATAATGATTTTCCTATAATGAAGTTATCATTTTTCGAAAATTCTAGAAAAATCATCAGAAGAAGCTCAGTATAGAAATAAATAATGTTAAAATAGTAAAAAAAAGTGATAAAAAAATAAAGAAACTGTAAAAGTTGATTATTTTAGCTACTTAACGTAGAATTTTAAATTATTTTAAGAGAGACTTTAAAAAAATTCGAGAGGGGTTACAAAATTTGAAAAGGACTTCTACGGATTTTCAAAGATATCAAAGATTTTAATTGATTCAAAAATAGCCGTATTCAATAAATTTTTAAATATACTTTTTCGACATATTTCCATATAATTCGACCCAACGAGCTCGAAAATACGAGCCATATTTAAAGTATCTACTTTTTTCTTTTTTTTAGAGAAAAACCTCCCTCTATGTGGATGCAAATTTATTTGACACTAATGTGGAAGCAAAATGCTTATCAAATGAGCACAAATAAATTCGCTCATAGTGAATACATCCATAGTACTGTTTCATATGAAATAGCTAAATATTCCTACTTCCTTTCTAGATTGGAAACACAAATGAGTACAAAAATTGCATTACAATGAACATACAATTTGTTACTTGTGGTCTTATGAGCGAAATTATCGGGAAGGCAAAATGCTTTTTGAAAGCAGGAAATCCTTTCATTCCTAAATGGTCCAACAACCTCGACGTTATGCAAGCCCAATTTTGCACAACTGAAGTTTAATTTTCGATAGCGTCTAGTAGCGGCTTTAAAAGGAAAAAATCGGTCGAACGAAATTAGAGAATCAAGCTCGCTTCGCCGGTATGAAAGTGGATACGAAACGAGAGGGATCTCGTATGGAAGGACGAGAGCAGATGAAGATCGATAAGGGGACATTCATAAAAAGAGCTGACATTTTTTGGCTATCGGAAATGGATGATGGCGAGCGCATACTCGTTGGAATTCAGTTCCAATAAAATTAGAGAGAGGTATGTTCCAGTTAACTAAAGAATGGGTTGTAAAAAGAAGCGGCAAAAATTGATAATTTTTACCTTTATTAGACGGAATTGAAGAAGCTCATAAAACGCAGACTGCTAATGAAATTTGTTCAGATAAGAGAATATTCAAATTCTGAACTTCCTTTGTTTCTTCTCGCTTTTTGCGAAAATTAATTTTTTTTAAAACTTTGTTTTACTTTTTGTTTTACTAATGTAAGAATACTTCAATCTTTAAACGAAGTTTGCAATTAAACCGTTAGGTGCAATAACAGCCTACGTGCATTTTCAGAAGTCACTTTTTACACAACTTTCCAATTTAGGTGAGTACATGATCGCTATTACAAAACAGCTTTCATGTGCAAACTTTGAATGAATTGTAGAATATTAAAAGATATAAATGAATAATCGTTATTAAACAACCAAAAACCTTTGGTTTGTAGTTTTTTTTTCAAATAAATAGCAATCGATTGGACACCATATATTTAATTTAAAATAATTTCTTTGCAATGTTCTCAATATTTGTCACCCAAGGTCGACAGAGAGCAACTTTTTAACTGCAAATAAAAATTGAACAATTGTAAAAGAGTTGATCACGTTCATTAAAATTGAAAGATTCGAACAATACTTTTCAATTGTAAACACTTAGAATTGAAGCTTAAATTTTTTTAATTTGATTAATACTTTCTCAGTTATTCAATTTTCATTTGCAGTCAAAAAGTTGTTCTTTTTCGATATAGGATGACATATATTGACAACATTGCAAAGACATAATTTTAAATGACATATATGGTATCCAATCGATTGCTATATATTTGATGAAAAAAACTTCTAACATAAGGTTTTTTTTTGTTTAATAACGATTATTCATTATTGTCTTTTAATATTCTACAAGTCCTTTAAAGTTAGAAGACAATAGCTTTCTTTTTTTAATAGCGATCATGTGTATATCCTAATTTGAAATTATCTCATTGCAAGATTAGAAATATTCGCCATCCTATGTCAAAAAAGAACAACTTTTTGGCAGCAAAAACATGTGAATTCCTGTAGATTCTTTCAGTTGTAAATTTTTGTAAATTCTTGTAGGAAGTTGAGACTGCAATAAAATACAACAATATACAATAAAATACAAAAAAGTAAAAATTGGTCCGAATAATAGAAAAAAGTTGTACTTTCCTGTAATTTTGGTTATAATTTATTGAATTGATTTGTAGATTCTCACAAAAATGATTTCAGTTTTTTGTACTTTTTTCTAAAAATTGTTCCACCAGAAAACTCTAGAAGCTATAAAGTTTTAAGGCACTCTAAAGAATTTTTTGTACTGAATATTAAATTAAAGGTAACATACTATTGGAAAACTGAGTACGCACCTTAATCGGTATTTTAGGTATTAAGAAAATATTTATAGAACATTTTTCGTGGACATATAATCGGTGAAGTATGAAACTGGGGAGAATCGAGGCTCCATTATATGAGCGGAAATCCTGTGGATCGTAAATTCCGATGTCTGTCCAAAAAGACGACGGTCCGCTGGCGTAGAGATTTTTGGTTTTATGGCCGAATTCTCGCTGCAAATCAGTTTCTCGTCACAAATTTACACCGGATCGTTAAAGTCAGTTTAATTCTACCCTTAACTTTCTCGCGTAAAACCGCTTTTAGCCTGTTCGATATGTTTCGGCTGTACACATCGGCGTTCCCAAACAAACTTAAGCGGCAGCTATGAATACCGTATTTTAGTGGCTCTAGTGCAGTACCTAGTTTTACCGGTCACAGACTGGTACGCCTTAATTAGACGGTCAAACTTGAGTAATAAACGTGTCTGCAAGGAAATCGATCTTTTTCAAAGTCGTGACACCCCCTTGTGGTAGTCAACAGTCGGAATAACGTTTCAATCGATTCTATTCTCGAATAAATGCATGCTAAAGTGGACCCTATAAATTTTCAGTCAAGACGATATCAGGGAAACTCCATCTTTGAATCAGTAAAAAAGTTGCTGAAATACCAGTGAAATTGTTGCAGCTATTTTTATCTACAATTTCAACTCAATATGATTCGCTTTAGAGGATCAATGAAAATTAAGGAGAACAACTTCAAGGCATATTAGCATCAGTATGCAAAACAGAATGACAGTTGACGATTTTCGAAAAACATTTCTTTCTGCCAAATTCAAGTTCTGCAAATCGATAATCGATCCTTGATCGAGATTTGCTGAAATTTGTAAACAAATATCCACAACCTCAGTTTTAACTAAACGGAGCTAAGTAAATGATTTTTTTCAAAATTTTATTAACAATTTAATTTTAAACGATCATGAACAATTGATCATCATTCAGGTAAGAGGTTTAAATAATTTTATAATGTGTGAGTAGTTGAAATTTTATTACATAATTGATCTCGAAATTTGAATCAAGTTGATCATGAATATAGGTATCATAACGTTGCATTCTTTTGATCCATTTTCCGGATCAACTTGATACCTGGTAGTTTTGTGTGTACTGAAAGGTCAGCAACTGTATCTACTAGGCTGGTCTTAAAAAGTAGAATTTTCAAAATTGAAGATGCCCTCGAAAATATTTGTTGTATTTTCAAGAAAAAAATGATGCAGTATAAATTTGAACTGAAACTAACAATACCTAGTACTCTCTCATCGGCCTTGAAGCTTTAGAGCCTGATACCATCCTCATTTCCAACTGTACAAAAACATGGATTTTTTTCTTGAATTTTTACCGCGAGTTTAACGGTGAAATTGGATTTAAAAAAAAGTGCATAATATAATTTGTTACACATTAATCAATGCATTTGAGTCTTTCTTTAAATGGAGAATCCATAATAAATTACCTTTTGGATTTCTAAAATTAATGTATGAAAAATCAATCATAGTATTACCAAAAATATCTATTGAGATTAATTTTTCTAAAACCCTAATTTCACCGTTCAATTTCTGGTGGAAATTTAAAATGAAATCTTTGTGATATTTTTTTTTAAAGTCCAAAATAAGGAAGAGATTAAGCTTCAAAAGCTTAAAGGCCGATAAGGGAGTGCTAGATATACTTCTTTTTACCTTGATTTTATACTACTTCATGCTATTATTTATGGACCACCCTATTATTTACTGAAAAAAACTAACTTTATATCTAAATTAGTGGAAAAATACTATTTAAAATATTGCAGAGTCATTGAACAATTGCGTTAGTATTTCCACTAATTCGTAGTAAATTTCTACTAATTTATTACGTAGAAACTGAAACACATTTAATTGTATTAGTACAATCTGACTGTAAAACCAATTTATCGAGTAAGCATTTTTACCAATAATTAGATGTTTTTTACTAATTTCTAGTAAAAATGTACTAATTCATCTAGTATACATTGAACAGGTACAATCCTATCTAAAAAGAAGGTGTGACGATATGTCTGGAAAGCCTTATGCGGATTGGCAGATATTTATGCTTTTTAAATACCCTTGCATGGTTAAATTAATTTAAAAATTAAACATAATATTATTATATCATTTAAAATATGTCAGATGTTTTATGTTACTTTTAAGTTAGCAGTTTTAAAGAAAATCATTAAAATTCAAGAAATGTAATTCAGAATAAATCAAAACTTAAATTCTTCTTTAACGTCAAACATTCAAATTTAACTGCAAAATTCAAGAAGATCAGACAAAACAAAAATGCAACAATAAAATGTGGACAATACACTCCAAATATTTTCAGTCAAATTTAAAGAAAAATTAAATTAAAAAAGTGAAAAAGAAGGACACCTTCAAACCTTTTTCCTTATTTTTTCTTCCGTTTTTTTTAAATCACAAATTTGATCGTCGGATTCTTTTTTTTTTTTTTAATTTGCGAGAATTTCGTCGTTAATAATTATTATTCATGCTATGTTAATGTCCTGTATCTAAAATTAAAATATAAAAAAATCATTCCAATATAAAGAAGATTCATAATTTTTGAACAATTTAAGAATAATTTGTTCTTTTAGATCGAAAATTTGTATTATTAAACAAAAATTATTATAATAGGAGCAACATTTGAATGCTAATATTAATTTTGGAATATGTTAGTCGTTTTTTTGTCCGAAATTGGCATTTTGAATTCAAAACATTATATTTCAAAGAAGATTCACAACTTTTACCAAGTCCAGGTTATGTTGGCGCTTTGCACCGGAAGTCGGTATTTTTAGTAAAAAAAATTAGATTTCAAAGAAGTTGAATAATTGTTGGACAATTTTGGGGTATGTTCGCGTATTTGAAAGTAGATTTAACATCTTAAACAATTTGTTATGTTAGTTTTCCTTCGTCTTAAATTGATATTGTTAATAAAAAATTATTAGATTTCAAAAAATATTTACAATATTCAAACCATAATAGGGAATGTTAGCTTTCTTCATCGAAAAACGGTTATTTTAGACAATAATCAGTTATTTTTTCGTCGGAAATTGGTATTTTTTAACAAAAATGTAATGGTTTGCTTGCCTGAAAAAATATTATATATTAATACTGAAGTTCAGATAACAATTTTCATAAATTATCAAAAATATTGTCCTTGTGTTTCTTTTCTATTATTTTAGATAATAGATACTATGAAATACGAAAATTTTGTACCAATATTAATTTTATATTTTAATTTAAAAATTGCGTGAGATAAAAGAATAACAATCGCGCGTAAAGCGAGTCTTTTTTTTTTGGTTTTACTATACAAAAATTTTCTTAGTAAGTATTTCTACTAATTATTAGTTTTTTTTACTAATTCATAGTCAAAGTTTTAATTAATTCAATCAATAAAAATTTGAGTAACTACTAGTTGTATTAGTACAATCTGACTATAAAAAGAATTTATTTTGTTAGAATTTAAATAGAATATAAACAGAATTTCTTCAGTAAACGTTTCTACTAATAATTAGTTCTTTTCTAATAATTGGTAGTAAAATTCTACTAGTAATTGAATTTGTACAATTTTGAAATAAAAAAAGTTTCTTTAGTCAGCATTTCTACCAATAATTAGTAGTTTTCTACTCATTCATGGTCAAATTATACTAATTTAATTAGTTTTAGTTCATTTTCTGTTACTTCAATCAGTTTTAGTCCAATTTCTACTGAAGTTATTACGATTATTTAACTATGAATGAGTAGTAGACTCGCAAATATTATTAGTAAAAATGCTCACAGAAGAAACTAGCAGGTGACTCGAAACTAGTTCAATTCGTTCTTCTCTACTAATTCAAATTAAAAAATTACTCTTAATAAAAATAAAAATAATTTAAATATGAAATTGTAGTAATCCCGACCAAAAATGTATCAAAGTCAGAATATATTAGTGAACTAAGTCAAAGAAATCCCCTGTAATATAAGCACCTTATACGATGCATTTCAGCCATGTAGTTTCAACGTAGATGCTCATGGAAATGCAGCTTCATCGCTCTGAAATAGATGCATAAAGCATTCTATAGTGTCATAAAATTAATTACGTACTCCAAGGTAAAGGAAACCTTTCAGTGATCAAGCTTTACGAGAATGATAAAATATCCGACATTTTCAAATATATAATTTTAATAATAAGCTTAAAATTGTTAGAAAGAGAAAAAAATTCAGAAATAAATGTCTGACATTTACCTGAAATTAGATATAATTTTAAAGTAATAAAAGTGTAAATTGGTTAATTTTTTAATTCCATTAATTATTAAGTCAATGCGAAAACTCTTCTATTCTAATAAATTATTACCATCAAATATCTGAAAATCGTAAATCCATCGCCGATTTTCAAAAAAATGAACAGTGTAATTACCCAAAGTGACATTTTATGTCATGATCGAGACTCCATTAAAAATTTAAATTTTTTTTCTCTGTCTCGATGTTTGAAAATTCTTCTTACTAATTATTCACTACCAGAGAATGTCTAAAAATCGGAAAAAACTTCGTGCGAAGAGTAATCCCGTGTTTTCAATGATCATTATTTTGTAATTCAACCTCGAATAGGATATTGATCTAAAATTTGATTATTTTTTGAAGGGTCATTCGAAAACTACGTCACGCTATTTTAAACACTTTTTCCATCCATCCCTTTTTTCATATGTAAATAAACACAAAAATGTTCAAACCCCCAGGGTGACGTCAGAAATACGAACATGGGCGGGGGTGACAAAAGTTTGACTTGAAAGGGGGGTGGGTTTTTAAGTGAAAATGTTTTCTTTAATCTAATGTGATAAATAAGTAGATTTAAACACAAAATATACACACATATTTCAACAGGCTTCACAGCCCGAAATTCTCTCAAAAAAGAGAGAATATCAACAAGAGTTCAATTTCAAACCAAATCGTTGAATTGCCAAGCCAAGAAGGCGAATTTTCTGAAAAACCGTTGAATTTTGTGTCCAAAAGGACAAATTTTCTATAAAAAAAAACAAGAGTTCAACAAAACAGATAAATTTTTGACCAAAAAGACTGACTTTTTAACAAAATAACTAAATTCTCAACAAAATCGTTGAATTTTTTACTGAACTGATGAATCCTTAAAAACAAACAAAAATAATTTTGAACAAAAAGTATAACTTTCAACGAAGAAGCTGAATTTTGAATAGAAAAATAATACTTTTCAACGAGAAATATAATATTTGATATTAAAAACAAAATAAGGTTTTAGTTTTAAACAAAAAACAGTCGAATTCAACCAAAAGAGAAGAATTTTCAACCAAGAAAGATTCCTCATTGTAGAGAGAAAAAAAATGTGTACCAAATTGTTGAATTTTCAAGCGAAAAACGCGAATTCTCTACAAAACAGTTACATTTTCTTCTTAAAAATATGAATTTCCGACAAAAAAATTCATTTTTATCAAAACAGTTGAATTTTGTAGAAAAATAATAGAATTTTCAATAAAAAAGACGAATTTTCAACAAAGCAGTTAAATTTTAGAGCCAAAGAGAACAATTTTTGATGGAAAGTTGAATTTCCCAACCGAAAATGTTAATTATCAACAGAAAAGGTAATTTTCAATCAAATAGTTAAACTTTGAACTAAAAATGATGAATTTTCCACCAAAAGTGTAATAGTTAAATTTCCAGCTCAAAAAATTGATTTTTAAACAAAAAACCAGTTTTTTAGAAATTAGTTAAATTTTCAGACAATAAAATGAATTTTTAAGTAATAAAATGAATTTTTAACAAATCAGTTCAAGTTTCAACGAAGTAATTAAATATTAAATCAAGAAGAATAATTATCTACTAAAAAAGGGGAATTTAAAACAAAACACATCAAGTTTAAAATAGTTTAATTTTTTACTGAAAATGATCAATTTTCAAATATTTGAATAATCAAATTAGTTTACCTTCTAACCAAGGACTGCAATTTTTTTTCAGAAAAAAGTTCATTCTCAATCAAAGACGTAATAGTTCAATTTTAAATTTAAAAAGTTCGTAGTTCAACCAAAAAAGGAGAAGGAAAATTTGCATTTCGAAAAATTGGTTTTCAAACAAAAGAATTTAAATTTTCATCAAAATAGTACTCAAACTTTTAACCGAAAAGATGAAATCCAAGGCAAAAATATATAAGTAGATTTTTAATTTAAAAAAAATTAACTGTCAACGAAAAATAGTTTATTTTTCTTATTGTGTTCTATTTCTTCAGTTCGCGAGAAAAAGGTGAAGTTTTTTGAAAACAGAAAAAAAAGAATAAATCTTCAAAAAATGGGGCAAGCAGGAATAGGGAAGAGAGTATGAAATTCGTATTTAGATATTTTACTGGTGAAATCAAATCATTAAATTTAATTTTTAAAAGTATTTCAAAACATTCTTATTCACATTTACATTTTCAGATCTCTTATTAACTTAATCATTGAGCTTTCCCCTGAAAAAATATTAATTTACTTTTCCGAAATATTATTTTTGGCAAGAGCTTGAACTTGCGTAATTAGTTTTCCCTATTTATCATAGAATTTTGGAAGTTTGCTGATTAAACCTTAAAGCAAGATGGAGAGTGAGTGGATTGAACATAAAATTACGGGTTGAGCTTGCCGCTAAGTCTGCTTTTCCAAAGTTTCATGCTAATAGCTCATATCCATGTAAAACTACCTTCTCCCTCATTTCCAGCTTGCTTCAACGTCCTCTAATCCACTTATAGTTTCAAGCGTAAGTGCTCAAAAGCGAGTAGCATAGAGCGTGTTTTATTTCAGTGGTGCAAGTGAATGTGCCTTTGCTGAGAAATGTGACTTCAATTTTTGGTGGTAAAGTGCAGCTCGAAATCTTCTGAGGCCTCAGCACACATATTCCTTGATTTCAGAATCTACACACAGTTTCTAACTTACGTTTGAACCCACTCTTTCTAACTTTCTATCGCGCTTGCGGTTTTCCCAGCGCGTTTCAAGAAAGGTTCGTTACCTCCACGTGTTCTACTTTCTACTATAGTGCGAAACATGTACTAAAATAATGATCACTCGCTTCCACAGCGCTAAAGGAAGTGAAGTTATTCATTTCGCTACTGTTTCAAATCGCAGTTAAATTTCGACGAATAAGTTTAGAGTATCTAAATATATATTAAATTCATTACTTTCGATTCTTCAAGAGAATTTTGGATTGTATTAAAAAAATTAGTGAAGACGTTAACTGAGTAGTTTAAAATTCCCCCTTCCCTACACCCCTTGATAACCTTACGTTTTCTCTCCGCACTTCAGCCATCGCTTCCCATCCCTTCCTTAACTTCCTTCTCCTCCACTTACCCTTCTACTCCCACAGGTAAGGAGAGAAGTGTTCTTCTTTTCCCCTACTTCCCTTGCCCAGCCATCACTTCCCCTCCACTACTCAATCGCACCACCCTTCCCCTTTCTCAAGCTCACTACCCTCCTTCAATTCCAATCATTTCTCCTACTGCCACTCACTCCCAATATTGACATTTTCCCTATTTCTCTCCTTCTTTCCCCCACACCTCCCATGATTTTCTCATTTCCTCACGCCTCATAATACTTCATTTCCCACAACTTTCCCTACTTCCCTTTTCCTCATTTTCCGTACTATACAACCTCTTATTTCCCCTACTTCCCCTCATAGAAAAAATTTATGACAGACGAACACCCGCACGAAACTATAATATTTTCTGTCCGGGGGTACAAAACCCTAAAAAACAATAAAATCTGGGTTGCCGGAAAACATTATTTTCCAAATTCCGTCAATTTTTTCCTGATTTTTCCGTGACTAATGTTTTATTTTCCCTGACCATTAATATTTTAAGCCTGGTAGTATAGAACTGATAACTAATAAAATCGGAAATTTTAAGAAAAAGAAAAAACATTCTGTAAAAGTGAAATTCCGATCTAAAGATAAAACGAAAGTCTTATCTCTCATCTCCTTTAGAGCTGAAGTGTTGCTGAATTGGGGAAAAAAGTAATCCAGGTTGGAGGAAATGTATCTGCAAGTTGACAATTTTAATGTGACACTAACCTCAAATTGCAAAAGGCTCGGCTGCGGATTGCAATGAAAAATTTAATTTTTCTTCAAAAAATAAATGAAAATATGCTCCCGAGGTATTTCGTTTCCAAAGATGGTTAAATAAGGTTTGGTGTAAGAAAGTTAGCGAATTCTAGAAAAATCGACCTAAAATTTTATGGGATTTGAAAATCGGTTTTAGATAGCGATTAGAAATCGAAATTTTAATTTTTGCTTAAATAGAAAACGGCGAAGATTATTCTGTGCCGAGAAAATTAAAATTGAAAATTGTATTGTCGCGGAATAACAGACATTTTTTTTTGTAAGGATCCGAAAAAATAGTAAGTATATATTTTGTTTTTATTGAATGAAAATGATTTAACCACTACGTGTATTTGACTTTTTAAGAATTTCTCACGCAATAAACCCATTTTCGATAACAATGTTTGTTTGTCTATTTCTTTAATCCCATCATTCATATAAAGACTAACATTCTAACCATCTAACAGTTTTAATATAGAATCTTTTATGAATAGAATCAAACAATTTTAGATTAAAAATTATCAATTTTTAATTTATTATTCTCAGGACTGCCACACGCTAGTTTCCTTGGAAAAAGTGACCTATTCAAACCGAAGAGCTGACCCAACATTTTTGAAGCAATAAGTGACTAATGTGCCTTAGGAATGTGACTAATGTTCTCTGAAATATAAACAAATTTAAAAGAATTCAAATAATTTAGAAATTTTTTGTAGAAGGTTTCATTGATTTCAGTAAAATTCAACTGAATTTGGAGGAATTTAAGGGAAATAAGGAGAAATGGATGAAATTCATAAAAACTCAATATCAATTTAAAAAATTCAAATGAATTTAAAACAATTCAAACATATGGGAGTCCACGCTACAATAGATAGCGATCCTACAGTAGATAATAATGAATTAAAAATATTAATGTTGGTGAAGTAATTATATAATTAGATTTTAATTAGATAACTAGATGAGATAACTAGATTATAATTATATGATATAATATATAATATAATTAAATAATAATTAGATTTCAATCAGAATCAATTATTTAACTTAATTAATTATCTACTGTAGGGTGGCCTCCCGTACATGCAAAAATTAATGAAATGCAGGGAGTTTGAAATAAGTTTACAAAAACTCGAGGAATTTTAAAAAGATTTCATAAAATCCATGAGAATGCCAAAATTCACTTAAAATTTGTTTATTCACTTCAAAATTCCTTGCAATCCTTTGAAACATCCAAAAATATTTTAAATCCTTTGAAATATCAAAAAATATTTTAAATACTTTGAAATAGCCAAAAATATTTTAAATTCTTTGAAATCCATTAAAATCCCTTGAAACTTATTCAAGCTCTTGAAAATGTCTTGAAAACATTCAAAATACCTAACAGTATTTAAAATCTTATGAAAACCCATTAAAGGACTGAATTTATTTGATAATTCTATGGATTTTTTTTAATATCCTAAAATTTTTCAAATCTTTTAAAATCTTTTAAATTAGCTTACAATGTTTTGAAGCACTTGAAAATTCCTTGAAATTTTCAAAAATACCCGAAACTATTTGAAATTCTTGAAAATCTTTTGGAATCCTTTGAAATTTGGTAAATCTCTCAAAAGTTCCTTGGATTTTTTAAAAATACCTTGAAATATTTCATGCAATATTTTCAAACTTTTTAAAATCATTGAAATCCTCAGGAATATTAAAAAATTCTTCGGAATCTTTTAAAATATCCTAGAACCTAAAATCCTGACATATATTCCGAAATTCTACGTAATTTCTTCAAATTATAGAAATCTGTTCAAATACCCTCTAATATTTCAAAAGAATTTAAAAATTCAAAAACAAGTATAGACCCGAATTTCATAATTATGGACCCGTGGGTTAATTAATTAAAAAAATTGACTAAACTTGACTTTTTTTTAAAGTGAGTATAGTGACTTTCACTGAAAAACGTGAATAAAAAGTGATTTAAGAAGAAAAGAGATTAAAACTGACTTTGTGGCATCTAATATTATTCTTGACAGTTACTTCAAGTAATTTCTTACAGACTGACTTTTTTCACTGACTGACATTTCCCTTATTTTCTAGTTTTCCCTGACTTTCAGTCACTCTGATGGAATCTGAGAGCCTTAATGAAGCCTATTTAAGTAGTATAAGTAAATCTTTGGTCAGCTTCGTCTTGAAATGCAATTGTCAGTTAAAAATATTTTCGATTACTGAATTTTTTTTTAACCCGTCTTTTCTAATAGTCGTACTTCACTTCAAGCCTCACTTAAAACTTCATTAATTATTTTAACGAATTCTGAACTAGTAGAGTCTTCTCCAATTAACTTAACGAGCGAAATTTCCCAGAAACTAAAATGCCTAAGGGCAGCTACGAATTTCCAGGAAACTTCGGGTCTTTTCTTCACAATTTGAGGTTCTTTTTAAGAAAGTTTCGAGACAAGAATTAAATGATTCAAATAAATTGAAAAATTAAATCGCGATTAAAAAGGCTCTAAAAAGAATTATAAAAAGGGCATTTAATACCATGAGAACGAAATTATGAGAATAACTGCTGTTGATAAAAAATAGTTCACAGGTTTCTCACTCCCTTACATGACACGTGCCTTCCAGCTCGTAGAAAGAAATGAGATCTTCACCTGAGCAAGACGAGCAGGGATTTACAGAAGGATTGAATACATTCACGATTTGCCCCTTATACTTTTCTGCCAAGCCGCAACTTTAAACCGAGGCAAATAAAGGGCGAGAGGAAGAAAAATGAAAAAGAGAAACTCGTTTCGCACTTTCGCATCTAAGGAATAACTGCACCTCTCACCAACAAAAGTAACAAGAAAACGTATGAAGAGTTTCTTGCGGAAAAGATGGAAATATCTGGAATATCTGTGTCTTATTCGAATAAGTGAAGAAACAAAAGAACGATTCTCTTTGAAAATGGAGAAGTTGGTTCTGCTTGCATGCAGATAATTTTTCAGTGAATATGAAACCTGACTAAGAGTGAGTATCTTCATCAAATTGTAGAGAAGAATGTTCTATTCAGTCTCAAAGTAATATTTTTTATAAGGAAACATCTTTTCTCACAATTATAGTTCAAATTTGTTGATATTCTTTGATGTGGAGAATTCAAAAGAAAAAAATTAGGAATTGCACAGTTTGTAATCACAAGTCTTTTAAAATAAACAATTTCTGACAATATTGCTGAATTGAAAAACTTTCAATAAAAATATTTATACATTAGGAACCCTTAACAATAAATGACTGAAAATAGAAGCTTTTTAACAAAAACCAATTTCAAATTTGAGCGTTGAAAATTAAAAGAATGTTCACGATCTATAGTGTGAAAATAAAAGAAATGTGTCTATCGAAGTCTTAAGAAATAAATACCTTTCAAGACACTTAATGTTGAAATTGTAACAACTTGAATGATATTCGATTGTGATTTAAAAGTTTTTTTTTATAATAATAAGAAGGGCTGCCATAGACTGGTGTACTTCTAAAAAGTGGAAAAAATTACGATGACGAATTGTAGAATTACTTTCTTACAAGCTGAATAAAGGTCAATCTATTTCATTTATTTTTTGTCCGATTCATCACATAAATTTAATAAATAGTTTTATTTTAATTTATAATTCAATTAAAAATGCAGAGTGTCAATTGAATTGAATCAAATCAGTACTAATTTTATTCTCATTGAAATTCGATTTGCTATTATTCAGCGAACTTTAACTTGCTCATTACCTCGTCCAACCAAATCTCAAAATATTATTCTTTTATGCTTCTTTGAAAATTGATATTTCGGTAGATGAAGGTTTGGGACCGCTTCAAAATTTTCAGGTGATTAAAATGAAGACCTGATTCACATATACTAAAAATCCTGGATTTTTCCAATTTTCTCCCCACGTGTTATTTACAAAGCGTCGAATTTTGAAAAGAAAATGTTCATATTTCAGCACCAAATAGTCGGAAAAAGAGCATTAACTATAAAAAGTCTGCCCAAAGATGAACCTTAAGATGTACATTGTTGAATCATTTTTGGCAGATGAAATCTATTTCTTAAACTTAGTGTAATGCTTTACAATAGGAACTAGAAAACATGAAATTCATAGATTAAAATAATTTTAATTTTAATACTGAATATTTTTTTCATACTATAGATTATTAAATAATATAAAATACATATATAAATTACTTAGATTTTCTTCTCATCATTCCTGACTTTCTCCCCACGTGTTATTCACAAAGCGTCGAATTTTGAAAAGAAAATTTTCATATTTCAGCACCAAATAGTCGGAAAAAGAGCTTTAACTAGAAAAAATCTGAAATCAGATTCTCATCATAATGAGAAGGTATTGGTTTTATGTAAAATTTGACTTAGTCGGTTTTCATCAAATCTACACGTTTTGAGACCCCCTGAGTCAGAAAAAATTATTTTTACGAAGGTGTCTATCCGTCTGTCTTTAGTCTGTAGACTGTCTGTAGCCTGTAGGCACGATAACTTTCGAAAAAATAATCAGATTGAATTGTGCTTTAGCATACTTCTTTATGGCCTGAACAGAAAGAACAAGTTCGTTAATAAGCTATTTTGGATCAAAATTCAAAAAGTTAGAGCATATTGAAAATTCTTAAGACCATTTTTTGAGATTTAAAAATTCTATGTACGGATATCCATAGTACTGGAAAACTTGAACAAATTATCCTCGTGACATTTTCCGATAAAAATAAAATGATCAGAGTTATAGCATTTTGAAAATAAAAAAAATAAAAAAAATCTGCCCGCTTCGCGGGCACATTCTCATGGCGCGCTTCGCGCGCGGCTCGCTTCGCTCGCAAGTTTGAGCGCGCCTAGGGCGCGCGACTGTTGGATCTCGCGCTTCGCGCTCGATCATATATTTATCTCGCGCTTCGCGCTCGATTATGTATTCACCTCGCGCTACGCGCTCGGGCGTATTTGCATCGCGCTTTACGCTAGGCTCCTCTAGATTTTTGAACTTCGTGTTCGACTTCGATGAAAAGAAAAAGTTTGTTTGCAAATATTATAAAATTATCAAAACCTCTACATATTAAGTGATTGTTAAATTTGTTTTTATTTTAGACTGAAAAGGAACTTTATTTACTCAAGGTTCTATCGACCTTAAGGAACACATTCTCATCCAGACACTCGCGCTCCGCGCTCGATATTTGATTTGAAAATCATTTGAACCGTATGATAGAAACAAAAAAGTTGGAGCGCACTTACGGCGTGCGATTTGGTAAATACACTGAGCGCGCACTTTGTGCTTCGTGTTATATGTTCTTCATATACAAATTACTAAATTTGTATTTGATTTCAAATGAAAAGTAATGATATAATTGAGGCGACAAATTTTATTAGTTAACATTTTATTTTAGCTTGTGCCGTTTATCAAAAAAGTTAATTTTTTCATTTTGAATATATTCTTACCACAAAAATTGATTACGGGTGTGTAAGTCTTTTTTGAATGCACAATTTTTGTTCATTTATATGTTTTCGTACCTTGCATTGTTTTTTCAAAACTTTGATTTTTTTTACTGTCAATGTTATTTTCACGAATAAAACAAAAACCACGCATCCTATCGAAACATGAGTCACAATAAATTTGTACCTCTTCCATGGATGAACAAATTTTGTTTCGGTCATTTTTTCGTAGCTGGTAATATTCGTCTGAAAATTTGATTTTTCTATTTTCAATGCTGTTTTTTACGAATAAAACAAAAACTACGCGTCATATCAAAAAGTGAATGATAAGAAATTTGTAGATCTTTTTTAGGTGCACAATTTTGGTGAGATGATCTTTTCTGGTATCTTGCATAGTTTTACAGCAAAATGGCTTTTTTGATTTTTCATTAATTTTTTGTGCGATCAAAATTTGAATTTTTTATTTTTCGAAAAATTCAAAAAGTTGTCATGAAAATATTATAGGGTGTTCAGGAATCAACGTTTTTCTCCTCTTGACTTTTTTTCATATCGTGCGTTTTTCGGCTTAAAATGTTCATTTTCGTTTGTTTTTTGGAATTTTGAAAATGCTATAACTCCAGTAATTTTTTTTTATCACGAAAAGTCATAAGAATATTTTGTTCGTCATTTTACGTACTACTAATAACCGTACATAGAATTTTCAAATCTTCCAAAAAAGTGGTCTCAAAAATTTTCAAAATGTGCTCACTTTTTGGATTTTCATCCAAAATAGCTGGTTAACGAACTCGTTCTGTATTTTTCGGCCATAAAAAAGTGTGCCAAAGCTCAATCAAATCTGATCATTTTTTCGAAAGTTATCGTGGCTACAGACAGACAGACAGACAGACAGACAGACAGACTACAGACTACAGACAGACAGACACCTTCGTAAAAATCGTTTTTTCTGACTCAGGAGGTCTCAAAACGTGGACATTTGATGAAAACCGACTATGTCAAATTTTACATAAAACCAATACCTTCTCATTAGAATGAGAATGTAAAAAAAAACGAAAATGAAGAATTTAAGCGGAACAACGTACGACATGAAAAAAAGTCAAGAAAAGAAAAACTTTACTTGTTGAAATTCCTACAAGATTATCCTAACAAAATTTTGAATTTTTTCGAAAAAACAAAAATTCAAAATTCGATCGCACAAAAAATAATGAAAAATTTCCTTTTGTGGTCAAACTATATGCAAGATACAAGAAGAGATAAATAGACAAAAATTGTGCACCCAAGAAAGATATACAAGTTTGTCAATAATCACTTTTCAATAAGACGATTAGTTTTTCTTTTATTCGTAAAAAAGAACATTTAAAATTAAAAAATTCATTTTTTGGACAAACGACACAAGCTATGAAAAAACAATTAATAGGCAAAAGTTGTTGACTTAAAGACGATGCAAAATAAGAAGCAAATATTAAAGTAATCATAAAAAGTGAAATTTATATAATATTTTGCAATATCTGAATAAGCAGTACCAGCGAGAGACGTGATGAGAATGTGTTCGTTGAAGCCGAAAAAGCTTTAACAAATGAGAATTCACAATCACCAAATGCAGATGTCGATGATTTTACCTTTAACTTGAAGAGATCTATGCGTAAATGTGACGGAAATACAAACACCGTAGCGCGAGGTAAATACATTATCGAGCGCGAAGCGCGAAATAAATATATTATCGAGCTCGATGCGCGAGAACCAACAGTCGCGCGCCCTAGGATAAAATCTGAAATGATATGGATGAAATTGACCTTTTCTTTAAAACAATGTAAATATAGTGACTCTTTCATTAAAAAAATTACTAAAAAGTGTCTTGAAAAAAAAGTTATAACCGCTTCCTTAATACGGGCCCTCAATTATAAGTAATT
>CAKNYM010051820.1:523634-555323 GCA_932195095.1 Andricus curvator | reverse complement strand
TTCTGGCGCCTGAAGTGGAGGGCCTCTGACTGTCGCTTAAATTCAAGCGATAAGAGATCTTTCCACTCGAAGCGCCAGAAAGTTATAACCGCTTCTTTTATTTCTGGGCCCTCAATTGTAAGTCATTGAAAATTCTAGGACTCTGTGTCAAGAACCGGTTATAACTTTCTGGCGCCTAGAGTGGGGGGCCTCCGACCGTCTCTTAAATTTAAGCAATAATGGATCTTTCCACTCTAAGCGCCAGAAAGTTAAGACCGCTTCTTTGAACCGGGCCTTCAATTATAAGTAATTCAATAATCTGGTGCAAGAAATTCTAAACACCCGGAGAAATAAATAAACAAAAACTTCAAAGCCCTGATAATTGTGGCCAGGGTCAAAAAATTGTTCTAACTCTCTGGCCCATTAAGAGAGGGGCCTCTGAACGTCACGCAAATTTAACAATAAGGGCTCTCTCCACTCTGAGCGCCAGAAAGTTATAACCAATTCTTTGATCCGGGCCCTCAATTTTAAGTCATTCAAAAGTCTTAGGCAAGAAAGTTAAAACACCCGAAAAAATAAATAAACAACTCAAGAAAAATAGAGATAGAAAGATTATTTAATAAATTAAAAATGTTGTCAATTCAAATTTGTGGAATATTGATGCGCCTCGTAGTGATACATAAGTTAACAGAGTTTGAAGTGTCGAAGATCGTTTAGTCTGGCTTGAAGTTTCTTGACTAAGTGAGAACTATTTACGGTATACATCGTCATCAGAAAATGAAAAAAAGAAAAAAAGCAGTGGCCAGGAAAAGCCAGAAAGTGGATCTTACGAGATGCAACTCGGCGACTTCGACGAAAGAAGGACCCTCAAAGGTCGGCACTCGACTACTCTCGTGGGGTCCACGCGAAGAGAAGTGGATGGCGACCCTGCTGCGGTAGTTCTTGTCTCCCTGAAAGAGCCCTTGCCGTCACCCCGCGGCATGCAAATATTGACTACCCCTTTTTTGTTTCCGACGCAACGACTATCCTCGCTATAAGCTAGGCTCCCTTACATTTTCGACCGAGACCTACCAACATTCCAGACCGTTCGACCTTAAATTCCACTCAGCAAATTAACCCTCCTTTCGAAAATAGAACTCTCTTCTCCTTCACATAAAATTTCTTGATTTTCTACGAGTTCGATTTGAAAGTTTTCGAATGGCGTTCACGCTTCTGAATTTTTATTTCTTAATATTAAAAATATAAACAATTCGAAAATCTATTATCAAAAAATTCTGTAAACATCAAGTTTAAAAATTTTTGGAACAATAATTAATAATTATTGATTTTAACTTGAATGTACTTGAGACTTAAAAAAAAATATCGAACGATCTCGAATTGAAAACGTTCCAAATCAGACCACTTTCGATCAGTACAATTTAAAAAAAAGCAGAATGAATCCCAGATATATTTTTTGTATAGAAATGTTGCAAAAAATTGAGAACTACAATCATGCGACGAAGAATAATTATTTTCGGCAGGCGGATTTGCAACAACATTCACAACTTTATCAGTTATCAATTGTTTGCAACAATTTTGTCCAACATCAAATAAAAAATATATACCTGGAATTTTGTGTGAAGAAAATATTTCGGATGTAATGAAAGGGAATTAAACTTGTATCATTTCTAAATAAAAGCGTTTTGAATTTATTAATTTGAAATTGAAAAATTTTATTTTGTATTCAAGAATCTCGAAATCGACTGATTTCGGACTAAAATTTCGCAAATAGGACAATTTCAAAAATTGAACAATTTCACATTAGAATTTCTAAAATTGGATCATTAAAAACTCAAAGGAGCTGAAGTTGTATTATTTCCAACTAAGGCGTTCAAAAGCGAATCATACTGGAAAACGTTTAAAATAAAGTGATTTAAAATGGGAAACATTGAAAATGATGAAATTTTTACTATGAAATATTGGAAATTAAATAAATCCAAAATGCATTTAAATCTAAAAAAAACTTTTAATTACAAATAATCATGATATTATAACTTTCATCTACTCAAACCTTAACACTGAAATTATTTTAATTCATATCGTTAAGAAATTAAAATTTTTTGATTTTTAAATATACTTTTCAAAATTCAACCAATTTGATTTTAATTGCAAAATTAGAACTTACAAAAGGGAAAAATTGAAAAATCAGTGTTTATTATGAAAGTACAGAATTTTAGTTTTTTTAATATTTAATTTCAAAAAACTTGTTTAACTTTTTATTTTGAAACAACACAATTTTTAACTTTTCAATTTCAAATTGTTCAATTTTCAAAATTGCATTTAGAATTATTATTCATTGTTAAAATTTTCAAACCTCATACTTTTTCAATTTCAAATTAATCATTTTTCTTAATATTCGACTGAAAATCGGACAATTTTAGAAAATTAATGTCAAAATTGAAAAAAAAATTAATTTAAATTTGAAATTTGAGAGTTTTGAGATTTTAAATTAAAAACGTCCAAAAATGAAGAAGTTGCATACCATGGTGACTGTACAAAATTCAAGAATTTTAAATATTGTGAAGCTTCAAAGTTGAATTGTTTTGAAAATTGTGTTGTTTGAAATCAAAATATATCAAAATAAACTATCAGAAATGAATAGATACCTTTTTCCTCTGATAAGTTTTAATTTTGAAACTAAAATTGAAAGGGTAAAATGTTGAAAAGTATAATTAAGAATTTGAAACTAAAAATTTAATATAAATATTTTAAATTTTAAAGGGTATAAATAAGTAAAAATATCAAAATTTTTGGTGTTTTTCTTCAGTTTGAAATTAGGTTCGGATTCGTTTAATTTTCAATGTTCATAGTAGACATTTTTTCATTTGTAATGTTTCCTATTAAAATTAGGTACTTTTTCTTTTTCATATTTGTTTAGAATAATTTAATTTCGAAGTCTTATTATTGGAAATTTCACGATTTTAAGCGCTTTTAATTAACAATAATATTATTCCAATTACTTTGAATTTCAAATTATCTAATTTTCAAAATTCTAATTGAAAAATATTCCATTTTTGACGTTTGAAAATTGTCCTATTTTCCAAATTTTAATCTGAAATCATTAAATTTCGAGACTCTTCAATGCAAAAAAAAGTTTGATTCTGAACAGCACGAATTAGAATTGAAACGATTTCATCTTTTACTAACGAAATTTTCCAATTTTCAAAATTTTTGTCTGAAATTTTCCCTTTCAAATAATTCAATTTTTACCACTTTTATTTAGAAATTCTACAAAAGTTCAATTGCTTTTTATTCATTTCGGAATATTATGCTTTTTTTAAATTGTACCTGATCTACATTTCTTTTATTTGGAACGTTTTCAATTCAAAATCGTTAAATACATCAGTTTGAAGTTTCAGACGCTCCTAATTCTGAATTAATAAATATTCTAACAAAAATTTGTTAATTAATAGAATAAAAAATTCTTAAAGATATTTTTAATCTAAGTGAGAATCCGGATCAAGTAACTAATTATAGAATTATTTTGTTTAGAATGGAAGGGTCAAGACCTCGAGAGCAGAATAATTTTTTAACCAGTCACTTGATCAGGGCTCTGAATTTGAATTGTAAAAAATAACCCTAACTGTAAAAAATAGTGTATAATTTTTTTGCGTGGGATAGGCTTGAAAACCACGAAGGCGAGTACAAGTCATTAAAAACGTGACTATATTCGTTATAAAGACCCCTTGCTAGATTTTTCATCATGAGGGTCCTCCCTGTCATTCCTGCACTTCTCTTGTTACGTTGATACTCAGGGATACATGAAATTACCTAAGGCTCCTGTGAAGTCCACAGGGCGCAATTTTAAATTCACCTTCTAGGGAAACATACGAGTCAAGAGAATCATGAATTTTTAACGATGGCCCTCTTGAAACCGATGACTAGACGAAAAAATAATTAATGCAGCCCCATTTCCAACCCAATATGGATAATGATTCATTGCTACATATTTATAGTTTTCAAAAAATTGGTTGTTTGGAAAATTCAAAACAATATGATTCGAATTTGAGGATTTTTCACACAATTTTCAATTTAATTTTTCATTTAATGTTACGGAACAAGGAGTCGATTTCTGAATTTTTGCAATTTTCAATTCCCATGCGCAGAAAATTTTGCTAAATTATGTAGAGATTAGATATTTTGAGAGATGTTCAAGAAAGAGCAATCTGACTAAATTGAATGTTTATTAAATAAATGAAATATTTCCAAATAGAACAAATCACAAGTCATTTACTATCGGTCAAATGCAGGTTTGACCACTACAATTAATTACATTGCTGGATATTTTAGAGTGTGACATTTTAGCAATTGCCATTCAACTTCTCCTGAACATCCAATATTTCAGCAATCTCTGTATCTGACAGATAATGATTACATGCATAATTTAAATGCATTAATCAAATTTATTTATTGAATATTCTATTAATATTTAAGTATGTGTAAATTTGAGAAATGAATTATAGACTAAGTGTATCAATATTAAAAAGCCTTACATCAATGCACATCAAAATCTTGACACATCAAAATCATCAAAAATTAAATATATAACGAAGAACTGATTTGGATTTTCTGAACCTACTTTCTAGCAGAGGAATCCAAAAATGAGGGTTTCAAAAAACGTTTCTGTGCCTGTGTGTATGTTCTTTTCAAACGTGAAGTGGTATTTAGTTGATATAATTCGATGGAATGTTTATAGCTACCTACATACACAAATTTTCATCTTTAAGGATTTTTAAAGTATTAAATTTTTTGTTTATGAGCAAATTTTTGTTTGAATATTAGGAATAATATTGCAACGTAATACTGTCAATTTTTTTTATTCCAATTTATTCAGATGATTATGATAGATTGGACTGATGTATTTAGAGACAATCTATGACCAAATGATATTATGATATGTACAGATTCGTAAATTTTTGTAACGTTTCTAAGAGAAAAACTTTTCGAATTTTGGAAATATAACAATATTCAATTTAATGAAACAAAACGATTAATTTCGTTAAGAGGCCTGTATGACAAAATAAAATTACGATCCGTTTAGATTTTTCAATTTTTTTACACATGTACCAAACTTATTTATTTTGATGAAATGAATCTATCGAATTATATTTAAACTTTTTATGACCCGTGAGCAATAAACAATAAACGAACAATAATAATGAGAAATAGTAAATGATAAATAAGTCAAAAATCATTTCCGAACCCCTCAAACTCCTTTTACAATCCAAAATCCTAATTTCTGTCCGCTCTAACGTAAATATCATGACAAAAGCTTGGACCATAAAAAAGATATTGATATTCAAAACTAATTGTAAAATAGTTGTTGGTGGAGTTCAAAAGAATTGAGTTCAGATAATAATTCCACCAACCGATAATTGTAATATTTGTTGATAAAAAACAACCTAAGAATATAACTTTTAGTAACATTATGATTCATATAAGAAAATTATTAATCGAGTATTGAATGGATTATCACTTGCGGGTATTGCGATCTCACTCAATTTTAAGAAGTTTATCGTAAAAGACTTTATTATGATCATAGAAAATAAATCAGTCTGTTTATTCACAAAGCCTTATTTCTTTATAGCTATACTTAAATCAAACTTGAAAAAAAATGAATACGCCCAAAATAAGTACTTTGCAACCGTTTTTCTTGATTTCTGTTTTATTCTGAACCAATCTGTTCTGATTATAACATTTTCCGAAAATACTGAAAGTAATAATCGAACGAATCATTGATTTCTAAAAATTGCTAATTTGACAAACATCTTAAGCAATATTCAAACATAAAGTACCGTTGAACGGGGTAAAGTTCCTCACCGATAAATGCGCACTAAATAAATTTCAAAATAAAGTTTGACAGCTCTACTTATTAAAACAATCGTTAATATTTTATTTTTGCGCTAGGAAAATTGATATTGAATTTTGGTATATCAATTAGGAGGACTTTATCATAGATGAGAAAATTTACCCCCTTTTACAGTAGATATCATTTGATGAATAACGGTAAACATAAGGTGAAGGTACCTATCATGAGACAAATTTTGAGGGGGTTTTGAGATTTGAATTAATTTTTGAACGATAGTAGCATATATTTTCAAAATTCTTATCTTAATGAATGTGCTGATCTTTTCTGAATGCGAAACGCCTATTAAAAGTTTAATTTAGTTCAAGCAAAGTTATTATATATATATTTTTTTCGTTAAAATTGAAAAAAATAACCTATAGAGGGTAGTTTTCGTGAACGAAGTGAATTATATTTTACTTTTGCTGAAAATTGTTTGTTATGGGAAATGAATTTTTATTTAGGTGAATGAAAAAGAAGAAAAAACCATGAAGGATTAAATCAAAACTTAAGAAACTCGTCAAAGTGAAGTCTACATGAAATATTAGGCTGTACCCTTTTCGTTTTTTTTCTTTTATTGTACTTCATGATAGCTTGCTGTGTTTTATTGAATATTCGTCCTTTTTGGTACAAAATTAATCTTCTTGGTGAAAAAGTATTTTTAAATTGAAAACTCAGATATTCTTGAAAATTTGCCATTTTTGGTTGAATTTGACTGTTCTTTATTTGAAATTAAAATCTTTTTTGGTTGAAATTTTAATTATATTACATTGTTCGTTGAGAATTCATCTTTTTTAGTTGAAAATTTAACTCCTTCGTTAAAAGTGTAACTTTTTCGTTAAAAATCAATTCTTTTCGTTGAAGATTCATCATTTTAATTGAAAATTCATCTCTGATTGAAAATTTAACGACCTTGTTGAAAATCAATTTTTCTAATTGAAAATTTAACTATTCCAGTTGAAAATTCAACTGTTTTGTTGAAAATTCGTTTCTTTTTATTAGAAATTAGTTTTTTTTAAACAAAAATTTAACTATTCCAGGTGCAGATTCATCATTTTAGTTGAAAATTCATCACATTGGTTGAAAATTGAATTGTTTGATTGAAAATCCGTTTTTTCTTGTTAAAAATTAATTTGTTTAACTTAAGGTTTGATTATTCTATTTTTTGTTGAAAATTCTTCTCTATTTTTTTTTGGTAAAATTCAACTATTGGTTAAAAATTTATCATTTTCATTTTCGAATTCAACAACTTGGTTGCAAATTCATATATTTTGTTGAAAATCCGGTTTTTTTTTGTTAAAAACTAATTTGTTTAACTTAACGTTTAACTATTCTATTTGTTGTTGAAAAATCTTCTCTATTTTTTTCGTGAAATTCAACTATTGGTTAAAAATTTATCATTTTCAGTAGCAAATTCAAAAACTTGGTTGCAAATTGATATATTGTGTTGAAAATCCGTTTTTTTGTTGAAAATTAATTTGTTAAACTTAACGTTTAAATATTCCATTTTTTGTTGAAAATCCTTCTCTATTTTTTTTGTAAAATTCAACCATTGGTTAAAAATTTATCATTTTCATTTGCAAATTCAAGAACTTGGTTGCAAATTCATATATTGTGTTGAAAATCCGTTTTTTTGTTAAAAATTAATTTGTTCAACTTAACGTTTAACTATTCTATTTTTTGTTGAAAATTCTTCTCTATTTGTTTTGTAAAATTCACCTATTGGTTAAAAATGTATCATTTTCAGTTGCAAATTCAAAAACTTGGTTGTAAATTCATAGATTGTGTTGAAAATTCGTTTCATTTGTTACAAATTAATTGGTTTGACTTAACTTTCAACTATTCCATTTGCTGTTAAAAATTTTTCTCTATTTTTTTTGTAAAATTCAACTATGGGTTAAAAATTTATCATTTTCATTTGCAAATTCAAGAACTTGGTTGCAAATTCATATATTGTGTTGAACATCCGTTTTTTGAATTAATTAATTTGTTTAACTTAATGTTTTACTATTCTATTTTTTGTTGAAAATTCTTCTCTATTTTTTCTGTAGAATTCAAATTTTGGTTAAAAATTTATCATTTTCAGTTGCAAATTCAACAACTTGGCTGCAAATTCATATACTGTGTTGAAAATTCGTTCTTTTTTCTGCCAAAAATTAATCTTATTATTTCATGTCCTAAACTTGAAACACAAAAAATTTCACGAATCAAAATTAGATTTCCAACTACCTCCTTTCTGGCTCATCAGAGACAAATATATTACAAAAGAAAGCAAATTAATTTTCGTCACTGGATGGAAAGTTATACCAAATAACTTTTTATATTGTGTTTTGTTTTCAGATAATATATGGATTTTAATTAATATAGATTTCTAATGTTCCTACCCTTTTCTACAAATAAGCCTCAATGAGGAAGTCTAAATTGGCCTCGAAACATGTTTTCTTTGACTCTTTCCTTTTTTGAATTTTGATTTTTGAAGATTTTTGTATCCTGATTTTTGTGCATAAAATAGTTGATAAGAAAGCAGATTTTATTTTTGTTTCAGAAGTTTTTTTTTTGTTTTGTAACTCTAGAAATTTCTCTCTCAAATAACTAATAAGACAAGAGCTTGTCATCAATGATCATATTTTATTCCATCATTTATTCTTCTTCGTGCGTCAATATTTCGTATTTATTTCTTGACACCTGATAAAAAGGTATAAGGGTTTGATTAATTTTTTTCTGAGATCTTCGCCAGCGAGAGCGACGGAATAAACGCGACGGGCACCAGAAGGATTTCACAAGAGGCCGCGACGACCTTCGAGCGACAAGGAATCTATATGGAAATGATTCCCTGGCGCTTTTGCCGAGATTTACGAGTGCGCTGGCTCTCAGATCCATATCCATGCTTGGGAAACGAGTCAAGAGCCCTGAAGCATCGCTGCATACAAAATATTGCCTTCCCTAAGACAAAAAATATAATTACTTGTTACTCGCAGAAGAGAAAATACGAATTTGAAGATTTTCCATTCAGTTGAACCACTTAAACCTTAATTAAATTTTGCTATCCGGTAAAGAGCCGTCCATAATAGCTATTTGTGATACAAGTGCGCAAAATAGACGATTTCCGTCGAGTTGGAAAATTGCAGCATGAGCCGGAGGCTCGAAGCACGAGTCGGAGGTTAACGCACGAGAAAAGCGAGTGTGAAGGCTTAGACGAGTGTGAAGAGTTAAAAGAGAAAACCGAAACCTTAATTAAATTTTGCCATCCGATAAGGAGCCGTCCATAATAGCTATTTGTGATACAAGGGCGCAAAATAGACGATATCCGTAGAGTGTGAGAGTTGCAGCATGAGCCGAAGTTTCGAAGCACGAGTCGGAGCTCAACGCACGAGCAAAGCGAGTGTGAAGGCTTAGACGAGTGTGAAGAGTTGTAAGCAAATGCTGCAATCACACGAGCAGAAAACGTCTGTCTGTACGTGCATCGCACGCTATTTTCTACCACAAACATCTGAGAAAAATATTTAGACCTTTTTCGCACTTTCACCCAATTTCCGATCCTGTTTTGTTGTTTTCAGCAAGATTCGCGTACAATTTTTGAAAAAAAAAGTTCTGAGAATACTTTTATTTTGCCTGTGTGAAAAGTTACGTATTCATAAAGTGCGCATGCGTGTCCATTGCGTCGATTCGCAAAATAAATGCATTTCCAAGTGCGCATGCGCCATTATTATTCCCGCACATTCAGTTCGCATTCAAGTGGAAAATAAATAGGAATATATTATAATTTTTAATAATTTTGAAACATGTAATAAAATAAGTGAAATGGCATGTCAGATAAAAGTATATACATATATACACTTTGTTAAACACTTTGCACATCATTTACCCCAAAATTCTCTCAAAAGAGGCGAAATAAGGTGATTTTTCACGAAAATAGGGGGATAAAAGGGAAATAAATTCCTGCAAATAAAATTAATGCAGATACCACATTCAATTCAAATAGTTTCTATTTGAATTCCTCAAATTTAATGTCAAAATTCGACTGATTTTCTAGCGAAAAGACGAATTTAAACAAAACAAAAATAGTTGAACTTATTTATAACCAAATAGTTGCATTTCCAGGCCAAGAAAACCAATTTTTTGAAATATTGTTGAATTTTCAACAAAAGGGTTTATTTTTAACAAAGAAAGGTTAACTGTATACGAGTAAAGATGAATTTCCAATCTAATAGCGCGAATTTTTTACAGAAAAGTTGCATTACGGACCGAAAAAGATGACTATGAAAATCGTTGAATTTCCAATCTACGAAGATGCGTTTTCAATTCAATTTTCGAATTTTTAGACAAAAGAGATTAAAATACAACCAAAAACTGTTGGATTTTCAACGCAAAAGGACGAATTTTCATCAAAGAAATTTATTTTCAATCAGGAAAGATGTATTTTCTATCAAAGACAAAAATGTTGCATTTTTAGCAGAAAAGAATGCATTTTCAGCCAAGAAAATTAATTTTCTATAACAAAAAATTTTCAACAAAATACACGAATTTAAAAAAAATAGTTACATTTTCAACTAAAATGATAAATTTGAAAAAAATCAATGTTTAACAAAAGTGTTCAACATTCAGGCCTGAAGATTATTTTTAAGCCAAGAAGATTATTTGAAATACGGAATAGTTAAATTTGAAAAAAATGAATTTTTTATAGAGAAGTTCAACTTTCTATCATGCAGTTGAATTTTTGACCAAAAAATAAGGTAAATATGGTAAATGGTAAGTATGGTTGAAAGTCTCCTTTTTGGCAGAGAGAACAGTTTTTTTTGTCAGCTGTTTTCTAGAGAGCCATTGAGTAACTTTTTCAGTTCCACTTTTGCGAATTTCACATTGAAGTGGAAATGGAAGTGATAGGGAAAAAGTTGCATAATCACCTCTTCTATTTAAAATTAAAATTTCTTTGGTTCAAAATATCAACTATTATATTTTTTTTAAGAATTAATCTTTTTTATTGGAAATTCAACTTGGCTGAAGCTTTTTTTTGTTAAAGATTCAGGACTTTAATTGAAAATTGAACTCTTTTGCTGAAAATTTAAATAATTTGTGAGAAATTCAACTATTTTGTTGAACATTTAACTATTTTGTTGAAAGTTAAACTGGTTTGTTGAACATTCATCTTCTTGGATAAAAAATTCGTCCTTTTGCATTCAAAATTCAACTGTCGTATAAAAAATTCGTCTTTTTGTCTAAAAATTCGACCATTTGTTTAAAAATTTATCTTTGTAGGTTAAAAATTCAACTATTTGGTTGAATAATCATCTTTTTGTTCAAAAATCCAACTGCTTTGTTGAAAATTCTTCTTTTTGAATTGAAAATTCATTTTTTAAGGAAGGAAAGTTTTTGGCTAAAAATTCCACTATCTTCTAAAAAATTATTCTTTTTGGGTTGATGATTCCACTACTTAGCTTTAAATTCAACTGTTTAGCCTGAAATTCCTTTTTTTGTTAAAAATTGAACTATTTGATGCAAAAAATCATTTTTTTTCAGTTGAAAATTCATCTTTCGAGCTTTAAAGGGGGTGAAAAAAGTTTTCAAAATAGCGTTACGTATTTTTTGAGTGGTCTGCAAACTTTTGTCAAAGTCCAACCCTCCTTCTAATGCCTTTCCAAGAATATTCCATTCATCCCAAAAATATTTATTTTTCACGAACTTCAAGTTTTTATGGTTTATTTTTTCCACTTGCAGATACTTTGCATCACATTTCGTTCGTTCA
The DNA here is from genome assembly GCA_932195095.1 of Andricus curvator. NCBI lineage: Eukaryota > Metazoa > Arthropoda > Insecta > Hymenoptera > Cynipidae > Andricus > Andricus curvator. Next base: position 543,717 of record CAKNYM010051820.1, on the reverse strand, counting down.
CGATAGAAGCGTTTCGCCGGGCTTGGACAAGTTATCGTGAAAAAGCAGCAATTTTCCAAAACATACGCGAAACCTCCCTATCTTATCACCTGTCAATTTTGCATGCAGGTTGCAATACAAAGTGGTTTCGGAGAATAAATTCAACTTATGGGCGCTTCCGAGGAAAATTTATTCTGGGAACGAAAACTGCAATCGTGATTTTCACGGTTTTGGATTATATTTGGAATATCCTCATAATGTGCACTTTTCTTTTTCTGCTTTTATCAATTATTTATTATTAAACTATTTATTTTCAATAATAATAAAAATATTTTATATCATATGCGTATCTCGTGAATATTGAACAAAGTTTCTTTTCTTTAGCAAGTTTTCTAGTCATTTTTGTATTACAAAATTTTTTCTTGCAAGCTTTGAAAAATCTATGGCACACTTCAGTACTTCCAACTGGTGAAAGTAAATCAGAAAAAAATGCAATAAGATTAAAGATTGAAAACTGGATATACATTAGAATTGAAAAATGCTCAGGTTTGAATTTTCAAAATCTATTTCTATCAATAGATAGATTTTGGTTAATTACACTTATCAATTTTTTTCTAGTGTAATTTTTTCAGTGGAAAAAAATACGTTGTTCAAATTATTTTTTTAAGAAAGATAGAAAGAAATAATTTGAAAAACACAAAAATGACCATTTGAAATATCTACTTCCTCTCTTTTTGTTTTCATTCACTTTTTAATTTGTTTCTAATTTATTTTTATAAGTTGAAAGCTTTTAGATGTTCAAACAAATTTTTTACTGTCTGCTAAAGGAATACATAGTGTAAAGAAACAGAATTTAAAAAAATTATTATTGACACACGTGAAACCAAGCCATATGATAAATAATCAATTCTAAATTATTTATACTTTACTAGAAGGTCCTGATATTATACGTTACTTTTTTCATGTTATTTTTTATTTTAAAATTTTTGTTCCCACAAACCACAACTTCTATACTTTTATCTGATATGCCGTTTCACTTATTTTATTACATGTTTCAAAATTATAAAAAATTATAATAAATTCCTATTTTTTCTCCACTTGAATGCGAACTGAATTATTAAAAGTACCCAATAAGAACATTCAACCATTCTTGGTTGAAAAGTCTGTTATATTTTTTGTTGAAAATCTTTGTTGTTAGTAACTTCATTTTTTTATTAAAAATTCATCAAATTAGTTGGAAATTCATACTTTTGGTTAAAAATGTACGTTTTTTTATTTCGTCTTCTTTGCACTGAAAATTTTAATGTTGTGTTGAAAATTCATATTTTCGGGTTAAAAGTTCAACAGTTTTGTAGAAAATTCGTCTTTTTGGCTCGAAAATTCGAAAGCTTTTATTGTTGAATCAACTATTCAGTTAAAAAAGTCGTCTTTTTCTGACTTCCACTAATATTTATTCAAAATTGAAATATTTTTTTTAACAAATATCGACTATTTCAGTTTACGTTGAAAATTCATCCGCTATGTTCAAAAATTCAAGTAATTAGTTGAAAGTTGCACTGCTTTGTGAAAATTGTTTGTTGTTTTTGTTTGAAGATTCATTCTCTTAGTTGAAAATTCATTTCCTTAGTTGAAAATTCTACTATTTTTTGGAAACTTCTTTTTTTTTTTTGTAAATTGTACTATTGAGTTAAAAATTGATCTCTTTCAATTAAAATGTTATATTTTATATTTGAACATTACAAATGTGAAGTGTTTTAATTCGAATCTAATATTACTACCTACATTTATTTCAGTTGCAAGAATTTATTCCCCTACTTTCGTGAAAATTCTCTTTTAAAAGCAACTAGTTTTCTAACAGCTTGAATTTCTGTTTATGATTCTTAAAAATGAATCGGAACCTTAAGAACATAGAAAAGAGAAAAATTGGTTTAAAATTCTTTATTTTAGGTGTCTCGGGGGATTTTTAAAATTTACGAGAATAAAATGGGGATAAGTTAAAAAAGGGGACGAACATTTGTTTGAAAATAATAGGTCTATTATAAGGCAATATGCTAACACTCAGAGAAATGTTCTTTTTTGTCAAAAGGATGTTTTTAGGCAGAAATGGAAATTCCTCTTGAATTTGAGTTCAAGGGGATTTTTATTCGTCTCAAAAAAAAAATCTTTTTGCAGCAAAATATCTTTTTGTGACAAATTTAATTCAGATATTCATGGAGGACTTTTTGACATTAAATTTATCAAAAGATCTTTGGGAAATTCCAGTTTGAATGATCTAAGGTAGACTTATTCATCCCGGGATCTAAGGCGGGAAAATCGAATTTTCAATTTGGGCTTCCGGATGGGAGAACGAGCCGTGTCGGATAGTGCATCGAGTGAATTTCAAGCAGTTGGAGTAGAATATTTGTATGTGTAGGAGTGCCAAATGCACCTTCCTTTCTGGGTATCTCGACATGTATCCTATCGGTCAGCACAGGTCAGCTGCCGCTCGCGAATCGAACTTGGAAATCGTATTTGCATGAAACACGTTTCGGACCAAGTCTTCTGATTGAGAAAGTTGTGAGCTACTGTCCCCTCACAAGATTCTAATACCTCTGTGTCAAAGTTCCTCTCCATTCCCGATTCTGACTACTCGAGTTTATTTTGATTTTCTTATTTCAAACCATCGTCAAGGAATGATGATTGAACTTCGAAACTTATGACCTTCTGTTCTTCTGGTACGAGATTGTTTTTCATTCGAAATATTCTTTAAAGAGGTGGAAAGGTTATAGTTTAGATTTTCTCACAGTTTGATTTTTTACGTTTTTTTTGTATTTCTTCTTTAATGATAGCTAGGATAGCTAATGATGCGATGCTTCAAATTGCCTACAATTTTCAAAGATTTCTTAATCAAAGTATCTCTATTGCATTAACCAGTGATCAGCTTTTGACAAAAAAAAATCGATTTTATAAAAAAAAGTAACCTTTTTTCATTGTTCACGTTCTCCAAGAAAAAGTGTGCACCATTTTTAAAGATGTACGCAACTTTTCTCAGACGATTTTTATGACTCGAAGAGTGGCTACCATGGCGGGAAAAGAAAAAACAGAAATTACAAAAAATGCTATCAGTGGGCCAAATATAATTTTTTTTAAACATTTTATATTGGCATTTATTACTCATTAAGTGATTGAAAATGTCCCTGAATAGGCAAGTTTATAGGCAAACCCACGGAATTTCAAAACACTTTATTAGAAACCCCATTCAATATTATGTACATTAGAATAACCCTTTGCTCTCACCCCCCAGTTTTGTTTAAATGCCCAAAAAAACAAAATCTTCTCCAAATTTGAGCAAAGTCGGTTAATATTTAGGGGGCGCGCAAAGACCATGAAGTTTCCCATTGATTTAACATGGGAAAAAGTCAGCTTTTTGTAAATCTAATATTTCAACGTGATAATATGTTACCAATAATTCCGTGTTTTAGTATATTGTTCAGGATTTGTCAGAGAATAAGAATCAATCATAAATTTTGAGGTTGAATAATTTTAAGCCATTCTTATGGGTCCCCAAAGAAAACCCCATAAGTGACAAATGTGAATTTTACGTGATATTGCGGTTTATTGACGCTTTTTAAAAGTTTTTTTTACATGAATAATCATTGATCAGTAATTTGAGAATATCAACTCATTTTTTAACTAATATTCAATTGTTTAAACAATTTTAATTTGTTTAAATATTTGTTTTTTTCAGTTAACTCGCGAAATGAACGTATTTTCTAGACTAGATGAGTTATTTAATCAATAATAACAATAAAATAATTTGTTCAAATAATTTCACAATTATTTAAATAATACGTATTTGTTCAATCATATATTTTACCTAAATAAAGCAGGAGAAACATTTTATCTCACTAAATTTTCGACAAATTTTTATATTTTTAAGTACTAATTTGTTTATTATGAATAATTGTAGATGTTTGAACAAATTAATTTTTTTTTAACAATTTTAATTTGTTTAAAAATTTAAGAGTATTCTTCAAAAGCAAAGTAAAACATAAAAATATGTCAATCTTTCGAAAAATAGCAACAAAAAAGTGTAAACAAAAACATTGTTCAAAAAATTATTTTTTTTGAACATCTACGAGTATTCATAATAAACAAATTAGTACTCAAAAATATTAAAATTTGTCGAAAATTTAGTGTGAAAATGTTTCTCCTGCTTTTTTTAGGTACAATACATGCCTAAACAAATACGTATTATTCAAATAATTGTGAAATTATTTAAACAAATTTTTGTATTGTTATTATTGATTAAATAACTTATCATGTCTAGAAAATACGTTCATCTCGCGAGTTAGGTGAAAAAACAAATATTTAAACAATTTTAAATTGTTTAAACAATTGAATGTTAGTTAACAAATGACTGGCTATTCTTAAATAACTGATCAATGATTATTTATGTAAAAAAAAACTTTTAAGAAGCGTCAATAAACCGCAATATTACGTAAAATTCACATTTGTCACTTATGGGGTTTTCTTTGGGGACTCATAAGAGTGGCTTAAAATTATTCAACCTCAAAATTTGAAATTGATTCTTATTCTCCGACAAATTCTGAACAATATACTGAAAGATGGAATTATTTGTAACATATTATCAGGTTTAAATATTAGATTTACAAAAAGCTGACTTTTTCCCATGTTAAATTAATGGGAAACTTCATGGTCTTTGCGCAACCCCTAAATATTGACCGATTTTGCTCAAATTTGGAAGAGATTTTTTTTTTTTGGCATTCGATCAAAACTGGGGGGTGAGAGGAGAGGAATTCGAGAAAAAAAATCCATGAATTATAAATAAGAACCACCCTAATGTACATGATCTAAAAATTATGTTGATGATCCAAAAGTAAATAAATCGGTAAAATTGAAAATTTTAATTTAAATGAGGAAAACGATGAATGATGCAAAATTTTCAAGCTTTCACTAAACATTTAATAACAGCATTCTCAAAAGAAGTAAAATTTCAATTTAAAAGCAAATTCACTTTTCCACGCTGATGAACACTCTTAACTTTTCTTTGCCCTACAGATTTTTCTGAAGGTTCAACCATCCTGAAATTACGAAGAGCTCCATTATAAAAATGGGTTTCTAATTCTACAAAATTAAAAGTCACCACAAAGTGCAGTGATTTAAAAAATAATATAAATATAAACAAAATTTTATCTTCAAAATTACATAACTTATTTTGTATTCATTTCTTCTAAAGATGCAAAAAGTTTCGAAAAAAAGTGATTACGATTATTTTTTAAATAAATCTAATGTTTAAAATAATACATTTACCCATTTTTCTCTAATTCCTCAATTTGATTTAATTTTTAAAATCATGATGTGGAGAATGTTTTAATTAATTTACATAATTGGACAAATGTATGAGCTATGAAAAACATGGGCGTTGGAGTGGACTGAAATGTCAAAAAATTCCTTTAATTAAATAATAAATTGGGTTAATTGGGTATATATAGTACTGATATATTCGAAATATCTGTTCTACATATAATTATTAAATTGCATTTGTCAGTTTAAAAAGAAATCGGCAGTTGAATTAACTTTGATTATTTTTTCAGGGTCTAATTATAAAAATATTTCCTTTGTAGATAAGAAAAACATTTATAAAATGATATTCTCTTGTATTGAAAGATGTTAGATAGAATAAATAAATCTAAATAATGTTAAATATTCTGTTTTTATAATTAAATGACATATTCTCAATTATTAGTAAATTTTTGAATTTCCTCTGAGGCATGAAACACAAAATTGATTATACCTCGAATTTAATTTAAATTATTTATAACTATACAATGCAAAGTTTTCATTGTAAAATATTTCTATCGCTTCAAAATTCAACTTGATTTGAAAGATTCTTGAACATCCCATTTTTTCCAAACAGAAAATATTCACTAAATAACAAAATAAGATCTATATGTCCAATGCCTCCATGTTTTGCTTCCACGTCAGATTTTTTTTTTTTTTAGCTAGAGTGTTTTTTTTAGAAAAATCACATTTCACTCTATAAATGGAAACAGGCACTTTGTATGAAAATAAGTGATATACAAAATTTCGATGCATTTTTTAACGTTGAATCGAATGAGCGCCTGTATTTTACGATAGCCTGAACAGTTTTCGAGAAAATCGTAAAAAGCGGCGAAAAAAACATAAAAAGGGTATTGTATTCAAAACGTTATACAGAGCTAAATACTAGCTCTCTATTATTGAAAAGAAGTAATTTTCTTTGTTTTAAACCAAAAAAAATCTCAAAAAAGTTGATCGTTGATTTATTATAATTAAATTTCCTCGAATTCGTAAATTCTTCGGAATTTGCTTGATTTCGCTTGAATTCTTTAGAACTCGCTTGAATTTCTATAAATTACACTGAATTCCATGAATTCTATTGAATTACCCTGAATTCGCGTGAATTCCTTTGAGTTCTATTAATTCATCCTGAATTCAATGAAATTCACTTGAATTCAAGTCAATTCCCTCGAATTTGTTAGAATTCAATTGAAATTTAGTTTATAAGAAGTTCCAATAAATATGCCGAAATTCGAATATAATCATTTCCCTCAAAAAGTACGAATTTTCGATTTCTGAAGGGTCAATGCTAGAAATATAATCTTTGAATAGATTTTTTCTCCGTTAAAAAGTGAGTGAAAAGAACTCAAAAACCTGACGTATAGGCAAAAAATGAAGGTTGGATTAAAATTTAGCACGAAAAACTACTTTGAAAATGACACCTCTTATGGATCATACAAAAAATAATACTAATAATAAAGTTCTTCATTCGCAGCCCTTATAAAATAGTTCAAAGTTTAAGGGACCTTGAAGGTTTATAAATCTTTGAATATCTAATTTTTCGCTATTTTCATATATTTATATAAATTTTCTCTACTATTTGAACATAAGATGTGCAATATATGTTAAAAAAATGTATTTCCAATATATTTTAACAATAATACATAAAGAAGTTTGACATTGAAATCATTTTTATGTGTTTTCAATTTTTCAATTAATACTTTATTGAATTTCAAGGACTCTTGGCAGAATAAAATTTGTTTAAAATAAATTCTTTACCATATTGACACAAAACTGGAAAATATTTTTAGTTCACGTAGGCACTCGAATTTTATGTGATCGTGGAACAGAATACAAATAAATTTAATGATAATCTTCTTCATGTATTATTGTTAGAATATATTAGGAAGATCGTTTAAACAGGGTGAAAAATATTACAATGACATTATTGCTATACAGGTATAAATTCACTTTGTTTGAACTATCTTTTACCTAAGAAAGCATTGTTTTTCAGAGAAAAAGTCTGTCGCTGTTGATGCTTCTTGATAATATCTGCGATGTGGAGACATGAGACTTTTTTTATTTGAAACTTTGCCGAAGTGTTTTTGATGGCAAAATAAAGATTTCATCCCTATTAGAACTACAAAAGATGATCTTTATTTTGGTTGTACAGTAATCATCAGTGAGAAGTGATCATTAACAAACATTTGAGTATCATGCTCTCTTCTGAAAAAATGAAAATAATCGCAAAAATTAATTAACCAAAAATGAACAATCTTGGAAATACATGTAGCAAATTTAATTTAGATCCCGCACCTAACTGAATTGGAATTAGACCCGCGGAATTTGCCGAGCGGGCTTTTGTCAGTAGTAAGTATCGCCGAATAGGCCGGTTGAATCCGGACAATGGTCGATCATACCCCCAAGGGACTGCGGATACCCTTAGCTGGAGATGATGAAACAGCTATTCAATTATGGCCTAGATTTCCTCCCAGTTGTTATAAAGGGTGTTTTGACCTTCCTGCTACTCATAAGAGAAACAAACCAACGAACCCACAAAATCACGCTGATCCCATTGTCCCTTTTCCTTTGCCTTTTCCCTTTTCCCCTGCCCTGTTGGAAAAGCTCTTAAAATGGAATCAGGACTACCATCCAAGCCCCAATAGGTTGGTGTCGATCTTAATTAAGCCTGGCTCGCAATTGACCGCCTGCATTATTGACATCTGCGCGTTCCTGCGGCTGAGTACATACAATGTGTTGTATGTGTAGGTGTTCCATTCCTCCAGGATTAGTAACACTCTGTCCGACCAGCTCGAAAATGGCATTCAATTATCTCACTCGAGTAAACCAAGACGTAAGAGCTACATTACATTCTGTTGCGGTGTTGTAATAAATGTGCACTTTTATTCGCCTTTATCGTCTTTAATGTTAAATTGGACGTTGAAAATTACTATTGCGAGACTGCGATAAGGTTTCTGAGTTGAAAAGTAACCATGCGGGAATAATAAGGTTGAGCTAGTAATGCGTGCTGGCTATAACATTGATCAAAAGTAAAAGGATAAATATGTTCTGCTTCTAAGATATCCTATTATATTTTTTATTCATTTTATCCTTTCTTAAGGGGGAATTTCTATTTGACCGGACCAAAAAATAGATTTTTTATTTTATTTTTTTATTTTTTGATAGTTTGTGGAATTTGTACGCAAAGGGATTTGTTTGGTTCGGACTTTTTAACGAAGCTGCAGCAGGGTCGACTGCGCAGAGCGGAGAGTACTCAGCCGCACGCTGTGGAGGGCCGCCTCGGCTGTGACCGCAAGCAGGTCATAAATGTGTATAATAGAGTCATTGTTCGTCTCAAATAGGTTTTCCTATACATGTTGAGCAAGTCGTTTTTCTCAAAACACGATTTTTTGAAATGGCTGACATTATTCCGTCAAAACCACTAGACTGATTAATCTCAAATTTTGAGGATATATTTAGCAGATCTTTGGCTATAGCCCGAACTAGAACAAATGAAAAATTATGATTTTTGAAGTTTCAGCAAGTCCAAAACTACCCCCAAAAAAGTCAAAATTCGCAAACAAAATTTCAAATGGGCGCCATTTTGTCAATTTTCAATATTTTTTATTTGTTCTAGTCCCGACTATAGCCGTTCTTGTATCTTTTAAAAATCTCTTCGATTTTTTTGTTTTCTATGACCTGGAGCAGCTGAATCATGTCAGCCAAGTGAAGGTGTCGTTTCCGGGACACATTTTTTGAAATTCTACAGCGCCCCCTATTATTTTTTTGTTTTGGTAACCATGTATTTTTTTATTTTAAGATCTTCTCAAAAATATGAAAAAACTTTTATTCAAAAATATTAACAATTGTATTTTTTATGAATTTTTGAAAAAGGCCTGAAAAAAACTCGGTCAAATAGAAATACCCCCTAAAATATCAACCATTTGGTGAAGTTTCTTTAAAAAGTAGCTAATTAAAGCTAAAGTTACTTCCTGAAAATAGTAACTTGTTTCATTTCCAGTGCTAAGTAGATAAAAAATTATAAGAATTTCCAAAAATAAATCAACGCTGCCTTTTTAACGGTTCACAACTGAAGAATTTTTAATTGCAAATTTATAACAAAAATTTTAATTATAATCTTAAAAATTGAACTATTCCACAAAAGCATTCAAAATTGCATCATTTTCCATTACATGCAATAAATATTAAATAGTCTTTAATTGTCAATACACAAAATTTTGAATATTGAATAATTTGGAATTCTATATTTTTACAATTCAAGGATTTTTCATTGTGACTCTTCAAAATGGTATAACTTTGAATTGTAAATCCTTAAAATTGGAAAGATTTTAATTTTGACCATATACAATTAAAAATTATGCAATTTTTAAGATTTTCAAATTTAAATTCTGTAATTTTGATGATTTAGATTCCAAATTTCTTCACTTTGGAAGATTTATAATTGAAAATTTGACTCTCGATTTTCCAAATCATCAAAATCGTCTAAACTTAAGAGTTTGTACTATCTTATACATTTTTAAAATTGAATAGTTTTTAATTTTAAATCTTAAAAATTGAAGAATTTTAAAATAAAAATTGCTAAACTTGAAGAATTTTTAATTTTCAAAAGTGATCTATTTTAAAAAACGTTCAAAATTATATACCTTTAAAATATAGGTCTTGAAAACTGAATACTTTGTAATCCTATATTTTCAAAATTCGATTGAAAATTTAACTTTTGATTTTCAAAATCATCAAAATTTAAGAGGTTTTATTGATAAATCATTAGAATGCAAGAGTTTTCAATTCTAAAATTCTGTTATTCTGATGATCTACATAAAACATTTTTCCACTTTAGAAGATTTAGAATTTAAAACTTGACTTTTGATGTTTAAAATCATCCAAATTTAAAAACTTTTTTTGATATACATCTTTAAAATTGAAGATTTCTTAATTTTGAGAATTTATAACTTAATAATATGCAAGTTTTAAGTATGGCAATAAAAAAACTGTCATTTAAAAAATGTAGGTTACAAATTGCTTCAATTTGAAAGATATATAATTAAAAACGTTACTTCTAATCTCAAGAATGATCAAAATTTTATATTTATGTATTTTTAAAATGAAAAAATCTTCAATTATAATTGTAACTCTTCAAAATTGCAGAACTTCAAAATGTAAATCATTAAAATTGAAGATGTGTTAAGTTTGACAATTTATCATTTAAAAATTCATTAATTTCAATGATTAACATTTGAGCTTTCTCCAATTTGGAAATGAAAATTTGACTTTTATTTTCTAAAATTATCAAAATTCAAGAATTTTTATTTATAAATCTCTAAAATCCCAGAGTTTTTTATTGTAACTCTTTGATAGTGTAGAAATTTGAGTTGTAAATGTTTGAAATCAAAGAGTTTTTAATTTTGAAATCGTCTAATTACAAATTTGCAAGTTTTCATTTTTATAATTAAAGAGCTGTAATTCCGATTATTTATATTTGAACTTTCTTCAATTTGTAACATACAGATTTGAAAAAAATACTTTTTATCATTAAAATGGTCAAAATTTAGGAATTCTTATTTATTAATTTTTAAAATTGAAGGTTTTTCAATTGTAAATCTTCAAAATAGATCCATTGAAAAAACATTCAAAACTACATCATTTTAAATTGAACACATTAAAAATTAAACGATCTTCAATTGAAAATCTTCAAAATAGACGTATTTTAAATTCCGGCTGGGATAAATTTTTATATTTCAATGAAAGTTACAGATAACTGAAAGCCGGTTAAAAATCTGATTATTTTAAAAATTAATTAATTTAAATTTGATAATCATTGCAATCGATACAGTTGAATATATATAATATATAATTTATAATATAAATTTAGTAGTATTCTAGTTTTTGAAATTGATTAAATTTTTTGTAAGTTTTCTGTCTAGAAATTAATGAATTTTTAATGAAGAAATTGAGAATAAGAAATTTTGTTTTTATTTTTAGAACAAGGTCTCCAGTTTCTACCTTGTGTCAAGTGCCCAGTTTCCTTGGTCTCCATGTAACCTTTCACACCACCCAGTTTGTCTAAAACGGCTAGAACTACTTGCAACCCTCATTCTCGTGAACCATGTCCAACAGGCCGTCGCTACAATGGACGAACTTTCCATTGTCGGCCCACTCGGCTTCGTGACAAGAGAACCACTTTTTATAGTAGCACCTAAGACGCGAAAGGCCGCGACCTCAGCTATTGTCAAATGATTGATGAAGTCAGTGTGCGCCCAGAGAAAAACTTAAGGCAGCAATTACGAACCATGAAATATACGCTCCTGACGAGTTTCTGAATTATTAGTGCGATAATTCGCCCCCTTTCTAGTAACTTGACTCATTCGATTTATACGAAGAAGATTTATGACCTTGAACTTGTTAGCTCCAATCTGCAGCTCGGAAAGTAATAAAATTTTAGATGTTTTAGCATATTCGACAAGGAATCGACAACTCAATCGATTAGGTGTCTTTAAACATTTCAGCGTTAATACTGTCTACACCAGTAGCCTTACCATTTTTTGAGTTCTTAATTATATCCTTTAGAGGAACAGATTCTCTCAACCGGGCTTTCTATCGTATTGTGTTCTATGTCTCAGTTGTACTGGCCTATAGCTTCACCTCCCAATAATTCCTTGAAAGACTCCCTCAAAGCGTCTAGTAACCCGTCTGTAGCATATACCATTTCACACTTGCTATTTCTCATTCCGACTAACTCTGTACTATTACTTCCTTTCATACTGATCAACGCCAATTTCTGAAACAGTTACTTGCTGCCTTCAAATCGATTCGCATTTCCTTCTCTTCTTCTGTTTCGATTTTATCTTTACTTTCTTTAACTAGTACTTTAACTTTCCTGTTCTTTTCTCTGTAATCATTTTTACGTCTATTTCTCTCCTCCTCGCTAAGGCCTGTAATGCTCAGGTTTCTTAGATACACTTCTTTTTTTTCGTGGACGGCTACGAGGATTTCATCATTTCATCACGCATCACCAGACATTCTCTCTACAGCCACAGTACCACACACTTCAGTCGCACTCCTAACAATGATATCCCGGAGCATATTCTATGCGCCGTCTATATATTTATTGCGCATTAGTGCCTCCCCAATTGCCCTATCTATGCAAGGAAGCCAAAAAGAAACCTTTGAGTGCTAGGCTGTTTCTTGTTCCCAATTTTATTTGTTTTCACCCCCCCCCCCCCAACACACACACACACACTTCCCTATGGCTCACTGAACATCAACTGACATCAGGGAATTTGAAAGGAATTCAAGTTACTTTAGAAATTTCTGAAAAATTCATTGACTACAGGGAATTCATGTAACTTTCAGTTACTATAGCTAAGATGTCAAGCTTCCTACCGCAAAGTTTTCCGTTATTTACGATTGGATTTTTTTTTGAATTCACTTTATATTAATGTGCGCGCATGAACCCTTTTCTTCCCTATTCCAAATTTCTGCAACATATTTTTTAATGTTCTGGATTTTTCTAGAATCATTTCTCTTTATTTATTGGATCTGGAATATGAGACTAGAATTTTTTGAAATGTTCTAGAACATTTTTGAATGTTTTGTACAATGATCCCGCATATTCTATATTATCCTGAAATTTTCGAATATTTTGGAATGATTCCAATTTTTTTAGAATATTCTGGATTGCTATTGAACTTTATGAAATGTTCTGGACTTTTTATGATATATATTGGAAAGTTCTAGAATGTTATGAAACCGGTTACATTTTTTAGAATGTTCCTCAACGTTTTAGAATATTCTAGAGTTCTAGAATATTTTAGATTGTTCGGGAATGTTTAATGATGTTCTAAAAATTAATATATGAACTAGCAAAAGATTGTCTCATCCTCGCATTGTTGTCACTATGTATTTGGTCAATTTTGAGAAACTGACCCGAGAAAGCTCTGGCGCCCTGACAATTTAGAAATATGATTTTGATCTAGATTATCATGGTGAAATTAATCTCAAACTACGATGCCAAAGTTGAATATAACTAGAAGAAAGTTAAAAATTGTAGCATCACATATTTTGTGTGAAGAAATGAAAAAATATTTTCTCTACTTGCCTGTAGTTGTACTGCCAAAAAATATCATTCACCTGCGGAAAAAATTAATTTTGGCAATAGAAAAACAAGAAAAAGCGAAAATAGATCTGCTTCTCGTATTTGTAAAAATTTGATTATGACCTTCTAGCTTCTCTAACTGTCTTGATATTCAGGACTATTTTTAATAAACCCCGACCTGCGACCTTCGATCATATCTCAGAGTGACGCAAATTCATCGAACTTTTATATCAGATTTGTCGTGAGCGCGAACGAAATTGGAAAAAGAAACTGGTGTTCAGGGTGAAGGCCACGTCTTGAATAGTTAATTTCGGGTTGAGTACTGATGGACTATATTGCATGATGCCTATGTCCAAAGGAACGATCGAAACGGCTGTGGTGTCGTAAAATAGTAGTTAAAACTTGCTCAATAAAATCAGCTTTCTACCCCGTTTCTAAGACTAATACCTTCGTTCTATCAAACTATCGCACGTTATGAATAGCCAGCGACGAATTCCAGGAAGCAGCCAAAGTACTTTAATGGTTTCATAAACTCAGGCTCTGAATATTGGTACTTCGTCGGTGATAATAGCTGGAGAGTAATATCTAAAAGAAAATTAGTTTCGTGTAAAAATTGAAAAATGTATGCTACATAGTCGACAGCAAGATGGTAATATTGTATTTTTTATTTGTATATAGATATTATTGCTAGAAAGTTACAGAGAAGAAAATCGCCTTAGGGATATTGCTCTAGGTTCCGTAATTATGAAAATTGGTTTCACTTTGCAAACAGGGAAAGGTCCCAAAGGCAAAATGTGATAGCGATAACTTTGAAGAACGTATTTTCACAAGCTCATTAAGATAGTTCCCAGTTTTTGCAACAAATTGCAATAATTTTCCTTTTCCGAGAGGACTTGAAATTAGTATTTGCAAGGATACTAAAAACAACATGAAAATTTGTTCATTAAACTATATTAAACATGAGATGTGTATTTTGTCTTTCATAATATTACCGGGAAATGTGATAATTAACATTTTATTAAAATTATAATTAACTTCTCTTGGTGGACATCGTATAATATTTAGCTCATAAAGATAGCATTACATATTGTGATAAATTTAAATTAACATGAATAAGTATAATGAGTATTAGAAAGGTCAAAGACCAGCATTTTAGTTTGTGATACTTTTAACATATCATATTTTATAAAAGAAATAAAAAATTTTCTGAACCAAAATTTATAAATTTCAAATTTATTGATGGCACTGACTATTATAAAGGAATTTTCCGAAAAACTAACCGGTCTAGTATAGCGCTTAGACGAGTATTACGGAATTTTCCGTAACGTTAGCCCTGAACGAGCTGGAAAAGGTTTAGTCTTACAGAAAATTCTTTAACAATAGACAATTTCATTCTTTATTTATCAATTCCAATCAAAAAAATATTACTTTTTCACCATGAAAGATGAATTTTCAATCCAATAGGAGGAATTTTTAAGAAAATAGTTGAATTTTCGACCAAAAAACGTGACTTTAAAAAAAAAATAGTCTAATTTTCAACCCAAGAAATAATTTATCAAATGAAATGATGAATTTTCCAACCAAATGAGGAATTTCCAACAAATAAAGATTTTCAGTCAAGAAAGAAAAAAGAATTCATACAAATAATTGAGCTTTCGACGCGAAAATATGAATTTTCGCAAAAAGTTCATTTTCAACCAAATAGTTGCATTTTTTACTAAAAAAAGTTTATTTTTAACCCAACAGTTGCACCTTTAAAAACACAAACATTACAATTTTAAACCAAGTTTTTTTACCAAAAAATACGGATTTTGAACTAAAAAAGACAAATTTTCAAGCAACAAAGTTCAATATTTACCCAAGTACTTCAATTTTCATTTCCAAGAGATCAATTATCAAGAAAATAGTTAAACTTTCAACCAAAGAAATAAATTTTTAACAAAAATGATGAAGTTTCAACTGGAATAGTTAAATGTTCAGTTAAAAAATTAATTTTTAACAAAAAAACGTGTTTTCAACTAAAGAAATGAATTTTTGAACTAAAAGGGTGAATCTTCAACAAAAAAAAAAGGATTTTCCAACCAAAAATGATTTTAATTTTAAATAAAAATGTTAGACTCAACCAAAAAAGTCAAATTTTTTACAAAATGGTTGGATCCTTAACCAAAGAAGATTAATTTTCGACCAAACAGTTGCATTTTTATCCAAAAACGATTAAACATCCACTAAAATAAATGAATTTTTCAACCAAAAAGACGAACTAAAAACAAAAATTGTTGAATTTTTAACCAAGAAAGATTTCAGATGAATTTTTAATCAAAGAAGACGAGGTCTCAAGTAAGAAGCTGAATTTTCAACCAGATTATGCAATTTTTAACTGCAAGTATAATTGCCAGGAGGAAGCAACTGAAAAAAGAACAGTAATAGAAATAAAAATTGTTCAATTTCCCTGACCATTAATATTTAAAAATCATAACATTAATCTTGTCACATTTTTATATAGAATCTTTCACAAACGAAATGAAAAAATTGCAAATTAAAATTTATTGTCCATAACAATTGTTTAAAGTGCCTCTTATAGACCCTGATCGATAAAATTTTCTGACTTTTTGCTGATTTCGTATTCAAGTAAAAGACTTTTTTCTATTTCTTCTAACCATAATTATGATAAAAGTACCGGGTGAGATTTTAGCATATTCAAATGATTTTTCTCGCTTACCAGATCAATTTTAAATAATTAGTACACGACGTATTATAGACTGAGTCACATACTATCAGATCATATCAATAAAATTTTTTCAGGTCAACGGAAGCCAGTAGTTTTGTCCGGACAGGATACTGTTGATTTTTTTATTTTCACCCATATGATGATCAGTTTTGATAAGTAAGTAGCAGGAAGTACTGACTAACCGCCAGCTAATGATGTGCGTGATTTACCTTGTCGAAGTAAGTTCGTTTTCACCTCACTAGATGCAAGAAGCAATTACTAGAATTATCTCAGATACTCACTCGCAGCAATAATCGAAGGGGGATTGCTGGTACAACCCTAAGAAGCTCAATTACGCTTGGGCTGCTACTTGCTCAACGCCTCTTTGTCTCCAACTATGTTTGCGTTTAATGTCAAGATGGGTAAGCTGAAGCGATAGTTTGCTTTAGTTCACTAAGCTCGAGACGTCCCAGGGTTCAAACTTTGCCATCTTAACTTCCCCATCCATAAACATACAGTACAGGCACTGCATATGCTTCTGTATACGTAAACCTTGTTTAACTTGCACTTTCAATATGTACATCTAACTAATTAACCTGCTTCACTATTTTCATCAGTTTGTTGGATATTTATTTACTAATGATGGGAAGATAGTTAGAAAGATAGTCAGGCGTATAAACAAGGGTAGAAAGGTTATCGGTAGTGTACGAACTATAACGAGAAGTAAAAAATATGAGAGATCAAGCTAAAATTGCAATATGTTACTTTGTATTGCACCTACTGTGTTGTACAATAGCGAGACCTGGACATACCAAGAAAAGTATAAGAGTGAAGTTTCTGCGGTTGGAGTGTTATTTCTGCAAAATAGATGCGGTGAAACGCTAGTTGAATACGTCAGTAATGAGAGGATTCTCAAAGATTGTGGTGTAGAGGAAATGCTGTTTGACAAGAGTGAAAGAAATTTGTTGAGATGGTTTTGTCATTTGGTGAGCATGTGTGAATGCGGCACAGCAGCAACATATAATATAAAAAGCCAGAGAAACACATGAGTAAGGATGTATGGATGTAGAGAAATCAAACGTTTTATGCCAGAATAGGGATGTGTGGTGAGAAATGGTTGAGAACTGTGTGAATGTGATTGGAGTTATGAACGGGATTTGGCTTAGTAGTATGATAATAAAAAAGTAATTGATTCACCAATACGGAAAAGTCTCTGAAACACATTGAATCCCAGGACACCTAACCGTTGCATGTCTTTCTGATTATCAACTCCAGATCAAAATGATCAACTTTCTCAAATCCAAAATTAATTTTTACACAACTTTATTTATATCAGTTGAGTGGCAGTTGCTGTACCTTTTAATGAAAGTCAAATTTTAGTCATGAATGACACAATATTTATAAATATAAAGCAAGGATCTTATGACCGCATCATGTCCATCTATACATCCACATTAAGGCCTGAACCTGACAATAGAAATTAATTTGTTTCCTTTTTAAACGTGTTTCTACAGATTTGCGTAGTTCCAACTTCCACTTCTGAAAAATTTACATCTTCCTATAAACAAAAAAATAATTTTTCAGAAAACGCCTTCATGGGGCTAGCAGGACATCTAAATACCAATAAAAAACGCATTTATCTTTTGTGTGGATTCGAACACATTTCGCATCTTTTATTTACTAGAAAATTAAACGGAAGTCCACACGCCGGCGGTTAGATTAGAAAGGACGACCTCAGTAAGACGAGCACCGAGATGAGACTTCCGCTCCAGCTTTCTTACATTTTTATTCTTCTCCGCAAATCCGAAACCTAACTTCTCGAATGTAATACGTCACTTTTTTGAATGTCCTTTTTTCAATCTCCTTTTTTCAAACGTCATCCGGTCTTCAATTTTTCGTTAAAGAAGCCGCTATTATTTCCAATTAGGGTTCTGGCGCCTTTCTTTATCATTTCTCAAAATTACAAACTGATATTTATTATTTTTAAAGGGAAGTAAGAAATCTGTCAGATCAACTATAAAAAGACTTTATATTCCTCTTACTTATTTTTAAAACAGTGAATTAATCAGTCTGTAATTGTCGGAAATAAAAAAAGCATATAGAGGTATGTCTGCCTGTTAAGGAAAAGTTTTCTTTTTGTGAAATAGCGACTAATTTGATGCCTTCCATTTTTTTTGAAGGCGCTATAGTGCCCTGATTCGGATTATACGAAGTAAGAGACTACTTTACCAAGCGATATGAATATTCATTTATTTTAATTATCATAATTGCTTAAAACAAGTAAATGTAAACATTGTCAGTAGAATAATCAACAGAAGAGATTTGAGAAGAGCGTATTTGGATTTATCCGTAAAATCAGGAAATGCTGCTGGCTTTCGAAATGAATAAAACGCAAGAGTTTGTATCAGCAGAGGTGAAATCTGATTGGGCAAAAAAGGAAAAAATATAGCTTCGGTTGCAGAGGGATATCACATGGGAAATCTCTGATATCGTTCTGGGAATATGCATCCGCGAAAATATTAATAAAGCCACCTTTCCATTGCGAATATTGTCACACGCTAGAGGGAGAAATAATTTATCAATATTTTGCTATTTAAACCCGCGTTTCATTACCGACGGCATCTCAAATATGCCAGACATTTATCAACTCTGAAAATAATATTTTTAATCGATTTAATTTCAATAGATAGGAGTAGAAAATATGTAAATATTGAACATTCATAAATTATTCCTGCCAATATAACAGAACGGATAAATTAAAAAATTTATCAGGGAGGTGAAATTGAAATGTGTCTATAAAAAGTTGCATGAATAAAAGAATAGATCTTTATCCTTTGCAGTGACAGTCAATATAGCTATTATAAATATTATATTTTTGGCTGGGAATTCATGCTTTTTTAGTTGAAAACTCTTTTTATTGGTTGAAAATTTTTTTATTTTCTTCAAAAATTAAACAACTGGGTCAAAGTTCATCCGTTTTGGTTAAAACTTTAACTGTTTTTAATTCAAAATAAAAAATTTTGTTTGTTTTTTAATATCAACCAATACATCTTTTGTTGAAAATTTAACTTTTTTGTCGAAAACTTGTTTTTGAAACCTTAACAATTTGGTAGATTTTTTTCTTTCGTGACTGAAAAATATGTGAACAGTGCAAATGTTTGGTTGAAAATTAATCTTTCTTGATTGGGACTTCAACTATTTTCCTGAAAATTTGTATTTTTTTGACGAAATTAACTGCTTTTGATTTTAAATAAAAATATTTTTTTGTCAGAATATCAAATATTGCATTTTTTCGTTCAGAATTGATCTATTTTTTTTTTTAAACCGAACAACCTTTATTGACAGTCGAACTACTTTGTTAGAAATTCATTTTTTCATTAAAAATTTATCAATTTAGTTAAACCATCTTCACTTTTGCTGGAAATATGATTAATTTGTTAAAAATTCGTTTTTTCGGATTAAAAATTAATTTTTTCGAACCGGAAATTGAACTATTCCATGTATGGTTGAAAAATCGTGTGTTTGTTGAAATTAATTTCACTTTTTCAATCGACATAAAACTGAAAAGTAACGGAGTTATCAACTGCTTTTGATTTTAAATTAGAATATTTTTCGGTCAGAATATGAAATATTACATTTTTTCGTTTAGAATTGATCTCTTTTGTTTGCAAACTAAAAAACCTTGTTGAATGTCGAACTCCTTTGTTAGAAAATTCATTTTTTCATTAAAAATTTATCAATTTAGTTAAACATTCATCACTTTTGTTGGAAATCTGATTAATTTGTTAAAAATTCGTTTTTTCGGATTAAAAATTAATTTTTTCGAACCGAAAATTAAACTATTCCATGTTTGGTTTAAAAATCGTGTGTTTGTTGAAATTAATTTCACTTTTTCAATCGACATAAAATTGAAAAGTAACGGAGTTATCAACTGCTTTTGATTTTAAATTAGAATATTTTTC
>CAKNYM010051820.1:468312-514913 GCA_932195095.1 Andricus curvator | reverse complement strand
ACTGAAATGATGAATCTTCAACTGGAATAATGGAATTTTAAACCAAACAGATAAATTTTCAACTACAATGATGAATCTTCAACTAAAATGGTTGAATTTTCAACCAAGAAGATGAATATTCAACCATGAAGATTAATTTGTTACAAAAAAATACGAATTTTCAACACAATATATGAATTTGCAACCAAGTTGTTGAATTTGCAACTAAAAAGGATGAATTTTTAACCAATAGTTGAATATTACAAACAAAAAATAGAAAAGAATTTTCAACAGAAAATACAATAGTTAAACGTTAAGTTAAACAAATTAATTTTTAACAGACAAAAAACGGATTTGGAAGCAAACAGTTCAATTTTCAACCAATGTGATGAATTTTGAAATAAAATGATGAATCTTCAACTGGAATAATTGAATTTTAAACCAAACAGATAAATTTTCAACCAAAAAGATGAATATTCAACCATGAAGATTAATTTTCTACAAAAAAATACGAATTTTCAACACAATATATGAATTTGCAACCAAGTTGTTGAATTTTCAACTGAAAATGATAAATTTTTAACCAATAGTTGAATTTTACAAAAAAATAAGAAGTAGAAGAGAATTTTCGACAAAAAATAGAATAGTTAGAAGTTAAGTTAAACAAATTAATTTTTAGCAGACAAAAAACGGATTTGAAATCAAACAGTTCAATTTTCAACCGATGTGATGAATTTTCAAATAAAATGATGAATCTTCAACTGGAATAATTGAATTTTATACCAAAAAAGTACAACAAATATTCACCAAATATTTTAATTTTTGAATAAAAAAGATCAATTATCAATCATACAGTTAATTTTTCTTCCAAAAATGTATCTTTTTTAAACAAAAATAGATTATTTAAATTTTCCGTTTGAAAAAACTAATTTCTAACATAAAAAAAAAGAATTTTCAAAAAACAGTTAAATTTTCAACTGGAATAGTTAAATTTTCAGTTAGAAAAATGTATTATCAACAAGGTCATTCAATTTTCAATCAGAGATGAATTTTCAATTAAATGTAAGATGATTTATCAACGAACAATGTAATATAATTCGAATTTCAACAAAAGAAGATTTCAATTTTAAATAAAAAACTGTCAAATTCAACCAAAAAAAAAAAAAAAAATTCAAAAAAGTTGAGTTTTAAATTAAAAACTACTTTTCAGTCAACAGAGAAAACAAATTTAAAACAAACTGTTGAATTTTCAATGAAAAATATGAATTTTCAACCAAGAAGATTAATTTTCGATCAAAAAGGACGAATATTCAATAAAACAGAGGAAGTTATTATTAAGTACAATAAAAGAAAAAAAAACGAAAAGTGTACTTAAATATTTCATTTACACTTGACTTGGGCCAAGTTTCTTAAGTTTTAACTTCATCCATCATGGGTTTTTCTTTTTTTTTCATTTACATAAATAAAAATTCATTCCCTATAACAAATATTTTTCAGCAAAAATAAAATATAATTCACTTCGTTCAAAAAAAATACCCTTTATAGGTATCCCTATGAACGATTGAAATGAAAGTTCATTGTACCAATTAGTTCGATTTAATATAGAAAATGATATAAAATAATCATATATTATAATATAATAATATAATAATATTAATATAAAAAAACAAATTTCTTTGATGTTCCATAATAAGGGCATACATTATGGAACACCGGTACTAGAGTCCAAAAGTTGTTTCATAATAGGTACATAAAGGTCGTTCCGCTTTTTCATAAATATAATAACTTTGCTTAGACTAAATTAAACTTTTGATAGGCCTTTCGCAATCATGAAAGATCAGCGCATTCATTGATATACACTTTTTGAAAATATATTCTACTATCGTTCAAAAATTAATGAAAATCTCAAGACCCACTAAAAATTTGTCTCATGATAGGTACCAGTACCTTATACATTTCTAAAACTGCAAATCTTATACGAATGTCTTTTTGTTTTTTATAAATTACGAAACTGCATTAAACAAGCTTTAAAATGATGTTTAAAGTTTGAAAAAATTGACCAATCGCTAATATTGAAAATAGTCCTAGTAACAGTAAGTAAAAAGTATAGTAACTATCATAGTCATTAGCTCGACTGTTCTTTAGAAAAGAAGCAATCAGATAGTAAACATTAATTTACTTAGAATAATAAAATTGTACAATACTAAAAACAACTTATTTAAACAAGTGACATTCTAAACCATTAAAAGAACGAATATTTGTAAAAATTTCTATTAGCAACATTGAGAACTTTAAGGTAAGCTGAAAAATCTATAATTTCTTGAAAAGTTAGTGACTTACTGTAGATAATAAAGTTATTAGAGATTAAGGAACAAAATAAAAAGAGTAACACAAATTAGAAACACGAAAACTAACTAAACTAAATAAAATAGAGACACGAACTAAAAAGCTCATGCAAAGAAAGTGGCACTCAAAAGAGTGTTAATTTTTTATCCACAAATACACGTTTATATCCACTTCTCACTCTCCCACGGAAAAACAATCTATTTATAACATTTTAACTCTAAAAAAGTAAAAACACTATGTGAAATAAATTTTTAATTTAAGAAAATTTTAATCCCTGATGCAAACATTTCTTAAAAAACCGTACTTTTATTTAGATGGGTCTCAAATTCAAGTTGTTTGAATTTGGAATCATCTGAATTCAGAAGCTCTATTTAAATACTACAAATAGCGTCAGTAATACTTATTAAAGTAAACGAATTTGTGAGTATTGATATGCAAAAGCACTAATAGATGAAAGCATATACGAGTACTTTTTGAGAATTAAGAAAAAATATATATAATGTAATTTTGAAAGCCTATCAATTTTAGAGCATCCAAATTCACATATAGCTGTTATTAATATTAGAAGCATCTAGATTTAGAAGCGTTCTAATTTGGATAGATTCATAAGTTAATTTTTTTTTTGTAAAAACACTATTCCTATTTTCAAGCTTCTCCAATCAAAATAATGTAAGAACATTTTGGAAGTTATTTCTCTTTATCAAGATTTGGGTGACTTTATTGATTGAGAAAACGTTTAATTATCTATGCAAAAATAAAAAATAAACTTTATTCTAAAATGACTCACACACAAATTGTTCCTTTTGGTTTCAAAATGTCCCTGAGTTTTGGGAGAATTAAAAAAATATATGTTTCGGGAACTGCTCAAGCCCATTTAAAAAATTGCTTATGTGATTTCAATTTGCGCTATTAATGAATTAATTCACTTTGGAATACATCTATTGCCTCATGTATTCCATTGCCATTCATATTTTTTTAATTCTGTTAAAAATGTGTATGATATATTTTTCTAAAAGTATAATGATGAATGTACTTGAAAGTAAAATAATCCATTTAAAACGGCAACTAAAATAAAATGAGCAGTTTTTTGCAATAATAGGCTTGAATGGGCCTAATTTTTTTTTAATTCCGCCAAAATTCGGGACACATTTTAGCAATCAGAAGAACCAGGGATTCAAAGGAAATTAATTAGCGTTTTTGGATACTTGCCATTTATTTCTACAAATGAAAAATAATTTGGCTAAATGCTAAGCTGAATATGAAAAAGTGTCAAATAATGATACGGATGCACAAAGATAATGTCAAAATTATGTGGCAATAATGTTTCATGTAGAACAGGACAAAAAGAAACGTAAAACAACTTTGTGACGTTGCTTTTCGTTTCTTTCGACATAAAACTTTCACGAAACGCAATTTTAACATTATGCCTCCGGAGCCGCATGTTCTTTAGTACTCCTTCATTCTTAGCAAAGTTTTCAGATTAATAATCTTGAATTTATGGAAATAATTAACAAATATCAGAAAATCGTTCTTAATGTCGTTCCGATCCCGAAAAACAAACAGTTTGTAGGAAAGCCATTATAAAAAAATTTGTTTTGACCATCATGATATTCATAATTTTAAAAGTCTATAAAAAAAATAAACAAGAAAAGAATTATATAACTTTTTTAACGATTGCAAAGTATTTTAATAATCCTTTATCTTGCAATAACATATTTTTTGTCTACTATCTAGAGAAATACTTTTTTGGCCGTGGAGAGTGATGTAGAGCAGAGCAAACGCAAAACAAGATGGTAAAGTGCGATAAAGATAAGTTATTGTTAAAGAAGTAACACTCACCCGCGTTATTACTGGGGAAATTTAGATCCTTACCTGAAACAGAGGACGTGTGTATCATTAGTATTAGTTGTCTAGACCTAGAGTAGGGTATCTACATCGATTTCAGGTATGAGATACTCTTGTGAAGGGTTGAGCAGAGTATGCATAGAGGCGGGTAATTAATTTCCCTCCCGAGTTTACATAAATTGCTCCATCGATAAGGATACGCATGTTTATACATGAGAGTATTGATTCCATCCATAACCAACTCATACTATTCATTAGCTTTCAATCGCATAATCTAGTTATAAGTGATAAACTAGAGTTTAAACGTTTACCATACGTGAATACATTAGCTAATATTTGATTTAACAATTTTGCTTACTCATTTTTCATTTTTTTACAATTTTTTTTTCAAAATTATGGTATTATCTTTAAGATTGTATTTAGAGGATGTATGGGAGGTTCAATTAGATATATTTAATATTAAATTTTGTTTCAAATCACGCTGAAATTTGCCTAAGAAAATGTTTCCAAAAAGTTCCAAGGCCTATTAAGACGCTAATCAAGGCGTTCAACTCTTCTCCCTCCATACTTTTCCTCTCCTACTCACTTTATTACCCTTACTTCCCCTCTCCTCTCATAATTCCCATACATTCACTTCCCCTCCTTTCCATACTGGGCCCCCCTCTCTTCCTCCATCACTTAACCTCCCTCCTCCACTTCCCCACACCGCACTTTCCTTAATACCCATCCTTGATACAATCTCCTCCTTCCATACTTTCCCTCCTCTGCTCTCCCTACTCTCGCTTTTACCCTTACTCCCTTCACCCTCCACTTTCATAAGTTCCATACACTCACTTCCCTTAACTTCCCTAATAGACCTCCCCTGCCTCCTCCTTCACTTCTCACCCGAACTCTGCTTCCCTATGCCTTACTTCCCCCAATAACCCTACTTTCACTTCCCCTTACTTTTCTTTTTCTGCGCATTCTCAATTTCTTACTACGCCTCTCATCACCCATCACCTATCACCCACGTCACTTTTTACCCTTACTTCCCCAACCCTCTTATAATTCTTATCTACTCACTTCCCCTCTCTTCCCTACTAGGCCTCCCTCTCTTCCTCCATCACTTCCACTTCAACCATTACTTCCACAGCTCACCGAGCCTTTCTAAATTGAGGAAAAAAAACTGAAGGCCGAGTGAGCCAAAAAGCAATTGGCTACCAAAATCTGTTAAATTTTCAGTAAAAAAAGCGAATTTTCATCAAAATAAATGATTTTTCAGACATATAGTTGAATTTTTAACTCGACAAGATACATTTTCAATCAGAAATGGAAAAATTAAATTTCCAGTAAAAAAAATGGATTTTTATCAAATAACATGAATTTTTTTTTAAATAGTTGAATTCTCAACCCGGAAAGATAAATTTTTAAACAAAAATGGAAAAATTAAATTTTTAGTAAAAAACGAATTTTCATCAAAATAAATTATTTTTTAAACAAATAGTTGAATTTTTAACTCGAAAAGAGAAATTTTCAATCAAAAATGAAAGAATTAAATCTTCAGTATAAAAACACGAATTTTTATAAAAAATGTTAAACAGATAGTTGAATTTTCAACTCGAAAAGATAAATTTTCAACCAAAAGTGGAAAAGTTTAATTTTCAGTAAAAAAAACTAATTTTCCTCAAAATACATGAATTTTAAACACAACCAAAAATCGAAAAGTTAACTTTGCAGTAAAAAAAAACAACAAATTTCCATCGAAATAAATTAATTGTCAAACAAATAGTTGAATTTTTAACACGAAAAGATGAATTTTCAACCAAAAATGAAAAAATTAAATGTTCAGTAAAAATAGACGAAGTTTTATAAAAATGCATGAATTTTCAAACAGGTAGTTTAACTTTCATCTAAAAAAAAAAAAAAAATTTTCAACCGAAAAAAGAAAAATTAAATTTCCATAAAAAACGAATTTTCAACAAAATACTTGAATTTTTAAACAAATGGTCGAATTTTCAACCCCAAAAGATAAATTTTCAACAAAAAATAGAATAATTAATGCTTCAGTGAAAATACACGAATTTTTATAAAAATATATGAATTTTCAAACAAATAGTTGAATTTTTACATCGAAAAGATTCAACGAAAAATGAAAAAGTTAAATTTTCAGTAAAAAACTAATTTTTATCAATATACATGAGTTTTCAACTCAAAAAAATAAATTTTTAGAAGGAAAAGTTAAATTTTCCGTATAAAAACACGATTTTTGATAAAAAAAATAATTTTCATCAAAATACATGAATTTTTAAACACAAAAAAAAAGGGAAAAGTTAACTTTTCAGTAAAAAAACAACGAATTTTCATCATAATAAATTAATTGCTAAACAAATAGTTGAATTTACAACACTGAAGTCTGTTTAAAAATTGTATTAGGATTTTATCACGATTACCATAAAGTCATCAGAAGGGCAAAGGTACTACATAAGTCCCATTTTTTCAGAATTTGTGCATTCGTGATCATACATTTTTTTTTTTTTTAAATACTGCCAAAATAGGACTAAACTACCAAAAAATGTTCAAAATATTGTTTTTTTTTCATAATTTTTTTTCATCTTTTCTGTTTTTCATCGGAATTGTATTAAGAATGTTAATCATACAGAAAAAAACTGCTCAAAATATACAGCATCATCAGTTGAAATAGGGACAGCTTACCTTTCTTGTAAAGATTACTGAATTTTCTGCACAATGTTCCGTAATTTCATTTTACGGATGTTTTTTGTGACATTTACTGAACTTTTCAGTTAAATTGATATCTTCAAACTGTGAAATATAATAAAAAAGTCTGTACATTTTACATAAAGTATTCATAAATCAGTAACTATAATAAAAATTGTGTAAACTATGCAGAAAATTTGCTAAGCTTTACAGAAAAGCTATGATCTTCCTAATTTAACTGAAAATTATGTAATTTTAACAGATTAATTTTTGCCCGTGATGTAATCTAGGCATTAAATTATATAAAAAATTTAGATTTATTTTTGATTTTAGTCATATTTACAAATTTGAGGTTCATCCTTAATTTAATTATTAATAATTTCTGGTTTTTATATCTATTTTTTTTTTGCCAAAAGAAATTCCGTAACCACAATCAGATACTTCACAAAATATTTAAAGTTATTGGTTCTGTGGAACATAATATCAATTTCATAGAAAGTTCACATGTCTTCTTATTGATTTATTTATTAATATTATTAAACTTTTAGTAAGATTGCAAACTTTTTTTAGAGAAACATTTTGTTATGTTTAAAGCAGCAAATCGAGACACTAAAACCTTGAAAAGTAAGAAGGAATTTATCATACTAAAAGAAATATAAATCGGTTCAAGATTTTCTTAGTGCTAATACATTTCCATTTATTGTTTTGATGAATTTAAATGATTGGAGAGTAATTTTGATAATTAACGGTTGATTACTTGAAAAAATGATGATAATAAAATAAAAATTTCCATAATTAATTGTAAAATTATAATATTTTCAAGAAATTTGCTTTCATTATTAAGTTATAAAAGTTTATGAAAACATTTTTTATATTTATTAGAAAGGTAGTCCTGTGAAAGAGGAAGGGTGTGTTAGGTCACACCATACCTCTTTTCCAGGTGAAAGAATGACCAATAAATGCTATTTTTGGCAACCAGGTGACTAATTTTTTTAACTGACATTCAAAAAATAATTTGTCAATATTTGACTGATCATATTCGTAAACAGCACTTCAAAATACGATACTGCAAATTATTCAAACAGAACGTGAATAGAATTAGGTATGAAGGTGAGTTTTCCAGTTTCTTTGGTGTTTTTGGGTAAAGTATAGTTTGGTACCCAGGACTGATATTTAACTTTTGGATTAGAAAGAAGGTTCTCGAAAAGGCATTTACTCCAAAGTTTGGAAAAATGATCAAAGTAAACAATTACCAAAGATTCCAAACTAATGACGAATTTTTTGGGGTGAAAATTACGAGAAAAGTGCAGTTTGATTTTTTTTTATATATATATTCTTCTGCAAGTCCTTATGGAAACTATGTTCAAAAAAGCACTATTAAAATGGAACGACTTCTTTCCAAATGTTCGCAAGTCCTAATTCATGTTCCAAAAAAAATCAAGAAAACTCCTGCCATGGTATCACTTGGTACTATCCAGGTACTTTTGTACTGGGTCTCGTTTATAAATCTAGTTTCATACAGACAATTTGGTTTCATTGAAAATTTAAATTTAATTGATTTCAATGTGATACAATTTTCAAATAATTAATTAATAACATGCAATTTAGGAGGCGGACTAATGATATTCTCATAGCCTAATTAACGTTTATAATGTTTTCACACAGTAAATATATACAGAAGGGATGTAAATACATTTATGCAAGTACCTAAATATATGGCAGGTGCATAATCACCTGTAGCAAAAGGCTTGTCCATCCAAATGCTGGTACCACAAATACGAAGATATGTAAATACGAAATTCCATGATATGGAATCTATATTAAGCCCATGGAAATTCAGATCTATAGTGAAAATACAACACAGATGATACATACCTAAATATATATCGTACACAGCAAAACAAAATCGAGTAAGAAAATGTGTACATGTAGATTTGGACATGTAGGGTACACCGGGGCAGCGTCATCCATTTAGCATTCATTCCTTTGTATAAAGTTAATAAGACATGGAATTGATTTTCTCCATTCCGTGTTTAACGTTACTTGATAATTTATTTTCATATGTATTCATTATTTTAATGAAAAACATGATATCATATTTTTACTATTTCCAACAAGCTGTATTCAGATGACGCTTCCCCGCATACAGAGGCAGCTGAGGTAAAAACTGTTATTCACTGATATTCTGCTAGGTGCGGACTATATCTACTGAATTGATAAGAATATCTTCTTTACCGACCGTTAAAAAATTGAACGATTCTGTGTGCTTTATATGTGTTTTGTTTTGAGGTTATAGTTTCATCATATTATCGACTAAATGTCTGATAGATCTACTATCCAAGCATTTTTCAAATATTTTTCTGGTCGGCGCTGCCCCGATGAAAAAGCCAAAAGAATTTTATAAATTTAATATATTTTTTATTTAAATGAGGTTAAGTTTTTATAATATAAGTATTACAAATAATGTTGCAAAATTTATATTCCGACCAGCGATTCTTTCATCACATTGATGTATAAACTGTTTTCTTCACAATTATTCTTTTTGATTCAAATTTCCAAGGGCTGTGTTCATAGCGTCATTTTTATGATAAAATAACTTCAGATAATGCAAAGTAGAATTAAAATGATTAAGGAATAAGCATGTTATTTGCAAAAACGCCTTTGCCCTCATGGTTGCTCCTGTTCCGGTCTACCCTAGCTTAGTTTAATCCAAGTGTAGGCAACCTATAAAAAGAGTGAAGCTTAAAGTGATTTAGGTTCAAAGTGATTTAGGTCGCTTCAACTTACTGTAACTTTTTTATGGCAGTCGTTGCAATCCTCGAGAGTAACATTTCCCCCCAGTTCCATTTTTATCTGAAAGAAGTATGAATGCTACGAAAATAACACATTCGTAATCCCATCAGGCGATTCTGACATAGAGTAAATGATAGATAAGTTCGCTGAAAGGCTCAGATGTCAGCCAACGAAATGTGTTAATGCAGAGTTACGTTTTTCTGTGACGTTGATAAGAGAAGAGGCAGAAAAATGTTTCATTATGTGTGAAATAGATAAAACAGCGTTAAAGTAAAATTTTTGTACAAATCGGCACTATCAAAAGTATAGATTATATTACATTATATTATCTGTCTTTTAAAAATTACATTTCATGTTAGGGACATTTCATTTCATATGAGCGCACTGACTAAAATAAATCGTTTTCGATTGTCTTCAAACTGTGCTAAATTTTGGTACTATCATACCCTATTGTAGGTCAGAGACACGTTTTGAACATATTTTTCCTTTTTACAGATTTCTGGGATAAAAATTTTGTTTAACCCGTTTCCTCAGATTTGTATGAAATGTATATTGAAAGAATGCTTCGATTTTTTAGTGTATAGAATAAATAGACATAATCGACATTGCAGGAGATTCTGAAATATTAAATAAAATAATGATATGATTGCAAAACTCGAAGTGTCTGAATTCGGAACCTAATAGAATGAAATGAAAAACAAATGAAGAACTATGCAGGTCATTCAAGCATGGGAAACACCTAATCCGAGGTCAAACTACCAAAAGTAAAAATGGCGGATAAAAACTTTAAAATCCACATCAATATTGCTGACCATTTTCAATTATGGGGTCCTTCGGGTCCCTGATCTCGAATCTTGGGTTAAAATTAAAAAAATTAAAAACAGCTGATCCAAAAAGGCGGATCAAAGCGGTGCAAATAACACCGATATGGCCGAAAATTGGTAACACGGGGTTTTTCGTGATACTGATTTAGAATTTTAAGTCAGAATTTTTTAAATAGAAATGGCAGATGCAATACGATGTATCATAACTGTATACACAAACCCAATGATGATGAAAATAACAGTTTTAGGGGTTTTCGGGCTCTTATTTCAAATATAGGGTTAAAATGAAAAAATTAAAAATGTCGAATTCAATATAATGAATGAAAATGGTAAAGACAACACCAATATGACAAAAAAATGGTGATCCGGGGTTTTCCATGATGCTGATTTAAAATTTTGGATCAAAATTTTTTTATTTAAAATGGAGGATCGAATCTAGCGGATAAAAGTGATAAAAACGACACCGATACGGCCAAAAATTGGTAATTCGGGGTTCTTCATTATGCTGTTTTAGAATGTTGAGTAAAAAATTTTAAGTTCAAAATGACGTATTCAATACGGTGAAGCATAACTGTATAAACAAAAACAATAATGATTAAAATTGCAGTTCCGGATATTTTCGAAACCTTCTTTGGAATCTTAGGTCAAAATTCAAAATGACGGATCGAATATAATCAATCAAAAAGGTAAAAACAACTCGGATACGGCCAAAAAAGGGTTAGAACCGGAGTTTTTCAGGTCGTTAATTTAGAATCTTGAGTCAAAAACAAAAAAATTCAAAATGACTAGTGCTGCATTCGAGCGAGACGATACGAGAATCGATCGAGAATTTACTTAATCTCGGTTTACTATTACGATACTCTAATATCGTCTCGTCTTATTCGATCGAGATTCTCAAGAAAACGATCGATCGTAACGAGATTCTCGTTTTTTTATCAACTATTTTTACAAAAAAAATTTTGATTTACACACAAAATTGAGTTCCAGTGTTTTTAATACATTTTCTACCAATATTTTCATTATTATGAGACTATTAAAAACAACTATGTTATTTGAATTTAGTTTTCTATAGGAACCTTTGCTTTTATATATTCCCATATTTACAACTGATATTTTTGGAATACAAACTAAAATATTATAACTATATTATATGACATTTAGATTTAATGAATTTCTGAAAGAGAATACTGAATTTTTTTTCGTCACAAATAGTTTATCCTGACAAATGAAATTAAACCAATTTGTACTATGTTGGTATAATTTTATTTAAAAAATTATATCTATCTATTAAAAATACTAAAAAATGCAATGTTTTACGGAAATAGCATTTATTTTGTTTTTACTTTTTCTATGAAAGTCTCAAATCTATATTATAAAGAAAATTGTAGAATTTCTGCTTCCTCGTAGAGGAAGCTTGGTAGTGGTAACATTTTCCAAAATTTTCAAATTCATTTAATTAAACCTTTTTCAATTTAGAAATGTCTAATACAATGTTCTTAGCAATTGTATGGACTAATATCTTGAAACTGACCGAAGGATTTCTAAAAATATTTATTGCTTTTTTTTAGCACTCAATCATATTTCAAAAATCGATTTTTTATAGTAAAACTTTTTTCATCAGCATTACTCAAAGTTGATGCAAGAATATAAAAGATTCCTTGATTTGAGACGAATCGATTGACCTATAATAATAATACATTTTATTAAAGAGTAGGGAAGTCATGGTAATTTATGTTTTGAAAATCGGTTTTTTATAGTAAAACTTTTTTCATTAACATAATTCAAAGTTGATGCAAGAATAGAAAAGATGTGTTGATACAAGAGGAATCGATTGACCTATAATAATAATATATTTTATTGAAGCGTAGGGAAGTTATGGTAATTTATATATTTTGAAAATCGGTTTTTTATAGTAAAACTTTTTTCATTAACATAATTCAAAGTTGATGCAAGAATAGAAAAGATGTGTTGATTTGGGACGAATCGATTGACCTATAATATTAATACATTTTATTTAAGAGTAAGGAAGCTATGGTGATGCATAATTTTTGAGAATACGGTTTTTATAGTAAAACTTTTTTCTTCAACACAACTCAAAGTTGATGCAAGAATATCAGAGATTCCTTGGTTCGAGACGAATCGATTGACCTACAATATTAAAACATTTTATGAGAGAGTAGGGAAGTTATGGTATTTTATATATTTTAAAAATCGATTTTCATAACATTGATACATTTTTTCGGAGAGTAAGAAAGCTATGGTAATGTATAATATTTGAAAACACGGTTTTTCATAGTAAAACTTTTTTCTCTAACATAATTTAAATATGATGCAAGAACGGAAAGGATTCCTTGATTCCAGGCAAATCGATTGATCTATAATATTAATACAATTTCTTGAAGATTAAGGAAGTTAGGCTCATTTATAATATTTGAATCATCTGTTTCAAACAAAAACTTTTTTCATCGACATAATTAAAAGTTGACGCATGAATGAAACAAACTTTTTGATAATAAATTTTCAAATAAAATAATTCTGACAATTTTTGTAAAAAAAATCATAAAGCTGGGAAAGGGATAGGGTGCGACAGAACTTTTCTCTTTCCTTTTCCAGCTCGAAAAATTATAATTCTGAATACAAAATTTGATTTGTCTGATTTATCTTTCTATTTAAACAATTTTTCGTATTATTTTGTAATTTTGTATTTTTTGTAAATTTCTATTTGTAAATTGATCAAAATGAAGACTTTGGTTTGTCTATTATTGAAAAAACAACTAATGCTTCCTCTATGAGGAAGCAAATACATTTGCTAACGGGAAGCAAAGTTCTCGTGAAATGAGCAACATATAATTAGAAATACAAAAAACGTGGAAACACTCGAGATCGAATTCACAGCTAGTTTTAGAATGCAGTTCATCTTATATATTTTATTTGAATATATGCATACAAAAATACTTTTTTACAGTAACTTAACGTCTTTAGACTGTACATTTAAATTCAGAGAAACTTTTACGACAGTTCTGATCTTTCCGATACTATCGTTCGAAATTGATCGGAAGTTAGACATGAGACGATATGATTGGTAACAAATGAATGCACGAGAAGTTGGTTTCAGAACATGTTTCGAAAACGGGCGAAACCGATCGAAATATTTAAAATTCTCGTATCGAAATGCAGTACTGAAAATGACGGATGATAGAAATTTGTTGTCATATCGGTGTTTTTTTACCGAAGTATTCGGAGAAATTCGGGATGATAAGTCAAATATTTTTCATAAGCTATGCTCGTCATGCCGAATTTTCGGGACCACTAGTCCATCCCCATTCCCAACTCCCCCAATTTTTCGGAAAGACTAAACACAGCTTTTTTTGAAGTATTATTCCGCCTTTTTTAATTTTTTAATCAGGACTCAGAATTCTAAACTAGCGACCCGAAAATCCTGGAATATCAGTTTTTAGCCATATTGGTCTTGTTTCCACAGCTTCTATTTGGAGATCAGCCATCCGAAACCCTTCAGACACAATGAATTGTAAAATTGTATTCGTGGTAAATAGTTCATTCATCAAAGGAATCGCGTCGGACATTCAGTCGCCTTTTTCATAAGCATGAAGTCCTAGATTCTTTTCTGAAATCTCCATTATGACCATTTCCGGTCAAATGACATGAAATGCGATATTAATAGGGAAGACCTCCATACAGTAGATGATGATCCTACAGTAAATAATCATTAATTTAAAATACGTATCTATTTCCATTTATTTATTTGTGGTTATAATTAATAAATTTTTACTGTATGATCATTTTCTACTATAGGGTGGTCTACCCTGTATTTTTTTTTTTTGAAGAAATTTTTTTCAGATTCGTTGAATATAATATTATAATTTCTCCCAGAGAAAGAATTTAAGTTTCGTACTGGAAAGTCTGATGTTCATGGTTAAATAATAGATCGATATTTTTGTGGTTGGTTCCTCTTTAACCTCTCGCGACCTTCCGTTGAAAGACTCGTCTCTGCTTTACGACAAGTTCCTGTTTCGAAAATACGTATCAGCCTTCCGCCTCGATGGATCGTCCTGTCGAACCTCAGAAAAGTGCCTTTATCCTACCGAAGTGCACAAACGCACGAATCTTGCTTGGAGTTTTCTCGCCGGAAGGAAAGTATAAAAAAGGTGGAAAAATGTAAATGGAAACGCGTCAGCTCGTCTCTGGGACGAAAAAAGAGGAGCATACAACTGTCGCTATATATCACGAAAAGCAACATAGAGAGAACATGCGAGTATTTTTCAGTCCTTTTATAATTAAGAGGTCATTTTGCTTTTAGGATGAAAGCACGAATAAAAAGTTACTACTTAATCTGAAAATAGAGTTTTTTCCAAAGCTGAAGAACTGAAATAAATTTAAGGATGTACAAGTAAATGTCTCAAGTTCAAAAATGAACATTGTTAAAAATTATGGATTAAATCAAGGAGAATATTTCTATTGTTAATTTAAGCTGCCTTTGGAAAAGAACTTTGAAGGAACTTTACCAAAAAATACTTAAAGTTCAGATTGTTTATTTAACATTAGTTTTTTTAGAAATTTATGTTTTTGCTTTCTCTTTAGAGAGCGTTCATTAATTTGTTATATTTATTTTTCATCATGCCATATATCATATTACATACTTTGGATAAATAAAGAGTCGAAGAGTTAACAATTTTTCAAATCTGATGTACACCTTTTATGAAATCTCGTCGAATCACTAGAAACCTTTGCAAACCTTTAAAATCCCGTCAATTCTTTTGAAAATATTGCAAATTCTTTAAAAAATTTTAAATCATGGACAATTTTTTAATCACAATTTTTTTTCAATTTTTAAATCCTTGAAGGCCTTTGAATTCTAATAATGTCGAACATAATCTTTTGAGATCCCTTTAAAATGATTTGAATCTCTGAAAATGCCTTGGGAACCCTTTAAAATTGTGAAAATCTCTCTAAATTCTTTGAGATTCCATGAATTACTTTAAAATCCTTAAAATGCAATTCCGCGAAATTTTTCGCAATATTACGAAAGCCCTTGAAATCTCTGAACATCCTTCAAAAGATATCAGCATTTCTGGAAATCCCTTAAATTCCTTTAATATGTCCAAAAGGCTTTTGAAATTATCATAAATCTTCTGAAATCCTCTAAAATGAGTAGATGCATTTTGAAATCTCATAAAATGTGTTAAAATCCAGTGAAATCATCAAAAAAACCTACAAATCTCTTGAAACTCGTTAAATCCCTTAAAATTCTTTAAAATATTTGTAGATCTTTTGAAAATCCATAAAATTCTTTGAAATCTTATGAAATTTCATGAAATTTTCAAAATTTTGTTAAAATCCCTTGACAGCCTTCGAAATTTGTGAAAACACTTACCTTGAAATCATTAAATTTTTATTGAATCCTGTCATTTCTTTTTGAATATTTGACAATCTCTTTAAATTCCTCAAATTACCTCAAAATTTCTTTTAAAAATTTTTAATTCTTTGTAATCCGCGAAAATTATTCTCAATTCCTCAAAATCCTTTAAAATCAGTCCAAATAATTTTAAACATCTTGAAATTACATCCAATTTTTGAAATCCAATTAAGATCTTCAGAGATTCAAATCCCTTATATATACCATTAAACCATTTCCCTTTCAGGGTAGGCGTGACACTACCCGATTCGGGTAGTGTTTCTAGGTTTTTCTTGTAGTTATAAATAACTACAAGTGTGGGCTCACCACACCCACGATGTTCCAACAGCACTCAGTATTCTTGAATGGTCACCCATCCAAGTACTAACCGCGTCCAACGCTGCTTAACTTCAGTGATCTGACGAGAACTGGGTTTTTCAGCGTGGTATGGCCGTTGGCCTTATATTTCCTTGAAATTTCTCAAAATCCTTTTAAATCCGTGTAATCCTCAGAAATCATTCTCAATTCCTTATGAGCCTTTAAAATCCGTTAAAATAATTAAAAATCTCTTGAAGTCTCATGAAATTTTCTGAATCCCGTGAAAATCCCCTGACAGCCTTTAAAATTCGAGAAAACACTTCCTTGAAATCCTTAAACATTTTTTTAAATCCTATCAATCCTTTTGAAATATTTCGAAATTTCTTTAAATCCCTTAAATTCTCTTAAAATGTTTTAAAAACTCTCTCAATCTGTTGTAATCCTTGGAAATCTTTATCGAATCCTTGAAATCCTTCAAAATTAATTGAAATAATTGAAAATCTTTTGAAATTCCATAAAATATCTTGAAATCTAATTAAGCTCCGTGATGTGCCTTAAAAAAATTTTTTATATAATTGGAAATTTGTGAAGCCTCTCGTAATCCTTTTTAATCGCTTGTATTACCCTAAAAAATTTTAAATCCCTGGAAAGCTTTGGAAATCATGTCTAATTTCGTAAAAATGTTCTAATTTTTGATAATAATTTGTAGGTAATTTCTTCAGAATCATGAAATTTTTTTAATCATTTAAAATCTGTGAAACCTCTCCTAATGCTTTTAAGTCTTTTGAATCACCCTGAATACCCCAAAGAGAAAATAAATACATAAAACCCTAAATAATTATTGTTAAATAAAAATTTCGATCCTGAAATATTTTTTTTTTCATTTCGCCGTCTGTTCTATCCCAAAATAAGTTATAACAAACAATGGAAATATTTTTCTCCATTTTATAAATAATTTTCAATAATGCTCATTTTTGAAGTTGAGATAATTTTAGTAGGATCGATAGAGGGTAAGTGTGACACAAACTCAAAATGTTATACTTTTATTAATGATATTTCAAATATTTGAGAAGATTCTTGTTTAAAATGTTGCCAAAATTATCTTTGGGCTTTCTACTTTTAATCTTCCCTATCTGTAATCAGCAAAAACCTAGCTGAAGTCATATTTCGTAAATATAAATTAAAGCAATAACAGATAACGACCGCCTTTTTTATAAATAATTAGAGATATAAGTATTATGTTGTAATAAAAAAGCTAATAACTAATTTGTTTTTCATTCAGAATGTTCTCCTTATCACTTGTGATACATCTTTTAGTAGAAAAAGTGCTTTTAAAATTATCTTCAGGAATGTAATTATTGGAAACCATTTATCGGCTTAGTTGGCTTCACTTTGATAAAGAAGTCATAAGTTGGGAGTGAAAAAAAAAATAAAATAAAGGAAACAAAGAAATTGGATAAACTGTAGAACAAAGCACGATCATGTGAAGTAGAAAATAGAGAAGAATATCACTGAAAATGTTAAAGAGACCATCAACTCGACAGACCATATCAACGACAGGTTCTTTTCTTTTCATCCCAGTCGTTCTTCTCTAAGCCAACTCTGACTTTGTATCGTTCAGAATCGACCGCTTATCCAACCCACAATGCTCAAGGCGAATTCTCAGGTCTAAGATCCACTCGGACATATCCCGGATTTATATCCACAGGTCGACGAGAGGATTGAAATATAATCCGCCCAAAGATTCACAGACTCAGTTTCTTATCAGAAATTGTTTCCTTGACTTGAAACATTTTTTAGAGTTAAAAAACGTATGAAATTATATAAGAAATTAAATAGTGCAGGATATTTGAAATAATATCTTTTAGGAAATAATTTTAATATCCAGAAATTTAGGGGAGCTTTCAAATATTAAATACAATTTTTTCGATCTTTTCAAGTTCATTCTATTTTGTGCAACAAAAAATGAAATTCTATTAGGATATTTTATTACTAATTATTGCGTTACATTTTCAGAATAATTTTTAATCATAATACGAGTTTCTTTATGTTTTATTGAAAATTTTAATTTTCAGTTATAAGTGTTTTAATGTTGAGCACTTTCTTTAGAGAATCTAATTTTTGAATTTCATTCAAGTCTTTCAATTTTTAAAATTCTAAATCAAGATTTTTATTATGACAAGCGCTTCGCAAATATTTTATTTGAAAGTCAATATGTGATATTTTCCAATTATGTATAAATGAACGGTGCTTTGTTCTCTATTCTTTCAACTTGAAAGCATTAAGAACAATATTTTGAATTTAAAGATTCAAATTTAAAATTGTGCGCATTCGCATGATGATAATTTAAACATGGTGTAAAATAATAATTTTTAATTACACTTTACATGCTTATCAGTTGAAAAATATGTTCACCGGTTATTTATTTAATTTTTAGTGGTGTACACTTCAAATTATCGAGTTTTCAATGCCTCTATTTCATGGTGTGCATTTTTGAATCATTGTTTTTTGAAATAAGGCATCATTTATAGTTTTAAATTCAAACTTCATAATTTCGAAGTGATCGGGAAATTTTTCATTTGAGACGATTTCAATTAACAAATTTTTCAATCCTGAAAACTTTTTTCAAATATTAAAACGATCTTCAACGTTAAGGTGGATTAAGCCTTACAAAAAATTTTAATTCAGTATGCTGGAGAAAATGATAATTTATAATTCTTTGCACTCAGAGTTAAGAACCCATATTATTTTTAAATGTGAAAACTGATTCCTAATTTGGCAAATAATGTGAACGAAAATCTACAATATTTTCAATATTTTCTTTATTTGAAGCAGGCTCTAAGCTACAAAAAATTTAGGTAAAAATATTAATGAATTACAATGGCCTAGTTTTTTTTACAAAAAAAGATTACTTTTTTTAAAATTTTAAGTTTTGTGGAACAAATAAACTTTTAAAGTAAAACCTTAAAACTAAAAATTCAAATTCATTTACGTGCTTATCTTATTGATACAAAATATATTCCCCCAGTTTCTTAAAAAAAAAACGTTTGTTCCGGAGAAGATATACCAATTCAGAGATCTAAAATTCAGAAGGATAATACTTTTATAAAAATTATTTAAACTAGTCGGAGATTTTCAATATAAAAAAAAGTGGTGTAACGATATGTGTCGAAAATCTCGCACGCATTGTCATACATAAAAGAATTGAAATTAATTTCATTAATTAAAAAAATTTAATTCCTTTCAATTCTTAACTACCGATGATTTGATCCTTCGAATTTTTAAAAACTTTTCAAAACACAACGATATGGACTAACCAAAGGTTTAGAAAATTTAAAATAATTTCTGTACACTATGTCAAGAATTGCAATGAATTTTAAAAAGACTTTCACAGAATATCTATGAATTTTAATCGATTTAAGAAGATTTTAGGGGTTTGAGCGATTTTAAAAGATTTAAAGTGTCTTAAATGAATTTCAAAATATTTCAAAATATTTTAAGAGTTTCGACAGCACTTCCAAAATTTTGATTCAGAAAGTGTTACATCGCAGGCAATGAGATTCGAAAACGACCGGTAGAAAATTTGGTTTGTTTTTGCCTAAAACTGTTCAAATCATGCATTTGTTTATATTATTAGTTGATAAAGTTAACAAGTCATATCGGATACCACATTTTCATGATCACATTTCACCTCGTTGCTCTGAACTAGCGATTTCGATGCATAAATATACTTCAAAAAAACATAATCCATTATACTGGCTATTTGTTGCAAATCTTTGTTTATAACAAATAACTTGACATGACAACACATTGTTTTTTTCCACCGACCCTTGTGCATCAAACCTGAGGGCTGTTGCCACTAAGAAAAATGTTCACAGAGAAATAAAGATTCAAAAAATCAACATTTTTTCGCTATTTGCAGCTCTACAGAAATTCAAACAAACAAAAATTCAAAAATCAGCCTCTAAAGATTTCTTGAGAATTCAATGCTGAATTTTTGAAAAAAAAAAATTGAGAATCGATGAAGAATTGTGACCTGCAAGTTATTTTGAACATCGTTTTTTCATTTCACCCCACTGTGCGTCCTCAAAACGAAAATATTAGCACACGAAGAGTTGCCTAACCAAGCATGGATTTTAACGCATTTCTAAATTGAACTGGACCATAATCTTCTGCTGTGACATGAGTTAGCTCAAAACAATTACCTTAAGCCAATGAAATGTATTTCCGATATTTGAAACTTACGCCCTATTATTCTGAGACCCTTCAATTGCTTAAAAAATTAGTTTCATTCCTCATAGGAGCGTCGAAAAATGTTCGGGAAAAATGTTCAATTTCATAAAGTGACTTTCACAAGGAAATTACTTCAATAAACTCTCTTCATAAAATATTCATCTCCATTAAATTTCTTCCAGAATCTATTGAAAACTAATGTTTTACTAAAAATTGATGACCTGCAAGAGCTGAGAATTTTACAGTTTCAAAATTTTAGCAGCGTTTCCTATAATCCCCGTGAATCCCTAAAATGTGGTAAAAGGCACGTTGCATATTGTAAACCGGACTTACTTCTATACCGCATAGGAATTTTACGGGCACAGAATCTGCGAAAGCTAACATATTCAATATTTAGAGGTGTTATTTCGAGGTTTACCGGAGGTATCAACACCATACTCTTAGCATCCAATATCGACTTGGTCTAATGCCATGCCAATGCATTTCGCTGCCTTGGTGCGGAACAAGCAGATTCGATAAATGTAGCTACTATCGAAATGGTTTTACGACTCAAGGAGGACGAAAAGTGAGGGTGAGTGGAGAGAAAAGGACAGAGTGAAGAAAATAGAGGAATGGAAAGCCAGCAACGACATCGGGTATCGTAATCAGAGGTCCATAACTTTCTTTCCTTCGGTAGACCCACGTAATATAGTGGAGAATCGGATTTCCAGGACACAGGTACACAAGTAGTCGGAAACTACATTCTTTTATGAGTACGAGGACATTTTCGGGCGTATCACCACTTTCGACAGTAAATTGGAAACTTTGAAATAAGAAAGAAAATTTTTACTTTGTTGGACCTCCTTCTTCAAATATTCGCTGAAGTCTTAAGGATTTCTGGCTTTACCGCAGTTTTGTTCGTCAAAAAAGATTTAAAATTATTTTAATGATGAGTATTGACTAAAGTAGCCTTTCTTAATAAGAATTATTACACATCTAGAACATTTTTTCGTTTTGAGAGAGAAAACCATTTTCAATGCATTTTAATCATTTTCCTAAGATTCTTGCAAAAATTCAAGAAGATTTCTTAAGATTTCAGATATGTCAAATAAAAATTTGAACAAAAATTTTAATATTAAACCGAATAGTTGAATTAACAACCGAAAGATATTATTTATCAACGATAAATATTATGCACAAGTTCCGATCTTCCAAAAGGGATGAATTTTCGAATACAATAGTTGTATCCTCAACGAAAAAAGAAAGACTTTCAACCAGTTGCATTTTTACCCAAAAAATATCAAGTATTTATCAGAAGTTTCTACAACATAGTTAAATCTTTTCCCCGAAAAATATTAATTTTTAACGTAGAAATTCACTTGAAAAAAAGTAGTTGAATTGTCAACCAAATAAATGAATTTTCTACCAAGAAGATAACTTTCTAACAAAAAAAGCGAATTTTTAACAAAATAGTTACATTTTTAACCGAAAAGATGATTTTTCAACTAAAATGATTCAATCTTCATTAAAATAAATAAATTTTCAAAAAAGTACTTCAACTTTAACAAAGTTGATATTTAAATTAAAAAAGATTTTAATTTAAAATCATAAACAGTTGAATTCGTACAAAAGACGAATTCTAAACAAAATATTTGAATCCTCATCCAAAACAGATTAATTTTCAATTAAAAAGATACGTTTTTAAATATGTTTCGAACTGATCTGAATTTTTTCTAAAATTTTGAAAAGATTAAAGAATTTTTAGAGACTGCCTCAAAATCTGCTATATTTTTTTCGATATTTAAGGCATGTAAAAATGTTTCTATTCATAAAATTTAAAAAGTGTCTTATAATCTTCCAAGTTCATGTTAAGCCATTTCGAAAATCTCTTGAAGTATTTTCAAATCTTTTTAAAAAGTCTCTTAAAATGGACTTTTCACCAAAGAATAATTACAAAATTTTCCAGGAACCTCAAGAATTTATTTTATTATCTTGAAATCTTCCAGAATTCTTGAAAAGTTTCAGAATTTTATTTCATAATCTTCCAAAATCTATTGTTTGTCCAAAATTTTTTAAAATGTTATAAAATATTTTGAGATCTTTTCCAATTTTCGTTTAAAATTAATATTTCAAACTATAAAATCCTTCTTAAAATCCTTTCAAATCTGTGTAATCCGCAGAAATAATTCTCAATTCCTTGAGATCCTTTAATATCCGTTAAAATAATATAAAATCTCTTGAAATCCCATAAAATTTTCGAAATCCCGTGAAAATCCCCTGACATCCTTCAAAATTCGTAAAAATACTTCTTTAAAATCCTTTGAAATTTCTTTGAATTCCATCACTCCTTTTAAAATATTTCGAAATTTCTTTAAATCCCTTAAATTCTTTTAAAAT
This sequence comes from Andricus curvator, assembly GCA_932195095.1. NCBI lineage: Eukaryota > Metazoa > Arthropoda > Insecta > Hymenoptera > Cynipidae > Andricus > Andricus curvator. The sequence continues at coordinate 492,092 of CAKNYM010051820.1, read as the reverse complement.
CCCTTAAAAACTCTAAATCTGTTGTCATTCTAGGAAATCATTATCAGTTCCTTAAAATCCTTCAAAATAAATCAAAATAATTTAAAATCTCTTGAAATTCTATAAATTATCTTAAAATCTGATTAAACTCCGTTATATTTTAGGATATTTTAAGGCATGTAAAAAATGTTTCTATTCATAAAATTTGAAAATTGTCTTATAATCTTCCAAGTTCATGTTAAGCAATTTCGAAAATATCTTGAAGTATTTTAAAATCTTATTAAAAATTCTCTCAAAATTGAATTTTCAACAAAGAATAATTTAAAATTTTCCCAGAAATCTCAAGAATTTTTTTTATTATCTTCAAATCTTCCAGAATTCTTAAAAAGTTTCAGAATTGTATTTCATAATCTTCCAAAATCTACTGTTTGTTAAACATTTTTTGAAATGTTTTAAAATATCTTGAGCTCTTTTCGAATTTTCTTTCAAAATTAATATTTCAAACTATAAAATCCTTTCCAATTTTCCAAGGAACCATAAGAAACATTTTGTACTCTCTTGAAATCGTACAAATTTTTTTTTAATCTGAATTTTGTCTTACAGTTTTTTAAAACTTTTCAATTATAAAGTTATTTATGAATCTTTCCCAAACTTATATCGCAAATTAATGGAACTTTTTATAAAATTTCATAATTTTACAAAATTAAAAATTTGGCTTCTAAAACTTTTTACATTCTTTTTTTAAATTTTAGGCAATTGATTAAGATATTTCAAAATCTTTAATTTTCTTTTAAAATGCATGAAAAATTTTTCCAAGAATCTTAGTCAATAATTTTATTCTCTTCAAATCTCTCAAAGTTCATCAAGGGCTTCTTCTTTTCGAAATCATAAAAACTCTACATTTTGTAAAATCCTGCAAAATTAAAAATATCGTCTTAAACTCTTCTGCATTATTGTCGACATATTCTGAAAGCTTCAAAATATAATTTCAAATTAAATTCTCAGTAATTATCGATAATATTCAAAAACATTTAGAAATAAGTCTTATCATGAACTTAAATTAATTATTTGAAAAGTTTGATTTACGAAATTAATGATCCGAAATTAAAATTGAAGAAATTGTTCCTTTTTTCATTTTAAAAACATTTGGTGGAAAAGGTAACAACAAAATTAATGCCTTAATCAATGAAGAATCATTTACAATTGACATTGACTCTTTTAGAAATAAATTTTTGAATTAAAATTCCTCATTTGCAAATTCCGATCTAAAAGAAATGGGGTCAATTAATAATTTTCAGTGATTAATTTTCATTCATAATAGTTTATAATGAAAGAACAAAAAATACAATAATAAGAACAAAGAACAAACAGAATACAGCCACTAAAAATCATACTCACGCAGTGTCGCAACCAATCAGGTGTTCGACAACAATGTATGCCAGATATCGTTAATAAAACTTTTCAAGAAAAGGATAAGCAGCAGTAATGATAATTGTGGAGAACAGTTTGTTATTGTTTAATCACAATTTGTTTTCCTTAAATTGGTTGAGGTTCAAAAAGAAAACAAAAGAGGTATTAGTTGGTATAGGAGCTTTATCTTTGTTCTATTTTTCTTATTGAGTCTTCTAGGAGCATTCGTCTTCCTCTTCACGCCCGGCCCCAAGGTGGCCGGTCCTATCTTTCCATTTCGTGCGAACAATGACTGGAAAAAATAATAAAAATCCATCCTTTCAGCGACGGTTAGCGGATGCCCATCGGCACACGAGTTGGGTACTTAGTGGCCATAGCAACGGTGCCAACTATTTTTCAGTTTTCCGCCCTTACAGACATCCGCCATCACCCATCCAGTAAATTTATCTTTCTCCTTTTTTTCTTTCTGCAATTCGTGACTCTCGTCTCGTTCCCACACTTTTATTCTTACCCTCTCTTTCGTTCTCTGACTTTACGCCCTAGTGTCCCTTTATTCTCTTTACTTCCTTCATGTTTTTCTTACTACTTTTTTTATGAAAGGGGGCACTTTGGAGACTTACAAATACGAATTCTTCATTTTATTATAGGATAAGCCTTTTGTTTTTTTTTTCGAATGACTGAATTTTTCTCAATTTGTAACCCCCAAACAAAATAGAACTAGCTGTGAATTCGATCTCGAGTGTTTCCACTTTGTTTGTATTTATAATTATATGGTGCTCATTTCACGAGCACTTTGCGTCAATAATAGACAAACCAAAGTCTTCATTTTGATCAATTTAAAAATAGAAATTTACAAAATACAAGATTACAAAATAATACGAACAATTTTTTAAATACAAAGACAAATCAGACAAATCAAATTTTGTATTCGAAATGATAATTTTTCGAGCTGGAAAAGAGAAGTGAAAAGTTCTGGCAACAGATGATTCAAATATTATAAATGAGAATGACTTCCTTAATCTTCAATAAAGTGTATTAATATTATAGATCAATCGATTTGCCTCAAATCAAGGAATCTTTTCCGTTCTTGCATCAATTTTGAATTATGAGAATGAGAAAATTTGTACTATAAAAATCGATTTAAAAAATATATAAATTACCATAACTTCCCTACTCTTTAATAAAATCTATAAATATTGCAGGTCCATCGATTCGTGCTGAACCAAGGAATCTTTTACGTTCTAGCATCAACTTTGAATAATATTGAAGAAAAAAAGTTTTACCATAAAAACCGTATTTTCAAATATTATGCATTACCATAGCTTCCTTACTCTTCAATAAACTGTATTAATATTATAGGTCAATCGATTCGTCTTGAATCAACACATATTTTCTGTTGTTGCATCAACTTTGAATTATGGTAATGAAAAAAGTTGTACTACAAAAAACCGATTTTAAAAATATTATTAAGTGCTAAAAAAATGAAACAAATACTTTTAGAAATCTCTTGGATCTTTTGGTCACCACACACACATCCGGAAAATTGCTCAGAACATTGTATTTGACATTTTTAAATTAAGGGAGGTTCAATTAAATGAATTTAAAATTTTTGGAAAATGTTACCATTACAAAGCTTCCTCTATGAGGAAGCAAAATTCAAATTTTAACGAGCCCAGACCAGTGCAACTTTTCAGCAGCCAAGACGCAATCCACACTACATAAACAAATAGTTAATTTTAACTATCTAAATATTTCTTAACTTGGGCTACATCAGCCAGAACATAACAGAAATTAAACAAACAAATAGGTAATTTTAATCGTCTGAATTTGTATCCATTTTTAACCCCCAAATAAATTGAAAATTTTCAAGTTATTAATAATTTCTAACCGCTCCGGGACAGTGAAACATTTTGTGAGACAAAAAAAAATCTAAAAGAGTCTCCAAGTCTAAGAAACATGGCAATTTTTTCATAAGACTCTTTGGAACAACCCTCAATTTCACAATCTCAGAAAACTACCCTCTATGCATTTAGTGAAAAAATGGCTACAATTTTCTTTCAATTTCATTTAAAAAAATTTTAATTAAAGAAACCTAGAAAGGTTTTTTCAGAATAGTCTTTCGAGCAAATCTAAGTTGATTGAATATATTTTCGCAACTGTACCTTTGAAATATTCAAAGAAAAATATTACTGACTCCTTTTTGAAATAAGTTCTATTCAATTCTTTGTTTTAGAATATTGCTTTTTGTCCTTGAGGCTATTGAAGCGTTTTTGCACTCGTCTATTTTTTTGTTTATTACTTTTAAACAGTTATCAAACGTTTAAAATATTTGAAGAAAAAAACGTAAAACGTAAGAAAACTCTTTTTGGAAAGAAGTGAAATTAAATTGTTCGTTTTCTGTATTTTGAAATATTGTTTAGGATATGTAATTTCACATCAAAAACTTAGTAAAAAAGTATCATAAAAGAATTGGATAAATTCAAAACTGGATGTTCTATGAAGGTTTTCCTAAAATTCAATTCTACTTTCACAAAAAACGTATACTTATTTTACAAAGAATGTATACTTATTTCACAAAAAATGTATACTTATTTTACAAAACAATACCTGTAGGATAAAGCAATCATGTTCGAAGAGTATTTCGCATAATTTTGATGGAATTTTCTTTTCTGTGTGATACTAAAAAAACTAAACTAAAAAAAGCATAAATTTTGACGAAAATTTTTATTGATTTTCTTATATGTAAGTCTGTCCGAGATTTTGAATTTACCTTTGAAATACTCTCAAAACATGAAAAAGATTCTTCTGATGAAGAAAAATTGATTTCAATAACTTTGAGCTTAAAGATGCTAGAGACTCACCATGTTAAGGTTTTTCAAAAGGTTCTTCTGAAAAAAACTTTGTTCGAATATTTTTTCTGGCAAAAAACGTTCTATTGAACTGGACTGGTTAGAAATCGGTTAAAAATTTATATTTTGTAACTTATTTTGGGGTTAAAAATTGACCAAATTTCAAACAAATAAAATTACCTATTTGTTTGTTCAATTTAGTAATTTTTCATGGATATAAATTGTTGCAAATTCCGACGCTTTAAAGAACCTTTTTCTTTGTTTAATTTCGATTCTGTCCTGGCTGGTTTCACTGGTCCGAAGAAGTTAAAAAACGGTTTATATTGAAATGTTGTAATTTATTTTGGGGTTACAAATTTATACAAATTCAGATGATTAAAATAATTAGTTTGTTTTTTGAATTTTGATTAGGTCCTGGCAGGCAAAACTTTTCACTGACCAGACCACTGAAAATCATATTACTGCTATCATACAAATTTTAATTTTGGTATTACGAATTTATAAAACTCAAGTATCAATTTTTTAGCTAAAAAAAGAATTGTTTTCACGTAGGCTCTGGCTGATGAAATGACCGGAAATCAAAGTCTTTTCATCCTACAATTTTTTAAAAAGACCTATCTAATTTTTACGTGCGAAATATAGTCCTATTGAATTGGAGAAAAAAGATTTTCCAGACTACAGATTTTGGGTCAATGTTCGAGAGGTTCAAAGCGGTAAATAAAAAAAGCCATTAGGTTCTCAAGAAGATGTCTGGCGATTTCCTGAAAGTAAAGATTCACTCGATCGATATTATGCTTTTCTTGATGTTCTACCCTCTTATTTTCGCTAACGTACCGGAAAAAATGACACTCTCCAGATGGAAACTATTTTCGGTTTTATCCAGGTTACGACGGGGACGAAAGCATTTAGATAAAAAATTGCTGGGAATCCGAAGGCTCTTCATCCTCTTTCGCAAAGAGAAAGCTTGCGCCGCTAGGATATGGACCGGAGAACGGATGAGAGATTCTGCGGGAAAAATGTATTTTCTCAAAAATTATTCGTTTCTCACTCTCCGTCCTCCAACCCTCATCTCGCACCCTCGAGTTCGCTCTTAAAAGACGATTCTTCCGAAAATCGTACATCCTACCCTCATACGTCCGTCCCCAAAGATAAATCCTTTCAAGCGAATTACACGCTTCTATGATAAAGTTCTAAACTAGATCTCACCTTCAAAAATTTTTCACACGGATGACTTCATAACGACCTCCTCAGTTACCAACTTATCACACTCGGGGAACTGAGTTCTGATAGCATCATAAAATGTGAATAAATCGAACAAACTTTCTTAGCGACTTCAATAATTCTTACTGAAATTTCCCAGGTATAGTAGGTCTATTCCAAATTTTTGAAGGAATTTTCAAGTTTAGTTTAGAACTCTTCATTAAATTATATCATCCTTTTTTTAACATAATAATAAAATATTTTTCTAGGGGCTTGTATATTCAATTACAAAATTGTTCAGTTTTGAAAGTTTACATGTTCTATGCTTTAAGCTTCGAATAGAGAATTTTTCATTTTTAAAGAATAACTTTTAAAATTAATTTCTTTCTGTTGTCTTTTAATCTCAAAAAAGACCTGCATAAATGAAAATGAATCAAGGAATTTGTATGGTGCCCATTTTTAATTAGGTATTTGCTTACAAAAGAATTTCCTCCGTATTTATACATAAATACGAATGAAATGGTGAATTTTTTTTAATGACCCGTTAGAAAATTTGCAAATTTATTTTAGATAGTGCAATCCAAATTCAGAATCAGTAGCAAATCTTGCATTTCGGAAACGTCCAATTTAAAATATAGCAACTGTCAAAACCTGAAAATTTTAACTTATTCGAATAGAGATTTCAATTTGGCATCTTTAACACTACAATCGTTTTTAAATTTAATTCTTTTTTTGAATTGAATTTTTACATTTTTCAATTTAGCACTCTTTTATTTGAAAATTCTCAAATTTGCTAGGAATTGAATTTCAAATTATTGAATCCTCTACTTTCTAAATTCATTTTATTGGGCTTGGACTTTTTTTTTAATTCTCTGCTTGAAATAAAACAGTGGGTCTTTGATTTATTGTTTGAATTTTAATGAATCAAATTATAATTCGTTTAGTTTTTAAAGCTAAAGATTATAAATCCATCTCCCTTTGAGAATGAAAATTGATGAACGATTAAGGCCACAGTTTAAAAAATTTTAATTCAAAGATTGTTATCTTGCAGACTTAATATATGATTTATACGTAATTTGTATAGGATTTCTTAGATGATGTATGATTGGTATATCAATTTTAAATATCCGTAGTTTAAAATTATACAACCTGATTTGCCCATTTTTCGGGACGACCAGAAGCTGCCTTTCAAAAAACTGTTTATTACTAACTTGTCAAAATTTTATTAGGTATAATTTAAATTTTTGAGTTGAAAATGCTTCAATGTAAAATACTTTGATTTTATACACTGCAATTTAAGATCGTTCCATTTTTAACAATTCCGAGTTGTACAATTGAAGTTCTATTTTTAAAAAAAAGTGTATAACATAAAGCATTGCAGCCGAAATAGTTAATGACTGATCGAAAAAGATAAAACATCAATAAACTAAAAAACATAAAGTGGAAAATGAATAACATATCTCAGCAAGAAGAAAATTATATTACCGAGGTAAGAAAATATTGCAACTCAAGCCCTCTCCCTAATCCTAAAAATATAAATCAAAACAAACAGCCATTGTCATATATTATCCCGGAGATGGATAAAAAATTTCCAGATTATTGTACCTTGCGATTACGCCTGCGAAAAATGCCGAACATAAGAGACAAAGAATCTCCCACCCTCATAATAAATACATCAGTCTCGCGACGGTATCATCACCATTTATCTCTGCGTTGAACTGTCACGTTTTCTCCATGACTCAAATAGGGTGCATGAATCGTAGTATTTGTACGTACATATCTTTTTTCTTTTAATAGAACGAAAAAAAATGTGACTCACCTTCTCTCACCTCCTTTTTCTATAGAAGTACATACGACATCTTGTACCATTTCCTGAGACTTATCGTATAGTATCCGGATGAAACCTCTTTCCTCATCCTCTTTTATTGTTTTTTTTTGCTCTCACACACATGTAAATTTCTTTGTGACCTCTTCCGGGTCTCTCTGGTTTCGCTTAACACCTTTTGTCTCGGTTACAACAGCACTTGCTTTATTATCTATATTTTTGTCGAGTGTCTCATGCCGTTTTTTTCTCCGGTCTCGGTAAATGGTGAATAATCGTCCGCTCAGAGGCGTACCTTTGTTCCCCAACGAACAATGCGGTCTTCTTTGTGTCTGACCGCACACCGAGCATTACTACTCGGAAATTTTTTTCGACCATATACTGATATTCTACTCGACACTAGGACCTGTTCCTGTGCATATATCTGTACCCAATTACCTGGGGATTATTCCTCAGGCGTGTAGATAGCTCAAGACCGACGAGGGTAGATTATGCAGACATAATGGGAGTTTCGAAAACGGAACATCTCGGTCGCTGCTTCAGCGATTTTGTAAGCATTGAAAATACTGCGAAAAATTTTCCTCAGTCAGATGTTCTACCACGTTTATTCATGTCTATTCAATGATTTGAAATAGTTTTAAAATAATGATTTATAAACTGTAGTCTGCAGTATAATTAGTTCATAGTCAGTCATATTGGGTTTCAAGTATTACTAGTATTTTTCAGTCCGTCGTTCAAGATTCCAAGTAGAACAGGTAATTTTAAGTCAGTCCTAATTCATTCCAAGTAGTACAGAACACTTCTAGGTCAAACCTAAGAAGTGTTAAGTAGTATAAGTCAATATATATAGAGAAGTGGTATTAGGAAGAATTAATGTTTTAGGAGTAGAAATCAATTTAGGTCATGCATAATGTGTTTCAAGTCGTATGAGTCACTTCTGGTCAAAACTAGGGAGTCTCAAGTATTATAAGTCAGTCATCTATACAAAATGGCTTTTAGTAAGTAATAATGATTTAAGTAGTATAACTCAATTTACTTTCGACATAATGTATTTTAAGTAGTATGAGTTACTCTCGGTCAAACCTAAGGAGTCTAAAGCAGTATAAATCAGTCATCTATAAAAATGGGTTTCAAAAAGTATTAATTTTTTGAATAGTATAACTCAATTTAAGTTAGCCGCATGATGTCTTCTAAACTCATGACGAAAAATTCCCTAAGAATTCCAGGTTTTATCCATAATCCTTGATTAAGTAAACATAGTGACTAGCCTGCTGGCGCCGGCAACGAACAAACTTGCCGGCGCCGGCAAGAATGCTCGTTGCCGGCGCCGGCCGGCAGTGTAGACTCCACCTTAACTAAAATTAAAATCGACCTGTGCATGGTTAAATTTTAAGTATTCAAAAAAATTTCAGAATGGGTTTCTTTCTTTTTTATCGGGTATACAAAATGGGCCTCAAGAAGTCATCTGTACAAAATCCGTCTTAAAATGTATTGATTTTTTAAGAAGTATGACTCAATTCAAGTCAGCGATAATTGGTTTCAAGTCGTTCGTGTCAATTTTGGGAAACCCGAAAAAGTGATAAGTAGTATAAGTCAGTCATCTATACAAAATGGGCCTTTATGTGTATTGATAATTCAAGTAGTATAAAATAATTCAAGCAAGCCAATTTTCCGTTCATAATTTGACCACCAAAACAACAATATAAATATGAAATCCATGGCTGAAATATACTCGTTATGTCCCTTCATTCAGCATCTCTGATAGCTACATTTTAGAATTGAATAATATTAGCAGCAGCTGATTGATAGGTCGAAATCTCTTATTCCAGAAACGTTTTGTGCACTTGAAGGATTCGGGTAGCAGAGGGTAACACAATTTTAATATCCTGACAATTTAATATGCTGCACTGCATCTTATGCAAGACGTCTGGGTAAAGCAAGAGTTTATTAAAGTGGCAGGCGTAGCACGAAAGTCACCTACCCAAGATTCCCGATCGTGCATTTTCGCCACTTTATTTACGTAACTTTCGCTGCCTGTTCGAGCCTTCTCGACTTTTAATGATGTCAGGCAGCGGTATTTTCTCTTCCAATATTTGGCGTAGGAACGGCAGGGGCTTAGAGCTACTTTGTATATGGCAGACTTCAGAAAATGAGATGTGTGCAAAAAGAGAGAAAAGCTTTATTTTATCAGATTTGCTGGCATAAAGCTAATAACAGTTAAAAAAAGTTTCTGACTCTGTAATAGAAAAGTAGATTACTTAGTTTCACTAATATTTATATGAAGTATTTCTTTACTCTATAGAATAGAAAATAGTTCCTCCCTTATTTAGGACAAATTTCATTACTTGAAGTTATTTCATATCTTAACGTTGACATTTTTGAAATTCAATCTACAAAAAATTTTTTTTGGGGTAGTTGTGTTGCGAGTAATGAGATATCTGGTGGAAATAGTTTTTCTATGATCTTAAGAATGAAAATGATATTACTAAAGACGTAGTTTCAAATAAATTTTTTCATTTTTAATGAACAAATTTTTATACTTATAAGAACAATTCATGCTGAAAATGTTTTTTGCCATTGAATTTGCTCTTACTTTCGCTTTTTACTAATTTGGGAAAAATTGTTGAATTTTGTCATTTGATGACTTCTTTTCCCGAGGAAAACATTCTCTACAAAAATTATTAGATTTCAAATATGTACAATTTTTCAAGAACATACGTTTTCCAGGTTTGGCAGCGTTTTGTTTTACAGAAAATTGACATTTTGAAATAAAAGTCATTAGAATATAAAGCTTCATAGTTTTTTTAAATTTTATGTTACGTTAGTGTTTTAAACGAAAAATTGATGTTTCAGAACAATTTTAGGGTTAAATTTATAATAATAATAATAATAGACTTTGAATTTTCGTACAACTGTAGGTTAAGCTAGCGGCTTTCACCAAAAATATCCATATAGATTTAAAAGAAGATTTTTACCATTTTGGAACAACGTAAGATTAGGTTAACGTTTTTTATCTGGAAATAATTTATTTTTTATTTTTACAAAAGTAATTAAATTTCAAAGAAGATTTACAATTTGGAACAATTTTTGGTTTTATTCTGATAGTATTTTTTTCGAAAATGGGTATTTTTAACAATAAATAATAAGATTTTTCAGATTATCATTATTCTTTAAATTATCATTCAGAACCATTAAATTGAGAATTTTTGTTTGGAGTTTTATATGGGAAATCGGTACTTTTATTAGAAGATTATTGTATTTCAAAGGTGAGTACAAGTTTTAGAGAATTTTAGGCTGTGAACGCGTTGAGAAACATTGTGCTTCTTAATATTTTTGCGCCGATAAAATCGAACCTTTAAATTACCTGATAAATTATCTCAAATATTATACACGTTTTTCATCGGAAAAGAATTTGCAATTTAGAAAAATTTATGGTTGTGTTCTGTTAGTGCATTTGTCAAAAATGGGTATTTTTAACAATAAAATCATAAGATTATCAGATTATCATTCAGAATCATTAAATTTAATTAAAAAAAAAATTTACAATCATAGACAATTTTTTGTTATGTTATGGTAGTGTTGTTCGTCTGTAATTGCTATTATTACTATAAAATACAAAAACTTTGTATTTATGTAAGTAGTATAACTATTTTATGGCCAGACGTAAGGAGTTTCAAGCAGTCCAAGTTGTTCGAGTCAATGATTAAAGATACACAGTAGTATAGGTCATTTTAAGTTAATCCTAATGGGTTTTAAGTAGTGCAAATCACTTTTTGTTAAACATAAGGAGTCTCAAGTAGTATAAGTCAATCTATACAAAATGGGTCTTTATGAGTATTGAGGGTTTAAGTAGGAAAGCTGAATTTAAGTCAGGCACAATGGGTTTCAAGTAGTATGAGTCACTTTTGGTGAAACTTTAGGAGCCCCAAGTAATATAAGGCAATCTATACAAAATGGGTCTTTATGAGTATTGAGGTTTTAAGTAGGGAAGCTCAATTTAAGTCAGCCATAATGGGTTTCAAGTAGTATGAGTCACTTTTGATGAAACCTAAGGAGTATCGAGTAGTATAAGTCAATCTATATAAAACTGGTCTTAGGCATGGGTCCCAAAAAGTAATTTTTTTTTAAGTAGTATTAAAACCACAGTGTGTATACTCAATATTGATTCAATATGGATTGTGTTTACTCACTTGATTCCTTTTTCAAGATAAGTTTCAGATTTCCTGAAGATATTTGAATATAGTATTTCCATTTGCCTTATTGTTAGTTATACATTTATGTTATAGAAATGAATATCTACGTTATTATATTCAAAAGGGGCAAATAGTCGACTTTGACTGCTCGCTACATTTCCCACAACGGCGACAGTGCAAGAACAGGTAATACTACTTCCCAAAGTGACTCTATTATTGCAGTCGAATACATTATGCGCGAACGTATTCTGTTGAGCCCTAGCTTTGTGCTTGCGTGATGAGGAGTTCTCCAAACTGAGATATCCATCCTCTTGAAATAAATTCAGGATTCTAGAAATTATCTAAAGAACACTTTGTACTTCCTTATCATTCTTAATTGAAAATAATGATCTTGAATTGTAGGGAATTTTTTAGAGACCACTATTTTAATTTAGGGTTTTTAAATGCCACAAAATTGTATTAGAGCGAAGAGAAACTGAATTTGAGTAAACTTGAATGAAAGCTAGTGAATTTTACTTTGATTCTAGTAAACTAATACCTACAATAATGAAAAAATAAAAGCAATCGATAGGAAACAACAAAAAGCTTAAGTTTTCACCATTTAAAAAAATATATTTAAACATTACGTTTGGATCTTTTTTTTAAATTCACATTTCAAAAAAGCTTTGAATAAAAATTTTTAGTTGTTTAATAATTGTATAATTGCAATGTAGTTTTACTTTGTTTTAAATTCTTGTTTGGAAATTAAAAGTACAGTAAGATACTGCAATATACAAAAAAGTACAAAATTCGTCCGAATAATGGAAAAAAGTTGTACTTTCCTAAAATTTTTGTTATAATTTGTTGTATTTATTTATAGGTTCCTGTAAAAATGGTTATAGTTTTCTGAACTTTCTCTTCAAATATTTCCCTATGTTTTAAAATTACGTTTGATAGATATTGGATATGTAAGTAACATTTTCATGTAAAAAATTTCGCATAACTGAAATTTCTGCTTAATCTATGATTTCTTATAATAGCAAAAGTTCTTGGCTAACATGCAATATGTTTTTTTTTCACTTGAAATTAGCACAGTTTTTCAATATTTCAAATTTTGTGATATCTTTTGTTGTGAAGATTTGATTGATTACAATAATTTACGTAAAATTTGAAGGGTTTTCATGATGTCAAAGGCCTAAATTTAAACAATTTTAAATACTGTATTTTTATGTAACGCCTTGTAGGTTTTTTACAGCAATGTTATACAAATTTTTAAATTGCAGAAATTTGTACTTTATTCTTATTTTTTCACTTTTTCAGAAAAAAATACAAGAAAAATGGAGGTATAGAATGGGGTGATATTAATTTTGAGCTAAATAGAAAAATGAAGAGAAACAGATGGACGATATTGGTTAATTTGAATATTTTGCGTTCGCTTCCCTCGCTTTTGGAAATCAGAATGTTCCTCCCCTGTCTTCTCCGCTGCTCTGGAATATCGATAATATCCTTCCAGGCGAATAATTTTATTCCGGCCTGCTAGATATATACGAGTGCCTTCTACCTTAACCAACCTTCTCAAGAGCTTCTTCCTCCTACCTCACAAGAACCTTCCTTATTTTCTACGCGAATACCTCCCATGAAATATTCGGGTGCAAGAAAAATGTGCGGCTAATTTTACGAAAGGCATTTCTGCGGGAAAACATTCTCTCGCGATTGTTTTACTCTTCAAGAAATGCACCTTCTGGTTTACAATATTACTCCTGCCTCAGAATGACAGGTATTATAGCTCAAATAAATTCTACGTAAATAAAATGTTGAAAGCGAATATTTTATTTTGTTTTCAAATACCAACTTTAAATTTATTTCTTTACGAACGGTTTAATTTGGAAATTTTTTCCTGTCCAAAAAAGTGGTGTAAGGATATGTTTTGAAAATCTAACAATCATTTTTTTTAAAGCATGATAGGCTTTTCATCGCTCGATGTTTTTTTTTATACTTTACATTTGACATTCACAAATAATTCTTTTCAGGGATGTTCCTTTCAAGCAGGAATAGAATGAGCTCTTGTAAATTAAAATTACAATTGAATAAAAATTGCGACTTTTGCCTAAAGCGTAACAAAAAGCACAAATATGCTAAAAACTACACTTTAAAAAAATTATGACTTCAAAAATTTCTTTATCATTTACACTTAGGTTTTTTTCTGATATTTGTTTTAATGATTATTATTGAGCCTTATTTTTTTAATTCCATAAATCCATTTTAATACTAAGTAAAGTTGAACATGCAGACACACCCAGGAAATCCCTAATGAGGAAAATCATAGAAAACCTCAAGCAAATTAATAATAAATCATTAAAAATATTATAAATGCTATAGGTTAGTGCGTTTCGCTGGTAATTGGTGTTTTAAAAAAATTTCAATATAAAATCATAAAGTTTTAAAGAAGACCTAAATGTTGTTACATGTAGGTTATGTTAGTCACTTGTGATAGTTAATCAAAGATTACAATTTTTTCAACAATTTATGGTTTTCGGTTTTGTTAGAATTTTGTACCTGAAATTGACATTTTTAAACCTCAATCTTTAGATTTTGAAGGTTCACCAATTTTTTTACAATTGTAGGTTGCTTAAGAATCTTTGAACAATTTTCTGATATTTTATGTTAGCATTTGGTATTAATAATAATTCTATATTTCAATTTAAGAAATTGCGTGGAAAAAAATCTTGCGTACGTATTTGTTTTCTAGTGATATTCAATCATTTTCAATTTTTTAAAATTTTGAATCTTTTCAATTTGTTTTAATTTCTTATTTTGCAATCAAAATTAAAATCCCTGCTTTGAAGATTGTGAGGTATAAATTAAAAATTGACAATTTTAGATTTTTTTTAAATTTTGAAACTTTAAAGCATCAAATTTGAAATCCTTTTAATATAAAAATTTTAATTATAAATTAGTTTAAATTGAAATTGGATAATTCTAAAAATGTATATTTTAAAACGTATTCTGAATTTTCCTTTGAAGTGGTCTTGTTAATTTCAAGAAAAAATGTGCTTCTCTATTCCAGAGAGAATAATAAAAAAATTCACAGACCTTCATCTTTTTAAAAAATCAGATCAAAGGGTTGCAAAATTAATCGAATTTTTTCAAAGCTCTTATGAAGATAATTTTGAAGGATATTAATATAAAGATGTGCAATTAATCACTCTTTTTTATAGCTTATTTATGGTTATTTTTCATGATTTTAATCAAAAAATTTTGATTTTTTCTTAAAACTCGATTTACAAAAAATGCCTACCCTGATTTTCTTTATACTTCTTTATTTTATACATTACATGGTCCTTTTAGAGAAAAAATAATGAGACCTATGTGTTTTACATGCATTATTTCAAAAACACAAGTAGAAAATAAAAAAACAATTTTTTTTCAGTTTTTGCTTGAACTGTATTTTTTACTGTGTTTTCAATATTTTCCCTTTATTACGCAAAAATAAGTTTCAAAAATGTTTCTATTGCAAAAAGAATTTTTTTAATGATTATATTGGTTTTACAATTTATTAAATTTATAGATTTTTTTACTATGAAACTGAAAATACTTAAACTAATTGAAAGGTTTCGGCCCAGAGAAAAAAAATTTGTTGTTTGGAATCCAAAGAAAAAATTTTGAAATCGGTTAATATCCAGATAACTGAAATATCCCGAATAGTAAAATTCTGGACACTGTAAAATTCATAAAAATAAAATATCGGAGATAGAAATTCTCAAAATTATAAAATGACCTTCAAATAAAAATCTCTAAATTGGAAAATTCCCGACAGTTTTTAATATTACCGAATTTTTTAATCTGAACAATTAAAAAATTATTCTAATAATAAATATGTAGATAATAAATAAAAAAAATAATTTCATCTAATAAACGTATTTCATTGATTTCATTATTTAACAAATTTTTACTAACAAATTCGGTAATATCATAAACTGTTGAAAAATTTGTATATCGAATTTTTTCTTTCTCGGAAATTTTCTGATTTTGGGAGCTTTATTTTCCAAGATTTTTCAGTTGATATCAAAAAGCATGTTTTTTGGATTGAGTTAAATGCACACATTTTTGGTAAAAGTTGAATATGTCGAACCTGAAATTTTTTCAGCTTGAATCGAAGATTTTTTTCTCGAGATCTTCGATTTTTTTCTGATTCTGTAAAGCTTTAAACACAACAATTTTTTTTTTGCGTGGAAGAGAAATAATAGCATCTTTCCTTGTTTCAAATTTCAGAAATGTCAGACTCGATATATTCAACTTTTTACAAAAAAAGTGTACATTTGGCTCAATCGAAAAATCATGTTTTTTGCACATATTAAAAGAATTCTTAATTTAACCAATTTTTTTATCTATCATATGTTATTACTGTTCTCTGTTCTACTGTGTATAGAGAAAAAATACAAGGTTTATTTAGAAGGAAGTGTATACAGTAGGGTGGTCCAAAAAAATTATTTCTGATTTTTTAAAGTCTCAACCCCTCATTTTGTGTCTTTATGTGAAAAAAAAATTTCCTAATTTTTTGATATTTAAAAAAAAATGTGTTTAGACAAAGGCCTTCAAAGTACCTGAAATTTTAGTTTAAAGATTTAATTTACCTCCAACTTTGCCAAAAATCACCCCTGAATTTGTATAATGAAATTTTTTTATATAATTTGCCACTTAAATTTTCATTTTACTTTCATAACATTCGGAAAAGACACTTAAAAATTACTTTTTCGTATCTTAAGGTGTGACTTTTGGCAAATTTGGGGGTAAATTGAATTTTAAAAAAAATTTCAAGAAGGTCGTGCCCTAGCCCTAAACATTTTTTTCTAAATATTAAAAAATTAGGAAATTTTTCTTCTACCAAAAGATACAACATGAGGGGGTGAGACTTTAAAAAATCAGAAAAATAATTTTTTTGGACAACCCACGTACCGAAAAAATACATTTTGAACATCAAGACTACTAGGTTTACTTTTCAGGTTGGCTAGACCTTCGAAAAACGGTTAAAGAATCTTCAATTTATATCTTGAACACATCTTCCTCTTCGAAAATGTATTTTAAGCATCTGGAATACCAAGTTCACTTCTTAGAATGACAAGACCTTCAAAAAATTATCAAGGTAAATAAATTTCAGTTCTGAAATGATTTCCAAACAAACATCCACAACCTCAATAAACATAAATTTAAATAAACGGAGCTAAGTAAATGATTTTTTTTTTCAAAATTTGATTAACAATTTAATTTCAAACGGTTTCTATTGTTCATCATTCAAGTCAAAGGTTTACATAATTTCATAATGTGTTCAGTAGGTAAAATTTAATGACAGATAACTGATCTCGAAATTTGAATCAAGTTCATAACGAATATAGATCTCAAAACGCTGCATCCTTTTGATCCATTTGCTGTATCAACTTGATACCTTCTGGTTTTGTGCGAAGTGCTCAAGATATGAAAAGCGCAATAGCCTTAAAAACAATTGTTTGAAGTGAAATCTTTAGCACTGTATATATTCTGTACTAAAAAAATAAGTAGTTCAAGTTTAAAAAAAATCGATGACATGAAGATCTGGTCAACTCAATATGATTCGCTTGAGAGGATCAATGAAAATTAAGGACAACAACTTCAAGGCGTATTAGCATCAGTATACAAAACAGAATGACAGTTAAGATTTTCGAAAAACATTCCTTTCTGCCAAATTCAAGTTCTGCAAATCGATAATCGATCCTTGATCGAGATTTGCTGACATTTGTAAACAAACATCCACAACCTCAGCAATCATAAATTTAACTAAGCGGAGCTAAGTAAATGATTTCTTTCAAAATTTGATTAACAATTTAATTTTAAACGATCATCAACAATTGTTCGTCATTCAGGTAAGAGGTTTAAATAATTTTATAATGTGTTGAGTAGTTTAAATTTTATGACAGATAATTGATCTCGGATTTGAATCAAGTTGATCATGAATATAGGTATCAAGATGTTGCATCCTTTTGATCCATTTGCCGCATCATCTTCATACCTGGTAGTTTTCTGTGTATAGAAGGCTGACCCAAATTTTAAAATCCAAGACCATAAACGGTATTATCCATTCGTTTCAGTGATACGAAACGTGTAAAATATTGTTTAACTGAGTATGGTGTAGATATTATATGAATGGAAAGTAATTAGAGATAGCATAAGTTTATAACAGATCGGAGTAAGGCTGCTGAAAGCTGATTAAATTGCGAAATTATTATTGAAGTTAGCTATCGAATTACTGATATTGCAGCGTAATGAATGCGCGTATCCAGTGCGGACTTGTGAGGCAGTACGCTATCTATTCACACTGTACCGTACACCACTTATCGCTAACACGATCGAATTTCCACTGCGAGTTCGCGAAGCGGTTATGCGTATCTAATACAGTTTCACCCTTTGCTATACTCCACATGGTTTCATCTCCTGTTTCCGACGTCACAAATCCCCCCTTAATTCTGGCCTAAAGTGGAATTTACGATCACAGAGATCCCTCTTCAAGTTGGCGAACTTCATCCATCGTTTCCCTGATTTACAAGGTTCAACAATCCTTATTCTTTCTTCGACTTTACTAGAATTTGGCTTTTCCCTTTCAAAAATAAAATTGAGAATTTTTGGTGAATTTGTGTGAATTAAATAAATCAGAATAGCTTTCTATGCGACATGCGGGTTGAACTGAGTAATTTAGGAGAGGACGTTTTCAGCTCTCGCCGACGCCTCATACGGAAGGCAAATTACCAAATTAAATTAAAATTAAAAACTAAAATATGATTAAAATTTATCACAAAATGTCGTTTTGCAAGAATTTAACTTTTAACCCCTTCTCGAGGGGTAAACCACTCTAAAATCGTGATTTTTTAAAATAAAAAATCTGTAGACAGTGTTAAAATAAGCAGAGCTTTATTCTGCTTAACGCAGTGTAACTGTCGAAAGAATTTTTTATGTATAACATAAGCTTCTTATTGCATAAAATGAAATGATTCGCATAGGAATAAAATCGTTTAAAATCATCGGCTTAGGAAAAAAATCACAAGTGTAGAATAAGGAAAAATATCATTCGATCGCTTACCACAATGTGTAAATTTCTCCGAGTCTTACTTTTCGTAACATTTTTAATCTTTCTCTAAAAAAGAACTGACAAAAATTTAAGATTCATTAATGAAAAATTTTAATATAACATTTTTAGTTGAATTAATTAATTTTCAATCAAAGAAAAGGGAATTTTCAACAAAATAGTACAATTTTCAAATAGGCTGATAAATCTTTGATAAAAAAAATGATTTATCAACAAAAAGTGTTATAGTTGATATTTTCACAAAAAAAAATTTCATTTTCAATAAAAAAAAAATGCTGAATCAATAGAGAAAAAAAATTAACAAAAAGTATTAAAAAAAAATAGTTCAATTAACAACACAAAAATATGCATTTTCTATCAAAATAATTGAATTTTTCACTAAAAAAGAAAAGTTTTTAATAAAAGAAGTTAATTTTCAACTGAAATAGATCAAGAGAAATGAACTTTTAACTAAAATGATACATCTACAATCAAAAAGATAAATATGTAATCAGATAGTTGAATTTTAAAGCCAGAAGATGATTTTTCTAGCAAAAAAGACAAATTTCCAACAAAATAGATCAATTTTTAACTAAAAAAAGATAAATTTTCAACAAAAAATAAAATGGTGTAATTTTCAATTAGTAAAATAAGTTGTTAAGCAAATAAGATCATTTTTAAACATAACAGTTGAATTTCCAATACAAAAACTAATTTCCAACCAAAGAAATGAAATTTCAACCAAAGATATTAATTTTCTACCAGCGAAGAATAATTTCTAACCAAATACATGAATTTTCAACCAAGAAGGTTAATTTTCTACCAAAAAGGACAATTTTTTTTAACAAAATAGATGAATTTTCATCTAAAAGAGTTAAATTTTTAACGAAGAATAAAATAGTTTAATTTTCAGTTAAAGAAATAAGTTTTTAAGTAAATAAACTAAATTTTCAACGGAAAAGTTGAATTTTCAACCAAAAAAATAAATTTTCTAACAAAAAGATTAGATTTTTAAACATAATAGTTCAATTTTCAATAAAAGAACTAATTTTCAACCAACGAAATGAAATTTTAACCAAAAATATCAATCTTCTACCAGAAAAGAATAATTTCTAACCAAATACATGAATTTTCAACCAAAAAGGTTAATTTTCTACCAAAAAAGGACAATTTTTTTTTAATTCAATTTATTCAGAAAAAAAGGATCTCTCTCTTTTCACTCCACTGGGATTCGAACACCAGATCAACTGATTTCCGGTCAGGTGCTCTAACCAATTGAGCTACAGAGAGATCAGAGAAAGATTCTGTTTTTTTTAACAATTTTTTTTAACAAAATAGATGAATTTTCAACTAAAAAAGTTAAATTTTTAACGAAGTATAAAATAGTTTAATTTTTAGTTAAAGAAATAAGTTTTTAAGTAAATAAACTGAATTTTCAAGAAAAAAGATAAATTTTCAACCAAAAAAATACATTTTCTAACAAAAAGATTACATTTTTGAACATAATAGTTAAATTTTCAATGAAAAAACTAATTTTCAACCAAAGAAATAAAATTTTACCCCAAAATGTTTACCAAAAAAGAATAATTTTTAACAAAAAACATGAATTTTCAACCAAATATTTCATTTTTAAATGTAATTTTACACCTAATAGTTGAATTTTCAAGCAAAAAGTCAATTAGTGACCAAGAAGATTAACATTCTACCACAAGATAGAAAGTTTCAACAAAATACATAAATTTTTAAACAAATAGATGAATTTTCAACTGAAGAAGATTGATGCTCAACCAAACATTAAATAGTTTAGTTTTCAGTTTAAAAAATTAATCTTCAAAAAACAATAAAATTTCAAGCCAAGGAAATGAAGTTTGAACATAAAAGATTAATTTTTCTACCAAAAAGAGATTAATTTTCAACGAAATACATGAACTTCCAATCAAAAAGGTGAATTAGTTACCAAGAAGATTCGTTCCCTACCATTTTGAACGATTCAAAAATAATGAAAACTTATAACATATTTGATGAATTTTGATTTCAAAAGATTTCCTTAAATTTCGAAAAAGAGTAGAAGATTTTAAAGAAAAATGTTTCAATTTGGTATTAATAAAAAATAAATCGAGTGAATTCAAGAAATATTCAGAAGATTTTAAGAGATTGAAAAAGAATTTCAAACTGTAAAAGATTTGAAAAAATGCAGGTTTTTTTAAAAAGATTTCAAACCAAAACTTCAGAAGGTTTGAAAGAATTTTGAAAGGATTTAAGTGAATAAACAAATTTTCTTAAAATTCCTAGGAAAATTTGGAAGATTATAAGGCAATTTCTTTACATTTTGAATGATTTTTTTAAAATTCTCAAGGATATTATAAAATTTATATTCATATAAACTAAAAAACAAACTGATAATACTTCTTTTCTTGTAAGTTTTTTTAATATTTGTGTGACTGAAAAAAATATTTAAAAAGCCTTCAGTCTTACATAAAAATATTACTTTTTCATTTATTTCTATACAGCACTTCATTTCGAAAAACTTTTTTTTATTCAGAAAACGTCTATTATGTTTTTAAACATAATACAAAAAATATTACGTAACTGCAGTTAGGGGTGAGGGGGTCCGTAGGAAATGTTACGGTCACATTAATAAAGTACTGCCAGTCTACTAAAAAAAAATGGTTTAACGATATATCTCTAAAATCTCGCAAATCATTGTTGCTAAAAACCTTATTGAATTTTCATTACTTGAAGTCGTTGTAAATCTTAGATTTGAAATTTTCGAAATGAAATCTAGAAAGAATCCTTTCTAATCACAAAAATCATATAAAACTTCATAATTATCCAACAAATTATTGAAGAATTCATGCATGTTTTCCGTTAGTCTTACATTTTCATGTCTCTTATATTTTCTATTATTTTAGATAATAGATACTATGAAATAACATTTGTTGTATAAATATTAATTTCACACTTAAAATTAAAAATTGCGTGAGAAAATAAATAATAATTGCGCGCGTGTTTCTTTTCTAGCAGAATTAAGTCACAGCGGTTGTGAGAAAATGCGTACCTCTCCGCCACCTAGCGGATCTTGAGCCAACATTTATTTGAAAAATGAAATAGCGCTTCTCAAAACTGACACCCAGTTTTAAAATGCATAAAGTGTTATGTGACGACTCGCAGTTTTTGTCGCGCCTGTTCGAAGTATCACGTAAAGTTGCATCTATTGTATTCTGGACTCTCTGCTGTGCATTAACTTACGCTTTATGTGACGGTTAAACGAAGCATAAAGTATGTCGGTTGCGCTACGGGCATAAATATACGACTTTAATACCGTAGGACAGCTGGTATGTTTTTTTTTTGTGGATGGCACATCGACCGGGAACGGAAACGAGACAAGAAAAGAAAATGACGTGGGAGGAAAAAAAATAAGAATCAGAAATAAGGAATAAAAAATCAGGTAATTGTGCGGGAACATTCTCACCGTGCGCTACGCGCGCGGATCTAACAGTATAGATGGAAAAATGAATGTTCTATTTTTGATAACCTTTCCAGCGATTAAAATAAAAAATGTGCGTCTTTTAAGAAACTTGGCTGAAGAAAATTTGTAGATATTTTTAAGATAAGTTTCCTGCAAGTTTAAGACACGTACCTATTACCTTATGCAATTTTTGTCGACTAAATTTTGTTGCGAATTCATTTAAGGATCATCTGAAAAGAACGTAAGCCGATTGGGGCGAAGGGAAATAGTTGAATCCTGAACCAAAACAAATTAATTTTTAACCAGACATTTTCATTTTTCACAAACAAAAATTAAATTTCTGCGAAAAGGTGAAACGAATTTTTAAATGAAAATTAGAAATTTTCTACAAGAGTTAAAATTCTAACCACTAAAGATTTTTCAGTCAACACAGAAAAAAAAAAATTATATCCAAAATGTCGAAATATAAAGCCAAAAAGACGAGCTTTCTACAGAACAGCTGCATTTTTATACTTATAAAGATCATCTTTTAACCAACAATGAAATGATTAAATTTTCATTTAAAAAAATTTTTAATCTGAGAAACAAATTGTCTATAAAAAAGTTCCATTTTCAATAGGATGAAAATTAATTCTCAACAAACAAGTTAATTTTTAACAAGAAATTTAATTTTCTACCAAAAAAAGTCAAAATTTTAACAAAATACATTACATTTTTACTGAAAATGATAAATTTTTAACCAAAAATGAAACAAAGTAGTTCAACTCTGGACCAAATGGTTGAATTTTCTACCAGATTGTTGGATTTCGGAGCTGAAAACATAACATTTCTACAAAACATTTTAATTTTCAATGAAAAACTAGTGATGCAATCGAGACGATTTCGAGAAAATTCGATATTTTCTTGAAACATGTTCAGGTGAACTCAAAACTTCATGGAGATCGAGAACCTCGAATAAAAAGTTTCGAGATTCTCGACTCGAGCATTTTTAATTCTCGCATCAACTTTAAATTATTAGAATGAAAACTTTTTCACTATAAAAATCGATTTTAAAAATATATAAATTACCATGACTTCCCTACTCTTTAATAAAATGTCTTAATATTGCACGTCAATCGATTTGTCACGAACCACGGAATCTTTTATATTGTTGCATCAACTTTGAATTATGTTGAAGAAAAAAGTTTTAGTATAAAAAACCGTATTTACAAATATTATGCATTACCATAGCTTCCTTACTCTTCAATAGAATGTATTAATATTATATTTTCGCATCAACTTCGAATTATCATAAGGAAAAAAAGTTTTACTATAAAAAAACGATTTTCAAAATATATAAATTACCATAACTTCCCTACGCTTTAATAAAATATATTAATATTATAGGTCAATCAATTCGTCTCGAACCAAGGAATCTTTTATATTCTTGCATCAACTTTGAATCATGTTGAAGAAAAAAAGTTTTACTATAAAAAACCGTATTTTCAAATTGTATGCATTACCATAGCTTCCTTACTCTTAAATAAAATGTATTAATATTATAGGTCAAGCGATTCGACTTGAATCAACAAATATTTTCTGTTCTTGCATCAAATTTGAATTATGTTAAGGAACAAAGTTTCACTATAAAAATCGATTTTAAAAATATATAAATTAACACAACTTCCCTACTCCTTAATAAAATGTAATAATATTGTGGGTCAATCGATTCGTATCGAACCAAGGAATCTTTTATATTTTTGCATCAACTTTGAATTATATTGAAGAAAATAGTTTTACTATGAAA